>VZSF01009938.1:0-127237 GCA_013398295.1 Chionis minor | reverse complement strand
AAAAAAAAAACCAAAAAAAAAAAAAAAAAAAAAAAAAAAACAAAAACCCACAACCAAACCAACCAACCAACCCAAACAAAATAAAACCATCCAAACCCAAAAAACCCAAACTCAAAACAAATTAAAAAAAAAAACAAAACCCCACCACTACCACATAAGGTAATTCTGATTAAAAGACCTAGTTTCTTCTTACATATCTATACAGCTACTAGGAAATAACATGACAAAGATTTCTCTCCCTAGTTCTTTTCTAGGCTTTCACACAATAGTTTGTGTGCTGATCTCTAGCAGAGCAATAGCTGTAGAACTCCAACAATGCCGCAGAGTAGGCTTCTTACCAATATATACAGAGGGAAACTTCTTTTCAGCTGCTGAGGATCTGATTGTTGCCTGAGACTTGTCAACAGGTGTTAAAAATATCAGATACACAAAAGTAAAAGAAAATAATTTCAATAGTAAGCGTGCAATAGTATCTAACTTTAAGATAAATTTTGCAAGATTGTACAGCATTGCTGCAAATGGCTTCTCAGATTTAAAGAATCCATTAAATTCACCTGGTTTATTTAGGGCATGGGGGATAATGCTAGCTTCATCTCAGCCCTGTGGCGTGCCATAAATATTTTTATGACTATTTATAACATGTTGTTTTTTTCCTGTGTCACAGACCCATCTATCACACAGCTCACTAAATTAATTGAAGGGGAACCTGATTTCAAAATAGTCAGGGAAGGGGAGACAATAACTAAAGTGATTCATGGAGGTTGGTATGCTTTCAGCAACTCAATTTGTATTAGTTAAAATTTGAAACATTCACTCTTCCCAGTCAGTTTCTACTTTATATAGGTGATTCAGGTGATACCTTAGACAACTGTTCTGTTTTTAACAAGACCTTCTGGAACTGTGGTAGTTTTGTTGCACTGTTTCATCCTCACTTCTCACATTGTCCTTCTCACTCCTCACGCACTTAAAAAAATTGAGTATTTTTCCTAGCTGTGTCCCATAGTTACAGTCTAGACAGTGTTAGAAATGGTCTGCATGCTGACATAGCATCTGTATCTGTTAAGAATTATTTGCTGGTTGTTGTTCTGTAATCAAAAATGCAGTACGTGATTCTGTGATAGAAAGCCAATTTTATGAGATGGAGAGATAAACTTTGCCTTCTGCTTTGCTAGGGGCATTGAAAAGTTTACATCTGGGGTGCTTTTAAAGGAAAACCAGCATGTGGCCATCCTAAATTTTGGGGAAACTTAGTTCTTGGTCTCCTTTAAACATTTTTATTTTTCATAAAATACTCCATGGTATTTCCTTGTGTGCTTCAGTAAGTTTCAGCATCTCAAAACCAGCACTTGTAACACTCTTCATCACTTGATTAATGTCTTCAATTTAAAAATCCTTGTAGAACCAATTATTAAAACATACACCAAAATCATTGATGGACGACCTGTGGAAGTGACAGAGAAAAAAGTAACAGAAGAAAGAATTATTCAAGGTAAATTATGCTGAGCTATTCATACTTAGTAAAGTTCACCATTAAATACAGGAGTTACAAATCTTAAGTTCTGTCCTAATGACTATATGGTGTTTCCTGGAGAGATGAATTTTCTGTAATGCTTCCTTCTGCCATGTATGACTCAAATTCTGGATATGTGGGCTACACACTCATACACAGAAATGGCAACAATATTTTAACAGCATGCAAAACAATGAAAACTTGCATTTTGGGGTTTTTTTTAAATGTTCGCAGTGCATCTGTCTTTGCAAGATTCTTGTTACCATTCCAGGGTGAGACTGTCTTTATTGCATTTTAGTCTGTCTTGCTTTAGAAAGACGTGTGTGTGTGTGTGTGTGTGTGTGTAAACTTTTGGGTTGTATATTTCCAGGTAAGTTTCATTTGACCAAAGGTAGACCTTCAGTGTGTAGATACCTACTTTTGCATGTCATCCCAGGCTCCCTTTACAATTGTTTCAGGAAAAGAACTCTGTTTCTCAGGAAGGAGGGGCCTTGATTGATCTCACATCTGACATTTGTATTCAGCTAAAATAAGACAAAATTAATGGGCATCTATGTCCCTTGGTCTTCTCCCACAGTAACTTTCAAACTCTGGTCAATTTCAATTATATTGGACCTACTACAGGGATATTTCTTTAAGAATCCTAGAAACTTCACAAAAATTGAAAAGTGGGGCAAGGAATATTTAAGTAGTCACAAATTCTCTGCTAAAACATTTTGATGCCCTTGGTTAAATATCAATTTGAATGCTGCCATTAAAATTCCACCTGACAGAGCATTTTTAAGGGAAAGAAAGTTTTATAGGAACATAATGACTTAGCAGAAATTCTTAATATTTAGTTTATTTAGAAAATCTTAAAATTCAGCTTAAGAAGTCATTCAAGCAAGAGACAAATAAAGAACCAGACTTAAGGTATTGTCATACAGATGTTACTACAACGAAAATAACTGAATGAAAAACATCGGTGGTTCTGAATAAACCTGGCACTATTTTTCAGCACTAAATTTCCAGAGGAGAAAATAACATACCATTTTCTCACTTCTCAAATTCAAGTTTCATGAATATCCCACATAAAATGATTGATATAACGTAAAATGCCAGCATTGCAGACCTGATATTTCCTTGTCTTCTCTCTATAGTAGAAAGTGAGAATCTCGAATGTTAAGCTCTCAAATGATTCATAGCAGTAATAAAAGCAACAATGTCTATTTAGAACAGTGGATCCAGACTCTTTGTGCACTTAGGAAATTTCTGATCTATAACGTAACACAATGAAGTGTTTAAAACTGTGTCTTACTTTATGTATGTGAGAAGATATTTACTATAGGTATGTTAAATTTGTCTCAATACTTTCGAATAGCTCTAAATGCTATTTGTAATCCTCTTTCAGTTTAATTTGGGAAAGAGTGAAAGATAAAATGACCATAAAAGCAGATTAAAGTGTGTTAACCATGGAACCATCTCAAGTGTTAAATAGGGAAAAAATAACTTAAAATACAATCCTGTTATATCTGATTAAAGTAAGACCCTGTCTCACACATCTTTTTTCCAGGTCCTGAAATAAAATATACCAGAATTACTGCTGGTGGTTCAGACAATGAAGAAAAGTTAAAGAAATTACTTGAAGAAGGTTAGTAACCTGGTTTTCTTTTCTTCCTTTAAAAATGTAATTAAAAATTATATTACTTAAGAAATTACTGAATGGATACTCCATATTTTCAGCAAAGGTGCTCATACTGCAAAATCATACCCAGAGATTAAATCTCAGAAGTTGAGAAATGTCCAAATCTAACATTCTGCTTTAAGTGTTTGATCTTCACATTCAGTCAGCTCCAGCATTGAGGCTGCCTGAGTCTAATATATAGTGTGTCATGTTTGTGATAAAATGTGGTCTTTTCAATGTTTACATGGAATCATAACATTAATTTTATAATTCAGCAAAATTCTATGACAGGATTCATTCAGTAATACGCTGTTATACGGTTGTCAAATGTTTTCTGTAAATCAATTATTTGCCATAACCTGTGTCCTATCAGAGGTTACCAAGGTGACCAAATTTATTGAAGGTGATGGTCATTTACTTGAAGATGAAGAAATCAAAAGACTTCTCCAGGGAGGTAATTCAGTATAACTAACCTTTTTGCAACAGGTTATGATAACCGAAACCCCTCTCAGATATGTTGATCTCAACATTTTAAAGACTGACTTAATGAAAGGGTAATTTTAACGGGAGAAAAAATAGAAAATGCTTCTATGAAGTGCCTGTGAAACGGAAATAAGTACTAAAGTTTGAAAAATCAATTTTTTTATGATATTGACCATGAAAAGAATTATTTAGTTGTTTTCAGTCTTTAAAAAGTTATCTAATTAAAACTCAGGGGAGCAATGAAGATTTATTCCACTAGCTGTGAACTTTTTTCAGCAAATTTAAATCTGTGAAAAACACTTATGAAGTGGAAAGTACTGTAATAGGCCAAATTCATCTTACTTATCAGTTCTTCAGAAATGAATATTCATTGCCCTCAAGTGAATAATTAAAGGCATGTTTAGCATCCTTCTTTCAATGCTTACAGGTGATGGATATCAAGGCATTCACTTTAATTCTCTTCAAATATAGCATTTCAAGGAATGGTTTTCTTTCCTTCTTGCTCTCTTATTTCTAACAGTTTTGGCAATATATAACCAGTAGCTGTAGAAAACTGGTAAAAGAACTTATGCTTATGAAATTAATCTTTATCTATGAATTTGGAATGTTGTCTGCTTAATGTAGATTAGAAAAACTATCTATAATAGCAATGGGGAATAGAAAAAGAGAATTCAAGTGTTGTGTTTCTAGTAAATGCTAGTGTAAACCTAAGTCAGAAGCTCATAAATATGTATGGATGTTTCTCTTGGCATAAATTAACTGAATCCACTTTATTTTATGTTCACTTTGTAGTAAGTTATAAATTTGAATACCAGTGAAGTAGCTCACAGCCAGCTATGTGTTCACTGAACTAAATCTTCAAAAGCACTCTTCTATGGACATGACTTAAACTTCAGTTAGGTAAAAAAATTTAGTGACAGCTGCGTTGCTGAACAGCTTTCCACCAAACAAAAGCATCTTAGTTGATAATACAGCTAGTCTTAGAGAAAAGCCAAGATATGGCTGTGAATACTGTTGACTGTATTTCTTTCTTCTGTTTTAAACACATAAATCTTAGTTTTATTGATCTAAGCCAGGATTTGCCTATAATCCATAGAGAGAAATAAGAACTTCCAGAGGGCTGTTCTATCTTAAGTGTCCCAGCTATATGAAGAGTGTTGCTCTCAAGATGCTTATTTCAGTGCTGAATATTTAAAAGGAAATTTAAAAATGAAAGAAATTGTAGCAAGAATATCCCTCCATATACTGGACTATGTTCTAGTGGTATCAATCAGGCAATATAGAGCAGGGTAAAACTTTACCTGTAAACCTGTTCAAAATTCTGGCGACGGGTCTGATGCCAGAAGGTAACAATGATAATTGTAATTGTAATCATCTTCAGTTACAAAGGTAAACAATTAAATAGATGTATTCTGTAGAGATACATCTTACAGTGATCCTATAGGTGTGTGGGAAAGAGATAAATAATTTCTCTGTAGTAAATTTGGAAAAGGCAATATTGTCTCTTGAATTCTTGCTATTTTTCCTTGCTATTATGTGTTAGTTTGCATAAACATCCTGCTTTACAGAATGGACCCAATAGGTAGATTTGTCTCCTGTTTTAATTTGATTTTTCTCTACCTTTTCCATGATTTACCCAGTCAGCTACCCTTGGCTGCCGTGGTAATACCTTACCATATGTTTAGCCAATAAAAGCAGATACACATGCTGCTTTATGGCTGCCGGTGACAATGGTGATAATGCTTTATGGCCCTCTTGTCTACATCAAATTCCTTCTATTTTGCCAAAAATTTCCTAAGCTTTTAAATCCAAGTCCAGCCGCAAACCAGTGTATTACCATTGTCTAAAGTAAAAGAATGATTTTAAATGGGCTGTAATTCTACTCAAACAGCACCCAGCTTTGCTTATTACAAGCGGCAGTCTGCTGAAACAAAACTTCAAGCCAAGATTGCAATGAATGATTCTCAGCCCTAGAGAACGAATCACCTGTGGCAGGGCCAAGGAAATCAGCAGGACCTTGTGGCATGAATAACATGGTGGCCTGCATACATCTGCACCCCCAAAATGACGTTGTTTCCACTGAAGGCTCCTTGCATAGGGGAAAATGTTATGCCAGATTTAACTCATTTGTTTTTGATGCTTATCGTAGCTGGAACTGAGTACACCAAGGTTACTAAAATAATTGAGGGAGAGCCACAGATTATCGAGAGAGAAATCAAGAAAGTCCATCTGGAAGGTTAGTCTGTCTAAAAATGCAGTATCACTAGGACCTGCTTTGTCTGAAGTGATCATTCCAGGTGGGGTTTTACAGTATCTATTCACAAAAATTACTTAGGTCTGAAGCCAGTATTTTAGCTAGAAGAATTTTACAATTGTTTTAGAAATGAATTCTTTCACTGACATTGCAGAGAAAAAATGTTGAGTCTTATCTTGTGGCTAAAAGTAACTAAAAGATTTGGCAAGCATAGTAGACAAGAGGAAATGTCTAACCACAAAGCTTAGGTAAAACATTTGAAGGAACACGCACCATAAGAATTGCCTTTTCTCTAAGCAGCACATCCAGAAGAAGACCACGTGAGTTGTTTTTAACTTGAGTTATTTCTTGTTGGCGTTAATGTGATCTGTTGATGTGACGGGTTCTCAACTTTTTGAAGGGCGGGTAGGGTGGAGGGTATATAACCTCTGGGGTTGACTAAATACCTCACAGGGTCTTGGAATTTCTCTACACTTATCCTGTTGCTAAATGAGGCAAGTTCTTAGGTTTGAAAAAGCTGAATGATGTCAAGGTTCAAAACGAATCTCTCAAAGAAATGAAATACAATTTAGCCTGGCTTTATACCAGGAATTTGTTTTTCAAGTTTAATGATCATTTTTTCAATGATCTTCATTTGGAGTTAAAAGATAGATTGCTTAGGAGTTCTTTTGAATTTGTATGTGTGTCCTTTCCCAATTCTAATTCTAATAATGCAGATTAAGTTATTCTGTCAGACTTTGAACTAAATTCATAGGAAAAAATATTATGGCTTGTTGAGAATGAAGTTAAATAAATATGTTTCTACTTTTTAAATTTTGAAATCTATGTTAAATACTGAAGTTATACCATAGTGTTTGTATAACTTCAATATTGAGTAGTACAAAGCATGCAGGGAACTCAACTATTGCCTGAAAATGACAGACAGGTGTGTTCTTTGACCAAGAGGTTTACCTGAAAGCATATTCGTATGGACAGCATGTAAGTATGGAAGGCATATTTCAGATGGACCATGTTCTGTCCTCATCAAGGAAGTGCAGAGCTTGAAGTTTTCTGTCACGTTGGTGCAGATACCTAGTATTTAGCCTCAACTCTAATGAGGTGAAACCTGTATCTCAGGGCTATGCACTTATATACCCTGTACCTCAGGATGAAAAGAAACCGATCGCAGCTGGTTAAGCGAAGAAGCAAATGCTTCATGGTTGTAAAGAAGGAAAAACCACAGTAACATTTCCGTGACAGTAACAGAAGAATTATCTCTTACGCTTATGAAATGTTTTTCATCCCATTGAGGAGACCTCTGGTTTAAAAAATGTCTCAAGGTTTGATGAGAAAGAGGAAAAAGTGTCCATAGTTTCACTTAGTCACTATTTTGTAAAACAGATGTATCTGCTGATGAGGGTGGTACCTACTCAGTAGCCTTTGCTCTACTCTACCCTTTAAAACAGAAGTGTCGAAGAAAATTAAATGAAGTCTAAATGTGGAATCATACTGTGGACTCACAATGCAGTTACACATCAAGCCTCAAACACAGCTGGAAATGTGCCAACATTTTGTGATGGTTGAGTTTCAAGCACATCACTTATAAATTGTTCCTGAAGTAATGTCTATACAGCTGAGCTGGACATCCTCTGCCAAAAGCTGAGGCTGAGGCCTGGGCTATACATTAACCTGAGCTTGTATGTCACTGACAGCGTCAGACGGTGTTTGCTGAATGAAGAGCGTGGGCAGAACATCCTGACACCTGCCTACATCGTGTAATCATCTGTAGGAGATCAGTGTGAATAATGGATTAATTCATCCCGTTAAAATGTAAAAATACTTTTGAAATGTTGGTAAGATTTAATGGATGACTGCATGTGACAGAAATGTGCGAATTGTATTATAAGCATTCATGTTCCAGGTGATCAAGTCAACATGTTAATGGGATAAAATTCTTAATTTACTGAAAAACATAAAGGACAAACTTCACAAGTCAGCAATAGGTTTCCAATATTTCTAATATTTCTAATCAGTTTTAATTCAAAGGCTTTTACAAACAACTTCTGATTGCAACATTTCTGTTTTCTAGAAGCACCTGTACGGAAAGTACAACCAAGTAGGAGGACACAAGGTAAAAACAAAACATATATTTAAACATTTTAACATGCATCAAATATTGTTCTCAGTTATGTTAGAAGTCAGAAGGGGGAAAAATACCCTTAAGAAAACAGAGTTTGGAAGGAAAGAATTGCATTTATGCTTTAAAAAAAAAAAATTAACAAAGCTTGGTATAGTTAATTACTGGGTTTCTAGATTTTTTTCTTGTATGTATTTCTATCTGAAAACAACTTAGATTATGTGCTTTGATCAAACAGTGTTTCAGATTAGAATAAATCTATCAAAGTGAGATCTGACTGGAGTCTAACACTGTGAAAATGGCACTGTGGTATTCTCCACCATAGGATTTGTAACTCACTTATTTGACATTATTTTAATCAATTAAGAAGCCGAGAGATCATTAATTATCATTTCCTAGCTGCCAGCACAAAAGTGAAAAATTCGGCATCAGGCTTCACCTTTCCTCTTTACATGCTTGTTTCACAAGTAAATACAGTATATAGTGTAACTGTATTATATATAAATAATAATTATGGTTCTTTTTTCCATTTTTCACAGGGGGAGCAGCAAGAAGGAGGACAAGACTAGCTTATTCCTAAAAGCTTTCCAAGATAGGATCTACAGAACCACAAATTAATGGCATGGTCTTTGAAAGGAAGAGAAACCAGTTTTAAAAAAAATGAGAACATTAGAAAACGATGTTGTTTTGATAACATTATGTAAACTGAACCATGAATCCACAAAACGATGTGAAGCAACACTGCTAGCACAGTGCTCAGTAGGAGGAGTACTCCATTGGGGGTGCTTTAACTGCTCTTGATAGTAAGCACTATGCAGGGTGGATCCAGGAACTGCTGAAGGCCATCAACTTCTGTAGAACCAGGATTCCTTCTTACGCTGGCTAGTAAGTGTTTTCAGGATTGGATTCAAAAAGAGCAGGGAACAATACAGAGTGTATTTTTTTATTAATATTATTTCCATTAAATAAGAAATATAAATGAAATTAGATCCTTTCTAGAAAAAATCACTTCAGGTGACTTTTAGAGTAATCTAAGGAAATATGAGATGTTAACATAGCACTTTTGGTTCAGTAGTATTATATGCTTTTTCAAGTCAAAATTCATCATGTGTTTAACGTCATAATGATACCAGTAATGTTACCTTTTTTAAACAAACAAATATTTCTTATATTAAATGTATCCTTTTTTTGTTCTACATTGCATATCCAAATGCCTTCTAGTAACGTGGTTAATGGAAGATTTTAAAAAGAAAAAAGTCACAAATTATGAGCTTCCTGAAACGTATTTAAGATCATGTTGACTTCTCTATTTGTAAGAAAAATCATTCCCACCAAAGAATCTTATACAAATAAGTACACTGAGATTCTTAAGTGTTTTCCCATTTTTACCTAAATGCGTCTTTTGATTATTAAAGTGGATTATAAAAGAGATAAATAAAAATGCATGCAAACAGTTAACTCAGCATGGAAAAACGTTTTACAGAAATGAGGCTAGGTCTGAAAGCTTTTATATCAAAGCATGCTTTGCTATTGTCTGGTACTAATGTGGAGTTGTCTGTAAATTATGTCAATTTTATAAGTCTAGTTTTATAGTCATAAAAGTTGTTTGCCTTTATTAACAAAAGTTGGAAAACAATTACCCATGGAGTGAGAAAAAACATATTCAAAGTGCCTTAATTCTGCAGACCAAAGTTTCAGAGGAGTTATCTAATGTGCTTTTATACTTCTGTTTTGAAACAAATATTAAATAAAGAATTTGGCTGAACTGTGCTTGCTTTCATTTGTGAATATCTTTTTAATAATAAAGCAAATGCTAAATATTCTTAAGCTTTTAATATAGTTTTTAGTTTAACAATATGCTTTCACAGAAGCAAACATTCTTCCTTTTCCCACTTAGCACATGCTAATGCACTTAAACTGCATCACTCTCCTTAAACACAAAACCTTCCCTAATTCCATAATTACATACCGTGAGCACCACTCCCTGGATGGTAAAGCTATCTGAGCAATGGCTTGATGTCTCCTGTAGCCTTACTGAGCTGTCAGACTTTCTCAATAAGGTGACCTCAGATTCTCCTATCATAGTGCTTTGGTGGCAGGACAGCTTTTAACCCAGTAACAGCCAGGTAGATTTTAGGTGAGAATGAGAGCTAGTAGGACTGCCTAGAGGGTGAACTGAAGCTGTCGCCTTTCCCCAGGGGCCTCCGACTGTCATTAAATAATTAACTTTAATCTGCTTTCTTTGCTGCTGTGCCACCGTGAGCTATCAGTCAAGAAAGATTTTAAAGGACAGTAATTGTGTTAGAGGAGGAATGTGTGCTCTCCTCTCACAAAAAAAAGAGTAAGGGATGGGGAAGAAAATGGAATGGAACTGACAGATAAAGTATGTACAGGAACTGGCAGAGAAAGCAGAAGGAGGCAAAAAAATGTATTAAAACCTGACGTGGTAGGATACTTTTAATTTTTCAAGTGGAAATAAATTTACTAATTTTGGTATATTTTCTGCTTTGATAACACTTTAAAGGCTCTGGTAGTCACTAAAATACCTTTCTGTTCTTCACCTTTCACTAATATAATCCAGCTGAAATACAATATATAAAGGCCATTCCTTCATGAATACTTTTTTCCCTGACACACTGTATCCCTCTCAGTCCTTCCTTGATGACAGAAGGTGACTGCCCATCTGCACTTTACACTGACATCTCTTTTGATGGAGTGGCTTTTTCTATTTATCTGAACAAGAATCCTTCCACAACGCAATGTACAAAGAAAAATCAACACGTTCTTTCAATTGCTTTTCATATAATTAGTTACTTCTGTCTCAGCATGGACAATCTTTTACCAAAGAGCAGATTTGGAGAAGTTTTGTGACTATGACTCCTCCTGCCCCATTATCTATTTCGCCTCACCTGATAGTAATCTAAATTAATGTAATGTGATCAAGCAAGGGATTAGGATGCTACCAAGTCAGAACACTCACTAATAATAGAGAACTCACTCTTTTCTTTGGTGTTTCCTAATAATCTCTTGGGGATTTATAAGCAGGTATGCCCAGTTGAGTAGGTGATGGAGTTCTCAAAGTGCTTTATCTGCTTCCTTTGGTATCCTGTATAAAAAAGTGATGTCAAAGAATTAGTAACTGGGAGTGGTTCAAAATCTGTCAGTTTTGCCAACAGTAGGTGCACATAAGTAATCTATAAGATCACTTAAACATTCATGTTTGCTTTAAAAATAATGTAATTTGAGAATTACACATTTAATTGTCACGTTGTGATTTTCTGGAAACTGACTCATGTCTACATGCTTTTCTTTGTAATGCAGGAGGGAGAATATTCATAAATATTCATAATTTGACAAGTATTGAATAGAGGAGACAATGAGAAAAGTTTTTCATATCTTTAAATATTGTGACAAAAAAGTGGATGCTACAAGGCAGAGGCATTACAGTTGCATAACAAAACTGCTCTGGAACTAACAATGGTCACTTCTGTTGTCTCTTCCTCTGTCTCTCATCTCTCCTGTTAAGTGACCAGCAAGGATGCCTGAACACTTCTTGGGCATGGATCTATATGGTCACAAAATAACTAAAATCCAACTTCTCTAAAACAAAACTTTGTTTATCCTTTCCCATAAAGATGAAAAGTAAATGACTCAAAGACATAAAATAAACTACCCTTAAAAGCAGCACCACAAATGATAAGCTGTTTCATGTAGATTTCTGTGTTTAATACCCTTTTGCCAAATTGATCTCAAATTGGCTAAGACATCCAAAATTTAATAGACTGACACCCATGTACAAATCTTTCCATACTCTCATACAAATTCCAGTCTGTGTATCCTCACCCATTCAGAGCATGACCACAAGACTTATGAAAAAAGAAATAGAAAAAGAGAAAAAAAAAATCTTAAGAGTGCTTGATTCTTTCTTTATGTGATTCAGCAGGAAGTTTCACCCAGCCCTATTTCTCCCTCTCTAGCCTGAACAATACCACTGTATTGTACAGCCCAATTTCTGCATCACATGAGTGTCAGACTCAAACTGGTTATAATACCTTTTCTTGTCAGGGTTCACATATTTAAGCCTAAATAATGTCCTGCAAACCTTGGTACTGTCTGAGGAGACCAAATTTTGCTTTGTCTATACACATCAGACTTTTGGTTATGTCTTCCTTTCTTACCCTTCTGTTGTTTCATCAAAGAGCCCTAGAATTACCTCTGGTGGCACCTCAGTGCTCTCCCCATGAAGCACTCATGCAGCAGCCTCAACTGCAGGAGCTCGCAGTAAAGGCACATGTGATATTTGTAAAAAGCTGAACAGAACAAAAATCTCTATTACTTTAATTCAGCACTCGAGAAATATGTCAAAAAATGCAAAACTGGAAAATCCAAACTCTCAACTGTGTTGAAATATTTTTTTAGAGTGGGAAAAATGCCATCTTTGATATTCTTCAACACGAAAAATTGAGTAGCTCTATTCATTAGTGTAATTTAAATGTCTACTTCAGCCATGTATATTTAGTGTTGGCTTTCCTTTTTTTTTTTAATATCATATCTCACATTAATTCCACAGTATTTTCACTGGGAGCAATTTGTGAAGATATTACTTTTAAAAAGATGAAATTGACATTTTATAAAGAAATATGATTTGCATGATCTCATGGACTTTGTGTTTCAATTAAATACCATTTGTGTAAAGTGGAGACTTTGAAGTTAGCTATACTCCAAAACATTGCAGTAGTTTCTAAGAGAACGATAGACAGAATGTTTTCAGGTTATACAATAACTGTAAGAAGAAACAAAATAAAATACTCTCAGAGTGGTTAACAACTAGTATTGGTCAAACTGACAAAAAGCTATACCTTTAATATTTTTATTATTTGCCAAACAGTGTTTATGACTATCTGTATAATTGGTTAAAACACTCAAAAATCCATTTGCCTAATAATTTAATAAAACTGGAAATAAATAATAAAAATTCAAAAAATTTCTTTCCACTTTAGTACATGCATTTTGAGACTGATTTCTGATAAAAGGAGTATTAAATAGAAATCAAAATACCTGTTCTCATGCTTGGAAAATACAAAATAAATAGTTATTTATTTTAGTCAACAGATCCCCAAGCATCTTACAGAGAAAATCAATGTCATCTCAGTTTTACAGATGGAGACACTTAGTCACAGAAGAAATGAAATCCTCTCTTTTGAGTTCCAGTTCATTTCACTGTTTTCCAAATCACACTTCTCTGGTTTCCTCATCACTAGCTAACATTTGACATTAAAAAGCCTTAAATATCTGACATCTCTTTACTCTGATGGTTGTGCTTTTTGTGGTTTTATGAGAGCAGCTATCCTAATAGGTCACTTGGTAGAGGTGACATGCCTCCTAATCTTCTGTTTCTGATCAACCTGGGTGCTCCACGGGCAATGTGCAGGCTGCCCGTCCTTGGCAGCAGATTATGTCCTATCAGGTAGCCCTACATGTGCAAAGTATAATGTTCTCAAGAGGACGTCCTCCTGATGTGGGCTGCTTTTGGAGACCCAGAAGCTGTTTATTTTGGTCTTATAAGTAGCCTTGAGGGTAGTCCTAAGCAGACTCCTGTCCACTCAGGTAAATATAGCCAGAAACATCCATTTCCTCAGGTTCTTTGCCAATGGATGTCAGACAAAATTTACGTACCTCCACGTGTCACTTAAAGTGAGAAATATGTTCATATGTATCAACTGGAGAAAGGACATAGTATGGAGGTGTCAGAAAGGTAAATGTATGCCCTACAACTGCATGCAAAGGGGAGAGTGCCAGGCTAATACTCACGGTTGTGTCTATGCTTGTAAACTAAACAGAAGGTGGAAAAAAAATGAATCAAGATGTCTACTGATCCATGTTGTTTACCTGATAGTATGCTCCTACCTTAGGCTCTCTACAACTACCTGAAAGGAAGTTGTAGTGAGATGGGTGCTGGTCTCTTCTCTCAAGTAACTAGCAATAGGACAAGAGGAAATGGGTTCAAGTTGCATCAGGGGAAGTTTAGATGGACATTAGGAAAAAAAAAATCACTGAAAGAGTTATCAAACATTGGAATAGGCTGCCCAGGGAGGTGGTTGAGTCACCATCCCTCGATGTGTTTAAAAGTTGTGTAGATGTGGTGCTAAGAGACATAGTTTAGTAGCGAACCTGGTAGAGTAGGGTCAATGGTTGCACTAGATGATCTTAAAGGTGTTTTCCAACCTAAATGTTTCTATGATTCCTCAGACTTTTTTTTTTGCATATGACAACCAGGCAGTGCCTGGACATAGTTCAGAGGACAGTGAAGAGAAGGGATTGTTCCCAATAGGAAGCATAGAAAAAACTGTCTTGATTTAAGGGGCGGAGTACTGAGCCCCATGGAGAGCCACAAAGTGCCACTTTCCCCCACAGTCAGGAAACAGGCCTTCATCTTTTTTATTGGCATATAACACCAGTCTTGTGACACATACTGGACCAGGTGGCTGCCTTCTGTCCCTATTCCTCTCCTTAATTCCCTATTTTCAGTGTTTTACCCATATGGTAACCGAAATATCCTTTGTGCCTTAAAAAAGGTAGAGGCTGGATAAGACCTTGTTTGTACTTCTTTCCTTGCAACTGCAGGTGCTCATCACTCCTCTTAGCCAAGTGGAGGATCTGAGCAGAGTTGTTGCTTCAGGAAGGCTAAGATGCATCTCTGCTTCTTAGGAAAGGAACAGTAATATATTCTAAAAATAAAATCCATCACCTGTGCTGACTAAAAAGGGAGATTAGTTTCCTCTCACCTAACATGGAGTGTCTACAAGATGCATTTTTACATCTGAGATAATCACCAGCATTTCCCTCCAGTGTCAATGACAGCCCCAGGACAGTCAATAGGATTTAGCAATTTAGGTTCATATGAGCAAAAGCAAGTATCTGCTCTGGGGCAGAGGGATTGCAACCTAGACTTTCTGAACATCCATTGCATAAAAAAGGGTGCTAAGGTCGCAAGCTCCGACATGGACTACCCCTACACCATAGCAGACCTCTGCTGGATGACTAATGTCCAATGAATTTTAAGTCTGCAAATCAAGTTTCTTACATGTAAGGTTCTTTCTAGCGCAGAAATAACCAAAAAAGGTACCAAATAAAACCAAATTGATAGCTTGATTCCTTTATAAAGACAAAGAAATATTGTCCAGAAAGATTTTTTTTATCATTTCCATTTTGACAAGCCCAGTATCTTTTTTTCATGTCATTCATCTGACAAAAGATCTAGAATAGTAACACTGAATTAATGAATTCTACTTTTTTGGCCACAAAATATTTTAATAAGATAATTGGCGAAGGCAGCAGTCCTGAGAGAGAAATGTACATTGTGATTTGTTATTTTATTGTCTGAAGCTGAGAATTGCTAAACAGCAATCCCAGATGGAGGGTCTGAGTAGGGATATCAAAGTCTGTGCACAGCTCAAATAAAAGATCTGTTTCCTTTGAGTACTGAACTGTAGAAATTCCTGCTGATAGCATGAGATGCATAGGGCCTCCTCTTTGTAATTGGACCATGTGTGATGTAGAAAGTTTTTTTGGAAATTCATGATCTCCAGTTATGAAAGGACTGCTTCTCTTCTGCATAAGCCACAAGTGTGAAGATTTCAAAAGCTCACCTTCTCCTTTTTGTCACCTTTCTCCAAACATGTATTCATAGCATTTCAAGAAAATGCAAGTATGAAAGTATAAAAGCTTACCAACAGTTGCCAAGGGTTATTTTGCTGGTGCAGCAATAATCCATTTTTGACAAACACAAAAATTTTCACATCAATATATCACCTCTTCTTTGACCAGTACTAGTGAAAAATTGAGTGACATGTGAGCTTTGTGTTTCATTGCTAGCATAGAAGAGGAAATATTAGCTACAAATTCCACATGGGGAGAAGGATAATTCCTTGTGGTACAAGTAATTAGTAAAAGATCATCAGGTTGTCACTACGTCATTAGGAGCCCAGCACATTATTGTTTGAAAGCAAGCAGTACTTTTTATTCAGGAGACTTTGCAGACGCCTTTAGAGCCATATTAATTTATTCCTAATGTCCTACTCTATGAAAATGTCTTTCTTGCTGCCTTAATCAGCATCTTTTAAATGCCACAGAGCTCAAGCTTTCTTTTTCAGATTTCTTCCTTGTTAAACAGAAGTAACCTCTGTGATGGAACATGCAACTCAGACGAATGACTTCTGCACTTAGACTTTGGATCATGAAGTTCACCCATCCTTGTGTGTTGAGTTTTGTATACTTGCTTCTCTTTCTGATGCGATGCATCTCTTGTCTACTAAGATTTCCTGAATTTTGGTTTGACCTTCCATATCTATACTGCTAAATAAGAACATAACAAGAGACTTTGCTCATGTACATAGATCCAGTGGCACATGCAGTCTGCATCCACACTACACAGCACGTTGTCCCCAGCTTCTTTTACCAGCTGGTGCCCCTGTGGTTTCATTTTCATGGCAAGGGCTGGGGAGGAGCGCTTTTTTTTCCTCTCCCTGCTTTACAGTGTGTGAAATAACATGGTGCTTTTGAGGATGCTGTTTTAACACGCCACAGAAGTTTTGCATTATATGCACTGTTTTAAAGGGTACAGGAGTTAACTGCGAGTGCAAAGCCTGCTGGGGCAAGACCGTAGGAAGAGAAAAACCCAAATCTGTGCAGCCTTGTCTATGCTGTCTGTTGGAACATTTCCTGGAATCTGTTATTCATGGATTAACGCATGGGATTGGCTCAAAAAGTGCAAGCTGGGGTGGGCCAAAACCATGCTATGGAGTGCTCTATCAGCAGAGTACAGTGTTCAGTGCTTCGTCTCATTCCCATATACTATTTATAGTAGATATGAAGCTATGGACTAGGAAAGTTGGAATTCCCTCTTTTTATATACTGTACCTCATGTTTAACTTTATCTGAGCCAATGTAAAGTGCTGTAATATTTGTACAGGTCTGGTATACTCAAATGTATGGGGGAAAGAAAAACAAAAAAGAAAAAAATACTGGTTTCAGACATCCTTTTATCAATTTCCCTGACATATTACTTTTTAATTTCCAATAATCAACTCATCTATGGTAACAAATGTGTGAAATTCACCTCTGTGAGAGGTGATCACTTTTATCTACAAACCACATTGTTTAGCTTATTTATAGAAAAAAATATAAACTTCATGCTTCCCCTCACATCACAGAATCACAGAATAGTTGAAGCTGGGAGACATCTCTGGAAATGACCTAGTTCAACCCCCCTGCCTAAGAAAGTGCAGCTAGAGCAAGTTGCTCTGGTCTGTGTCCAGTCAGGTGTTGAGTGTCTTCAAGGATGGAGACTCCACAATCTCTCTGGATAACCTCTGCCAGTGATTGACCATCTTCACGACAAAAAACTATTTTCTTATGTTTAAATGGTATTTCTTGTATTTCAGTTTTTGCCCGTTACCTCTTGTCCTGTCATTGCTAACCTCTGAGAAGAGCCTGACACCATCTTTATCACACCATCCCTTCAAGTATTTATGAACTTTGTTGAGATCCCTCTGATCTTTCACTTCTCAAGGCTGAACAGTCCCAGCTCTCTCAGCCTCTCCTAATCTGTCAGTTGCCCCAGCTTCTTTACCATCTTAGTGGCCCTTTGCTGTACTTACTCCAGAAGCTCTGTTTCTCTCTTGTGCTGGGGAGTCCAAAACTGGACACAGTACTCCAGGTGTGGCTTAACCAGTGCTGAGTAGAGGGGAAGGATCAGCTCCCTTGATCAGCTCCCACTGTGCTTTTACTAATTCAGCCCAGGAGGCTCTTGGTCTGCTTTTCCATGAGGACACATTGCTGACTTATGGTTGATGTGTTATCCAACAGGACCCAATGTCCTCCTGCAGAACTGCCTTCCAGCCAGTTAGCCCACACTGGTGCCTGGGATTATTCCTCCCCAGGAGCATGACTTGGCTTTTGCCTTTGTTGAACATCATGAGATTCCTGTCTGCCAGTTTCTCCAGCCTGTCTTCTGAATCGTAGAACAGCTATCTGTTATATCAATCACTCCTCCTTCTTTTGTAGTCTCTGCAAACTTGCTGTGGGTATACTCTGTCCCATTGCCCAAGTCATTAGTGTAGATGTTAAACAACATTAAGCCCAGTACTGACCCCTGGGATATACTACTATGAAATGAAAGATGCTGTTGGTCATGGTGTGTTGGATGTTTAAGATCTGAGAAGCGCTGCTTACTGCATGCCTACATTACAACCACTCATTTCATTATAAGTCTTGCTGATGTTTGTTAAGGTTGTTTTAATCATGTCTGGGTTGAATCACATGCATTTATCCCTCTAATTGCTAGTCCAAATATCTTTTAATTTTTTTCCTAGCAAAATATTTAACAGGTTTTTCAACAGCTGTATTTCCCACAATGGAACACGTGGCCTGAGTCAGGGCCACATTGAAGCCATGTGATGTGAATGTGATGCTAAACAGAATTGAAGCAGCATTTTGTTAAATGAGAAAAATATATCAATGCAAAAACTATGAGCAAGAGGCAGGGACATTTTCAGGGGCATAGGCAGGAGTGACTTGAGGTATGATTTGCAAAAGTTCACTACAGGTTCTTCAGGCTGTTGACCATACTGCAAATGAGGTCTAAGAAACCTCTTAAAGTCATCAGTGTCTCCACAGTCCCCCAGAGCTCAGGTGCCTGCCTGTCACTGTCAGTCTGTCACCATGATCTGCAGCAAATCCAGACCCTGCAGTTCTCAATGTCAAGTACAGATCCATCCGTCTACAGACACCTAGATCCATGTGTCTGGAGAACTTAGCAGGTCTTGTTTCTGTCTTTTATGAAGGCCTTCATTACAAAGTGCGCATACAGCACTGGAAGATACTGACGGAGTGGCGAGTGAGACTTCTGAGCCCCCTTATTCCATCTCTAGAATAAAGCAGCTACGATTTAATTGGGAAAGACCATTCTTTCCACAGAGAGCAGAAGGATAACTCATTTCTGGATCCCAGCTGTCAGACAGGAAATACAGTAAGTACAATTTTTAAAGAATTTTGGCAAAGAGCTTTTTAAAGTAAGATGTATCTTGCTGTACTTTTTTCTTTTGCATTTTCATATGAAATTGTGTATGGATCCGGTTGTCTTTGGAAAGGCTTATTCTGTAGTGCCAAGAACTTGGCAAAATTGCATGTGAGCACTCCAAGGCACACACCTACTGTACAAGCCTGCACAAAACCCAGGAGCATTTCCAAGATAGTGGATCTTCATGTGTGTCCCAAATATGCCCTACTCTTGGAACAAGACCTGAATGTGTACTTCCTCAATCTCCAGTCCTCAGAAACGAGTCTGAAAACATGAGCCAGGGAGATGTCATGCTACAATCCAAACAGAAGCGAATCTGGAACAAAAACGCTGTACATCAAACGTGTATTTATTATTTCTCCAGCTGCAGATCAGAGACATTGCAGATGGGAAAGTCTTATTAGATCATGTTAGCAATCTCCTTGCCAAGACTGGATTGTTCCTTACTGTTACAGCCCGTAATGCTTTGCCCAGGTGAGTGGTGCCTTCCCACAGTCATTCTCTCACACCCTCCTCAGAGCCACTTTCCCATATTTGCTCCCCTTTTTGGCTTAGCTGCCATCAGACTAGGCAGACATATTTCATCAAGTACTCCTTGAGAAGAAAAGATAGCTGTTTTAGCCATAACCAGGATGAACATCCGTGTTAATGTGACAGTAATGAACTTGTTCGTACTTTCTTGAAACATCTGTACAATTGGAGATCTATTTTGGTGTTGAGAAAAATATTGACTATGATTTAGTCTGGATGGCCTCATAGGTCTGCACTTTTTTTGCCTTCTTAATGATGCCATAATATTTCAGGATATGTGGTTTATGAAATCAGAGAATTATAGAAAGTTTAATGTTGGAAAGGACCTCTGGAGCTCATCTGATTCAAATCCTCTACTCCATCAGGGTCAACTACAGTTCTAAAAAATACTTCAAGACTCAGTTGCATTTGTGAAAAATTTCTTATAAGCTGGAAATGCCCCTGTGTATTTTCCTCCTTGTCCCAAAATTAAATGCATTTTTCAAACACCAGTGCAATAAGAAACTATTTCAGGTAATTGTTGGCACTCCTCACGAATCAAATAGCAGTGTCAGTAGAAGTATGGCAGCAGATTACTGTAAAATTCAGCATTCTTTTCAGTTTCACTGTTGAAAATCTTACTGATATGAAAGTCTTCATCTCCTGCAGCCAGGATACCAGGGCTGCCCCCAAGAATCAGGCAGCAGAAAACCATTTCAAGTCATTTGGCTTTTGGCATCTAGACCTTGAGATTCAAATTTCAGAAAGCCCTTAGACTTCTGGTTTCACAGACAGAATTGCCTGTGAGTGGGAGCACAGCTGACTGAAATAACAAGAGAAAATCAGGTTGTTCTAGCTGATTACAGAGAGACAATAAGCCATATGTGCAAAGAATATACATCTCAAGTTTGTTCAGTGGGAACCTTTGTGTGCCTCATCTGTCCGTACAGGCCATGTACACAGTCACCATAAATTTACCCTGAGAATAGTTTTGTGCATTGTAACTGTGTACTCAACTGCAAATGTCAAACTTTGCAGCCCAGCTCTATAGTATGATTCAAATGAGTTTAGAACAGCAACCAGCCACTCTGAAGTGCTAAAGGGGAAAAAACCACTCCTGTAAATTTTATAGAAACAACCAGAATCAGATGCTACCTATGTGCTGAAGAACCCAACTACACCATTAATCATGGACCTTCTGCTGTCTTCCTTCTTTTCAATGCTAGATTTAATTGTTAATATGCACTACACTGAAAACGATGACACCTTCAGCACTGAGATCCTAGACTCAGTTCTAAACAGATCTTCTGGACCTTTCATTTTCTCCCTATCCAAAATTCCAGGTCAATAAGCATCATGACAAGGCTTGATTGGTGACGTTTATGACTCCCCTCCTTGTATTGCTGACACTCTAACATCTAATCAGATTGTGATAGTATGACCTGACTCTTTATGGTTTCTGTGTGAATGCTATTAAAAATATTTTTGCAATGGAAAATTACCATATAAGGAGTAATAAATGTTGACAACACAAATCAGACTTTTTGTATGTCTTGTATTCCTGGATTCTCCTTTATTCATTCATGGGTGATGAGGCAGCGTCAGAAGTTGACCTGGCTCTTCTCTCCCCTTTGGTCACCATGTCCCCCACAAGAAGACTAGAGTGTGGAGTGGAAACCCCTGTGTGATCCAGGCTCACTGTAAAATGGGGGTGATAGCATGACATACACAAGCCCAGCACCTTAAAAGTCTCTCAGGTCATGGAAGAACATCATGATGAGGTTAACTAGACTCCTCCCTAATATATGGCAGAAATTCCCCTATATTTGTTTCTCTGAATTATTCAATGTGGTAAACCTTTGCTTCTGGAATTTAATTATTTAGGTTTCCCTCTGTAATACTGTTACTACTTTCATATTCTCTTTTTCACTTTCAACAATCTACAGGAAGGCAAGCGATTTTGGGGGGGCAATTGCTACAGTTGCAAGTAACAGACAAAGTTTCAGGTACAGAAGCCCTTCATCAGGGCTGGAGTGGAAGCATTCATTAACCAAGCCACACAGTACCAGAAGGATAGATCACTTCATAAACTTAATTTGGAAGATACAAAAGGTACAGCTGGAACAAAGATTTTACCAGCTGTTTGATTAGAGAGAGTAGATGGATATTATCTGGGAAAAGACGTCCTACCCCTGCAGACGTCAGTGTGAGTTTTGTCATTAATTTTAGTGGAGGCAGCATTACATCATTGTCTTTTTTCTTTCTTTTTCATAGAATCATAGAATCATGGAATCATTTAGGTTGGAAAAGACCTTTAAGATCATCTAGTCCAACCATTGACTCTACTCTACCAGGCCTACCACTAAACCATGTCCCTAAGCAGAGACTATGTCTCAAATCTTTAATTATTATGTTACCTAAAGAGAAGTCTTATTAGTTGTGATTGATTCTGAATAAAACTTTTAAACACATGGTGTCTGTGGGTTGTCATATTATGTAATCTTGCTCCCAGCATTTGGTAACTACAACAAAGGGAGCTGTAGGTGGGAGGTCCTGAAGGATGGGTGGTTCGGATCGATATCACTCTCCTCTTGGACTTAGAAACTGAGGTAGATGCCTAAGTCTGTCATCTGTTGTAGAGTAAACAGACAAATTATGGCTCTTGGTCTTTACAATGTCCAGCAAAAAGGAAGGTCTGCAGTTATGACTATCACTTACAAAAACCGGCAGAAGTGACTGGTATTCAAATACTAGTTTGAGAAGTAGAACTTTGGGGTTACTCTCCAAGCTGTGGCTAGTCAAAATACACTTCTAATGAAGAAAGAATCTTTGTTCTGGATAACAGCATTCCAGAGCTCCCTGAAAAAGGCCCAGCTAATTCACTCTTAGGGTTTTTTTCCTCCTAACCAAATCATCCTTTTCATCACATCAGGTATCCTTAGCAGCTTGGCAGTTCGTCACTTCTATATTTTAAAAAATACTTGTAAGAGGTTAAGGTGAATAAATCAGATTTTGGTCAGGTGACAGACACAGAATTGTAACAATTTACGAATACTGGATGCAGCCTTATTCTGGGAATTTTTATGGTGGGGTTACATAGGTTGAATGAATGACATTACCCAAAAAAAAAAAAAAGGGAAGCAAACAATACTTCAGCATAAAGCATCCTTGAGCAAACACACAAGGATCATTACAGGGAACGGGAGAGCCACTGATAAGCAGACTACAGACTGATTATTTTGTACTTCTATGCAATCAAAACCTTAACTCAGCAGCTCTCTCTGAGTTCCCTGACTGTCCATTGTATGCTGGCCTACTCCTAGAGCTTCTTTGGAGCTCCCTCTAAAAAAAAAAAATTGGCTGTCACTGGCTGATACTTCACTCTGGGTCCTCACGCCATGGGCGGTACTGAGCTGGTGTACAAGATGTGCTCCCTCTGTCCTATGTACAGGCCCCCAGAGGGCTTTCCATGCACACACCTTCTCACCTGATTTCATACCATCCCGCACAACATTCAGCACCAGCCCTCAGGATCATGGCGTGTTGTTCCCCTGGGTTGCAACACAGACTTCACATGTGTTTTCACACTCCGGACTGAAAGGCACAGACCAAGGTTGAGAGACAGCATGGAATGTTGTACAGATGAGACAATCCACTGTAAAGAACACTGTTTCTGAACAGCATAGGTACAACCACTGTCCTCATATAGCATGGCGTCTCTGAGGCACACTTACTCATTGTGTGTAGCTGCTAGCTAACAGCATAGTCAGAAAGCCTACAGGCTGAGAAAACACTTGTCAAAGACTTGACAAGAAAGCAGCACAAGACTGTTGACACAATCACACAAGGCCACACAGAGCTTTCTGTGGAGACTTGCCTGGTTCAACATTACTGTCTACTACAGCTTTCAACACAACAGACATTTGTCCAGATATTTTTTAACACTTTTCTGGTACATTAGACCTTCTCTCTGCTGTCAAAATTAAACAATGCTTTGATTTGGAGAACATCATAAATATACCTGAACTGAAGAACATGGGAGAGCTTTCTGATTCCAGACCTGAGGGCACATTTGTGACACTGTTACTGCAACTGGGACAAAACATGAATATACAGTATCATCTCACAAGCCTAGGTTTTCCAATAGAAGAAAACCCAGGTACACGTGCACAAGAAGGATGATGTGCTGTGTCAGGTGATCTGGTGTATACAAGCAGGGGACCCAGCACTCTGAGAAGACCACAGATCCCACCCACACAGTCAAAATCCACCTCTACCCACAAAGGAGGGGAAAGACAGATCTCAGGAGCAAAATCCAGCTGAGAAAGTTAAATGACCAGGACCTGATCTAAGGATAGGTGAATCCTACAAGTTTGCACCAGAAGAGACGAAGACGTGATGCTTATTTGATTACAGGGGAACTTCAGACACACTATAACACAGTCAACCAAACACATAGTAGTGAGAATGAACTTCCCAGATCATCCAGTACAGTCTTCATATGCAGGCATATTTACAACATATTGACAGAAAACTCTGGGATAATATTTTGCCTTAGATTTTTTTTTTTCCCAGGATAGATTTTAATACTGCAGCAAAGGAGGAGGAGTCAGGAATCATGGCCCTGATCCCATGCCTCATCGCAGTTATAGTGTGTGACGTATGCCCCCATGACTAAAGTCATACCTCCTTCTCCAAGCTTCCTTTGGGAAAGATTTCTGTTCCCTCTAATCCAGTCCATACTCAAAATTATTAGGTTGCTCCTATCATTATACTTTTTTGTTGGTAGTTAGGTTACACTCAACACACAAGTTGGTCTGAGCTGAAAATGCACCATATATGGTGCTGGCTGAAACGGCAGTTTTGAGTGATTTGCACTCTCCCACACTTTCTGACTATTTCCGTAAGCCAGTGGAAGTACAGCTGCTGGTGTGATCACCCTGTGTGTACTCTGCCTGCAGATACAGCCTGGACCACAAGAAAGCCTTTGGCACAATAACTCTTAATAATAAGGCTTTCTGCTGTGCGTAAATCTGCGCAAGAGTGAAGCTCTCTGTACTGAATTCAATCTCCTTTTCAGTACGTAACAAAACCACTTGAGTTATCCTGGGGATATTTCATGTTTCTAAATTGGGAATTGGTTTTGTCTCACTTGGCCCGAGTGAGTGTTCTTCACCCAAAAAAGGAAGAGACATTGTAATGAACTAAGTCTGATGCACTGAGTGCACAGTACTCAGCTATCTTCATTAAAGTCTTTTAAGGTATCTAGTGTCAGAATTAATCTTCAGTATTTAGACTTCACTGCCAAAACATTTAGGCAGTCTCAATTTTTAATCAGCTGTAAAAAGGTAAAAATGTTTGAAGGAGTGTTTATAATTTGAAATTGTATGAATAAAGGTAGCCAGAAAATCTTATACACATAATTAATAATAACAAAAAAGCATTGTTTCTGTTGTTTCTGGTAAGCAGTATTATCGTCAGTGTAATAATATTAATAAATCTTCATGGTCTCAAAAACTACTTAGAGGTCACTTATATAACTACTTTATATACACATCACATGTGCAAAAGTTATGACCATGTCTGGTTCATGCATCATCCTATTTTGTTAGAGGAAAACTATAAAAGATATTGCTTGCCTTCTTATTTAAAGGAAATGCCAAACCATTGACTACATATGTAGTCTTCATATTAAGTAAGAGAGCATATGTCACATGCAAAGAGTAGGAAAAAAAAACTCTTACTCTGGAGAGAGAGGTCAGGAACTTCCTATTATATTTTTTTAATTGGCAATTGTGTTGTAAATAACAATTTCTACAAAGATGTGGGAAAAACCAAAACCAAAACCAACCAATCAAACAAAAAAAAACAACAAACCCCCAAACCACAAGACTGTATATAGAAATTTTAGTTTGAAGCAGATATCATAATGCACCATTTTAGGAAGCATGCCGTGTTGGTACTTTTCACAAAAAAGGTAAACAGCAAGAATTAACTTGAACGTGATGCCTCAGATAATCTGCTGCACTGAGATTCGTAATCTTTTTTTTTTGAAGTGCACCCTTTGTTGCAAACTGAAATTTCCTGCATGCATGACATTGAAACCATTTCTCCAAGACACAGGACAACTATGTTGAAAAAGTGGTCTGTCTATATTTTAATATTAATAGTCTGCTCTTTAGCCTTTATTGTTCATTTAACTTTTATAGTTCTTGTTTTTAGTCACCCATCCTGTCTCTCCTGAGAAAATACATCTTTAAACTTAATTGGCCTCTCTGAGATTTTGCAATGCATAAATACTGTTTGTTAATGTAAAAGGACTGATATATACTCTCATCCAAGAAAGTTCTTGTTTATAAAAAAAAAAAGCTATTTTTCCCTCTTTTATCAGGTCATATTATTTAAACAAGTTGGGTTTTTTTTATGAAGAAGAGGTCAGTTCCTTTGAATTGCATTTTTTTCTTTCATAAAATGTAAATATTTAGCAACAAAATGTAATATTTCTTTACAATATCACAAGGTAGAACTGAATAACAATAATAATAATTTTAAAAACTCTTAGGAAAGATGACAGCCAGCTGAGATCCCAGGACCTTCATGGAACTATTGAGTAGCTTGGAGTGTCTCATTTCCATAATCTCCCACAACTGTCCATTATCTTGTCCCTAAGATGTGAAAAAAATGGTGGTCCTCCAGGGCTGTTTTTCCTTGTCAGTGCAAAAGGCAGTAGACCCTACAGTAGGCAGAATCATTAATTATAGAGGACTGTGGGATAATTGCTGAAGGAGACTTAAAATTAAGACTATATTCACATTTTTAGGTAAAACCTACACTATTGGAGCAGGGTGGAATGCAGCTAAGGTGTAACGAGTACCATGGCAACTCCCTAGGCAACCCTAAGTGCTGGCAACATCAGGGGAACTTGGTGTGCTAGCTCTAGGAGAAACTGCATGGAGGGTGGAGCAGCTTGGAATCACCGCAGTCACGCACTGTGATAAAAAGGTATACAGTATACTTAATACAATCGATAAGCTGCGTATATGATGCCCTGGGCCAACAGTCTGTCAGTTTTGATGAAATGCTGCACTTTGAGTGAACTTTGCTCATTCTAATGTCATTATAATACCAAACACACCTCCATCCCAAAAGTTACTTACCTCTCAGGTGAGACCACCCCTCACTGAGCTTGCGCACTGAATTTTCGCTAGTCTGTACCTTTAAACATGAAGCGAGAGAATTTTGGACCAATTATGATAAAGGTATGTATGACGATGGTCACTCCAAGCTCCACCTGTAAATTAAAACGCTATAAAATAGTGTGGGAAGGGGGCGAATGTTAGGGAAGACTCCATCACAGGAAGAAACCCCATTCCCTGACCTCAGGACCAGCTGACGAGCTGAGCTTCTCTTCCCCTGCATTGGGATGCCTTTGGGTAACATTTGAACACTTGGCTATATCGAATGCATCCCCGGGAAACCCAGGAATCTCTAGAGAGTGTTGCTTTATTATTCCATGCATGTGTATCTTGGCCATATTAATTTTTTTCACGTGCTTTGTAGACAGCTTATTTATCACCTGCAATCTAAAAGAATATGTGCATCTGTTGCTTTAATAAATCACACCATTCATTAATCTGGCCATGAGAGTTCTTGAACATAACCAAATCCTGAGTGTGGCCATGCTAGTTCACAGAATGCTGCCGGACAGACAGGGCAGTGTTAGTAGTGCATCCATAATCATGATAAATCATGTCCAACATCCATAATCATGTCCAACAAAGGTATTGGGCGTGACAGGACTATTTAGGCCACATTGGGCATCAATCAGAATCTAAGCCCAACCGCCCCCAGCTCCTCTAATATCTGAGGATCAGCTGGAATGCAAGGTTTATTTTCTGCCAAATTACTTTAACTCTTAATACCACAATGACTATGCGCAGTCTTTCCGTAGCAGTGAATTGCACAGTAAAGAAGTCACCAAGCAGTTGTCAAAGACTGCTGATGGAAACTTGGGTTTTGATGTGAGGCATCATGGGTGGTATGAATCTATGTTCCCAACCTTGGCTCGGGAGGCCAGTTGTGTGAGGTACCTATACTCTGTTGCCAGGAGAGATCATCATGGCAGTTTCTCAGCCAATATATTTTGTGCTTGTGCAGAACTATACCCTTTTTTCCCCTCAAAGATATTGAATTTTTCTATGAGAAAATGTATTCATTCAGCTTTATTTTTGTCCTGCATTTTAGACAGATTGTCATTACCTGTGTTGCGGTTTTACTCTTCCACTTTGATAGATTTTCTGTGTAATGATTCCCTTTCTATCTCTAGGGACTTCTGGGAAATTTATAGCTTTGTTTTCTGATTCTACATGCCACAAATATAATTTCAAAGCAATGATTTGTAGTTAATGGTTTCACACTTGAAACCAGTAATATAAATTATAAATCACCGCATCAAACTGCACTGAAGAGTTTCTGGAATCACTTATATACATTATAATTTTTATTTATACACATTACAACAGGTTGCCCAGGGAAGCTGTGGATGTCCCATTCCTGAAAGCATTCAAGGCCAGGTTGGATGAGGCTTTGAGCAACCTGGTCTAGTGGAAGATGTCCTTGCCCATGGCAGGGGGGTTGGAACTAGATGATCTTTAAGGTCCCTTCCAACCTAAATCTTTTTATGATTCTATGATATCTTGTCAAAGAACATATCAGCACTAAAAACTATCTGGTCTATTACTTCTCTGCTCAAAATTTGGGATTCATCAAGTCATTATGAGCTGAATATTTGTTCTGTTGTGATTTTTTTTCCCAAATTATTAGCATGAATTTTCATGAAATTCAGTGCCTGAAATTGAATTATGCAGTTCCAGAAAGCACATAGAAATCTCTCAGGGCCCTAAAAGATGCTTAGTGCTTCAAATATTTCCCTCATGACTTCTTATTTAGTACTTTTACTTAACCATTAAGTCTTTTTTAGTCAGACTTCTCATCACACAAGCTCAAATAGACAAGAGAACATGTCTTAACTATTTTAACCATAAAAGTGTATGACTAAAAATACCCAGTTTACTTCTCCAGGCAGGCACAAACCAGTGTGGTTCCTCTGTTATGAATTCAAATATCTCATTATATGGATAGAAAGAACGTAGGAGAAAGCCACAGGCATCAGGATTCATAAGTCATACATTCACGGTACTGTTTACTTACCTCTACATTTATGACTTCATTCCCCTTCAGCACAAGAGGCAAACACACAGACGGTGGAAAAAAATGAAATGGCTAACAAGTGCTAAAAAAAATCCAACCTTGGACAACAATTATCAGAAATGGCAAGGCAAAAAACTAAATGAGTGTAACACTCTGAGAATACCAGGATGTCACGTTTGAGTTGTAAGCATCAGAGTGATGAAGTGTTGGTCTCCAGTCACACTGAAAGGGAAAACTGCCAGCTAATCTGATGCTTTTTGTAATCTTTTGGAAGACAACTCCCTGGGTAGGTGAGACTGATTGCTATCAAAATTAACTCTAGCCGCAAAGAGCAAAGGTCTTTCTCTAGAGAAGAACAAAAAAATACTTTGAGAATTGAATGTTTTCAATTTGATTGAATGTGATGAATTTCATTCTAGGAGATAAAAGAAACTGACATAACCTCAGAAGAGAAAGATATTATCCTGGAGAATTTTTGGAGAAGAATGAAGTACTGGAACACTGGGAGATGTGTTTCTTAAAAGAGAGAAAACAGAAAATACGGATTTTCAGTCCTATTAATTGCGTAGAATTCAGTCTGATCCTGAAAAAAGGACTTCAATCCTGGAAAAGTTTTGGAAGCAATCTTTTAACACACAGTAAATAAAAAGAGAACTGTAACTGAAAACATTGTCAATTACAACTCATGTTAAAAAAATGTGGTTTTATTCTATGTAACAGTCTTGCTGGATACAAGGAGATGCGCACATTAAGAATAGCATTGCCACTAGTCTCTTGTAAGCTCTTGAAATATTCCTAAAAGAATTTGCCTATGTTACATATATGGTGTACCCAAAAAAAAGTAAGATAATGTGTGACGTAGGAAAAGTTTTTATTGGCATGTCTTTGAAATAATATGCACTGATTCAGTCTCAGACTTCCACAATTAGGTATTATATGGGCAGCTTAGGGACTGTTTGAAAATACATTCATTTTGACAAAGGCTAGTCTTAGTACGCACGCATTAGATCATACACGTCCCTGGGATAAGCCAAATATTTTATTCTAAAACAAAAGCTCATCCAAGTGTTATATTTATCCAAGTGTCTATTAGTTTACAGAAATAGGTTGTAAATTTCACCAACTACAGTACGTCTTACGTGTTTTCTGGCATTTTTACTTCTATTCTCAGCTGGGAAAAAGCTAAATAGGGCACCTCATGGTAGTCAAGTGTTTTCTTTTTTGGAACTGATCCAAAATTCAGAGGTGAAGAATAGTAATTCAAACTTCAAATACACTGAAGAATTCCTGGTGAAGAAGTTTGACACTGAAAAAGGAGAATGAGCTCTTGATGTATTTCTGGCATTCTGGCCCAGATGCTGATGGCAGTGGGCAGGAGGGAAATGTATTCCATGCTGTGAAGGGAAATGTTCTTCCATATGGAGGGGTCGGCTGGACATTGCTGGTGGACATTTCTGCCAGGTAAGTCTCAGGTGGGTTTTTTTAGCTTTTTCAAAAGGGGTCACTTTGTTAGAGGCTAATTAAAGCTCTGGTGTCTCTATTTATGTGAATTCTGGTAATTCCTTGGGAACAAGCTGAAGATGGGACAGTCCCCTTCCGTGGCCAGGGAGCCTGGTGCTATGTCAGTCATTCTCTCCATACAGCCGTTACTCAGTTGTTCAGCAATTCAGCGTTGACACAGATGTGGTTAAGAAAAGCTGACGCAAATTATTATACAAACAGTATCATTGTTGCATTTAGCTCCAGCAGAAGATTTATAGCTTTACAGAATCCCATAAATCATTCAAAGAGTCTGGAGTTTCTCAAACGCGAGGAAAAGGTTTCATCTGCAGTACTTGCAGAGCCAGAGGAGACCCAGTGGATAAGGTGGCAGGTGAATACTTCAGCGGAGTCCTCCCTCCAGCCTCCAGTGGTCAGATGCTTTCTCCCACTGGGCCATATAACTTGGGAGGTACCAACCCAAAGGCTGAACTAGCATTGTCTTCCAGAGTACGTAGCTTGTTGGCCCAGCACCCAGCAACCCTGTGTCCAGCTCAAAAAAACAGGTTATGTGTTAGGTCTCTCATGGGGTAAACAGGAAACCAGCCCGAATCCTCCTGGTACAAACAGGGTCCTCTTTCCCCAGAAGGGGCCAGCATTGTAACTTCTCATCCCACAGCCAGGAGCCAGATTTTAGGCAATGCAGCACTGAGTACAACAACAGCAAGTTGTCCAGTTTGGGCTACCAATGTATTTCTCAAATCACTTGATGATTCATTGGATGAAGAGGAGGGAAGATTTTTAAAAGCCAGTGTCCAACTCATAGAATAAAGTTTAAGTGACACATTCCCAGCTCGTGTTGTTGAGGAAAATGAAAGCAGTAAAGCAAAGAAATAAATATATAACTTGAATTTCTTTGCTACTAATTTGGACATGTTCTAGCTCATGTGGGGCCCATAAAGCTAAACTTTCTTAACATAGTGATTATAAAGAAAGCACAGAGTGCAGTCAGGATGCAAAAAGTAGTTTGAGACAAAGTTGGTTGTCTTCTAAAAAAAGAACCAGAAATTTCAGGTGATCCATTTTAACAGTCAGACCGATAGCTCTGTCTCATTAATTCCATACAGGAGTGTGTTGAGATATAAAAAGCTTTATGAGTCATTTGTCCTACTACTGCAGATTCTCCACGAACATTGTGATCTCTTCTGTCCATGTACTTGTAGTCACATCAACTAATCTGCAAAATATTGATTTGATCTTAAAACTTCAAAGAAACAAAGTTAATGAAGCTAAAATGGTGTTTAATGGAAGGTGGAAATGTATTCTGAAGAAAAACAAGTACAGTAAACCAAAACCTGTTATTTTGATTAACCTTCTGTAGAAATCCTTATAAAACTCACATAATACTTTTTATTAAAAATGGACTAAATGCTTATTTCAGCATTTTCAGATCTTTCAGTCTGTGTTTTTAAATTAGCTTTGAGAACGAAAAGCGACAAAATTTGTGTAAATAACAGCTGAAAATAATGAAGGGTATTCTTATCAATTATTTATTGATGAACCTGGACATGTTATTTTTTAGCATTTCATTTGACAAAGAAAACAAAAAAAGCTCCCTTATATATCAATTCATTTATTAATAATTTTTTTTGGCACAGCATATTAGCCAGAAGTTAGTCCTTAGCACAGTCTTAACTGCATTTCCACAGTAGCATGTGAAAAAGACAGCCAGTTATACAAACTGGTAGGGACCTGACTTCTATAACCATGTATTGTAATGATTTTCCAGTAGTTACTAGGGGAAAAAAATCAAGTCAGGTTATAATATGACTGCAAGTATAGTTTTTTATATTTTAGTCACCCAATCACTTGCACACCAAGAATTCATTGGTGGTCCCATAATAGTTTAATTAGACACTTACTTATAGAATGAGCAAATTTTTGGACACAGGGCTATGTAAACACATTTTAAGTCCATTGGCCTCAGCTCAGCACCAGAGGTTTAAGACGTCCTTTAAAAATCTTGCAAAGTTTACAAGTTGGCAAAAATAATGATATTTCATTGTCATTTCATTAAAGAAGGACATGATACTTTTTCATTTGAAATGATCTGCCGAAAATGTTTAACTGATGATTAATAAAATCACATGGTTGAATTTTCCAGAAGCCTTAATAAATCAAGATTTTTAATTCAAAATGTATGCTAGATTGAAAAATTAAAAGTTACAAGGGTAGATAAATATCCTAACCTTTTTTAATAAAATTTTTGTAAATATTTTTACAAATAGTATCACATTCCCTATGGCTTAGTAGAAATCAATTCCTTTCCCATTTAGAGAGGTAAAAATAGCGTTTACTCTTTTGCAAATACCAACAAAAGAGAATGAACTAATGACACTGTAATGCACATTTGCATTACTGGCATTGTCTGCCAGCCTTTTCTGAAACATTAACAATGTAAGTCAGAAATCTCTATGCTAGCTAAAGTTTGCCATTATCACTGAACTCATGATCAACAACGAGGTTTTAATAAGTGTTCACTTATGGAAAATGGTACTTGAGCAGAATTAGGCCCCTATATCTAGAGTCATCATTCTACCCCCATCCTAAGTTCTTGCCAAGTATTGAAGGCTGCTAAATTACATAGTAATTTTTACTTTACAAATTGACAGTTCCCCCAGCATGTGAAATCCTGAGTAGGTCAAAAGATGCCTTAGTCTTGGCCAGGTAACTGCTCCCAGCTGATTCTGCCTGCCATACAGGAATGTCACGCTCCTTTTAAACCCCCCAAAGGCCAAACACATCTGAGATGATGTGAAACATCAGACTGAATTCCTCCCCAAATATCCTGGCAACTGCAGCTTTTACTTAGTAATAAGCATCGCAAAGCATGTCAAGGGAGGTGATTCTTCTCTACTCGGCACTGTTGAGACACATCTGAAGTGCTGCATGTAGTCCTGGACTCCCCAGTACAAGAGACATGGGTGTACTGGAGATAGTCCAGCGAAGGGTCATGAAGATGATTAAGGGATTGGAGCATATGTCATATGAGGAAAGGCTAAGAGAGCTGGGACTGTTCAGCCTGGGAAAGAGAAAGCTTCCTACTGAGAAGGAAGGTTGCTCCTGTTATGCATGTCTTACACTAACAACTTCAGAAAAAAGAGACATGTATATTTAGAGAGAGATCAGATGTCTCAAGGTGTCACACATTCTTCTGTGTGATCTTACCAGGACTGCCAGTCCACTGCAATCTGCTGCATAACTTTATGGATGATAAAACATTCATTTAGTCTTAGTGTCAGAACAAGGCACTGCTAGCCTTTAACAAGTCTAGCAAAACTGCAAGTTGTTTACCTTTTTTCCTGACTATCACCCATAATTCTCCCAGTTGCATTTGATAAGTTCACCAGTTTGGACACCCTCCCCTTCATTTTTGGTCTCTTTCACCTACGTTAAAGTAAGGTTCAGATGTACTAATTATAACTCCATATGAGAATGAGGTCAGAAGCCTTTTATACTGACATTCTTTCTAGAACAACTTCCAGATGACCCATTGCATAGAAGGGAGCTCTGCTCTTTTTCAGAAATCAAATGACCTAAATACAGTTTACAAAACTGCAAGCAGGGCTACCATTTCTTGGAGTGCCTCACTGGAAGCATACTCAGAGAGGTAACGGTTCGTATCTGGCAGATCACTGACATATATGTGTATCCAAGCCATGCAAACACAGCATGCTGGCACTGGCTTTAGAGATCAACAAGCTATTTTTCTCTCCCCATTATAGCTTTCTTAAAGTCTCAAAACATAATATATTAACATTTTCTTTAATCATGAATATACATCATTAACATATAGTAATTATCTCTTCTCTTGCCATTTGCCAAAGAAATGTTATAAATAAGCTTGTCAAAGGAAATTACTTAACTGCAGAGGAAAAAATCTGATCCTAGATATGTCAGTGTAAATGTTAAAGGGCTTCAGGGGGTTAAGGGAATTTTTCTGTGGAACCGAGAAAACTTGGCTGACTTATTCTGCTTTACAGGGTGCTGATAACTTTCACACAGTAAGATACCCATTAAACCGCTAGGCCAAATAGCTTCCTAGCCAGCAGGCTGGCTGAAATCCAGGAAAAGGCTTATGCAGCTGACATGACACTTAAATGGAATTTAGCTTCATAAATCCTAAGCTGTGATACAGAAAACCCCATTTCAATGGTCAGATCACCTACAGCTAAAAGCACGCAAGTTCTGTATGTAATTTACTCTTACTTTGAAGTTCTCCAGGTATCTGAGTTCATATTCCCAGAAACGCTTCAGAGCTGAGTAAACTGAGACATACCTTACCATTCATTTAAAATCCATATGTTCATCTGCCTCAGCTGCCTGACAGATCTGATCTGTTAGGTCTGGTAAGTATGACTGTGTTTTGGCTAGAACATGTTAAGGCGGAATTGTGACATTTTTTCTTTCAAAAACTGTAGGAGGAGGTAAAGGAGTCTATGACAGTGGCAGCTGTCTCTTACCTAGCAACCACCCCTCATCAAGGAAAGAAACTACCTGGATTTTGCCTCAGTCTGGGGAGCTTTATATGAGTATCTATCTACTATGAGACTTGTTGTGCTAGAGAGAGGTACTCAGCACCTCTCCTGTTGAAGCTTTACCTCCGCAGAGAAAAGCACACAGGGTACTGGAAGGAGAGCAAGCAAGAGGAAATACTCTGGGTGAGTCAGTGGGAGGAACATCCCACTGGGAGAGGAGAGTCCTGTACACGGGTCCCTGCTATCAAGACCATTTTATACATATTTCATTCATATTCAGCAAAGCTCAGGTGAAATAAAGGAGTGATTCTAGAAGGTCTTCCCTTTCCAGCTGAATCCAATGCTGGTCTGAACGATCTTGCTTCTCCTCTAACTCATCATCTAGCACAGTGGCTCCTCAAGCCTTTGCTGCCAAGTATTAAGGTTTAAAGAGGGGTCTGAATCGTAGACAATTACGCAGGATAATCTGTACCCTGGTGCTTAACACCTCGGTTTAGAAAAGCAAGCATGGGCTTGTGTATTTGTATGGTCTTCCCTGCAGCGGTGACCCCTGGAAGCACTGTAGCCCAAGGCCAGGCATATGCCTGCCAGAAAGCTAGCGAGCGCTCTCTGAGGCACTGGGCTTGAACTCAGAAAAAGTTCTTGCTTGGACTCAGTCCAGTGTGTTAATTTATGAACTGAAAAGGATCTGGGAATCTGCTGCATAAATCCCAAGCTATTATTAAAATATTCATATGTAAAAGTCACACACATAACGAACTTTAAAAATGAAGTACATGAAAATCGGTGTCTCTCATATACAAAATTCAGACAACATGATAATTTCATTAGTCCCATGTGGTTTTCTCACACCCAGCCACAGGGATTTCCCTTTTACTGGTGTCAATTTCAGTGACAGGAATGTGACCTTGCTGTTCTCCCATTCTTCAGCAGCCTACCTGGGTCACTGCAATAGATGAGCTCAGATGGCCGAGAAGCTAAGGAGTTGTTCTTCCGCATACATTAAAGCAAAGAGGTATGTTGTCTTCCCCCACCCGCCACCCCATGCCCCTAAAAGTAGTTGCTGTATTCAGTGTAGGTAATTTTCCTCAGCATTATGACTGATGATGGTCAGCACTTTGTAAGGCAGAGATGTCAGTGACAAACATCCTCAGTTTCCCTGCCAACATTTGGTCATCTTGCTCCTTTTACTATGTTATCCAGCCTCTCGGAGGTGTCAGGTCACCTCAAAACACCACAGAAGGTTACTGGTTTTATAAATCTATGGAAGCTTTGACAATTTCTGTCTGAACATAAGGAAAAACTTCTTTACTTTGAGGGTGGCAGAGCATTGGAACAGGCTGCCCAGAGAGGTGGTGGAGCCTCCTTCTCTGGAGATATTCAAAACCCACCTGGATGTGCTCCTGTTCAACCTGCTCTAGGTGAACCTGCTTTCGCAGGGGGGTTGGACTAGATGACCTCTGAAGGTCCCTTCCAACCCCTTCCATTTTGTGATTCTGTGGTTTCCAGAAAACAAGGAAATATGTTGTACTTTAGATGTATGTCCCAATTCATAGGCTAATCTGGTCTATGAATATCCTTAACAATACTTAATAAATAATAAAATTATATAATTAGGTGTCACAAACAAGAAAACACACTGAGCTGCCATTGCTTAACTGCAGCAACACCACAACAGAATGAGAGATCAGCAGAACCCTGATACAAAATTCAACTTGAGCTGAACATGATACAGAATTACTATTCGCTCTGCCAGCAGCCTGATCCATTGATGCAGTACCTTGGTATTTAGAGGTTTGAAATTATTAAGAGTATCTATAGAAGGGTCCATCTCTGCATACAGTTCCTCTTAGACTCAGAAAGATCAATATTATAGGCCTCCTGGAGAAGAAAGATGAGTGTGTCTGAAACAGTGCCTAATGAAAACAACATCAGCAACAGAAAGCAGTGACATGGTAACTGTGCAGGACTGAAGAGAAAGTAGGGTAATGCAATACTAGGGAATATTTTTAATGGGTGTTGGAGAAGTTGATACTAAAAAGTAAAAAACAGTTACAGAAAAAAGAAAGAAGAAGCCCTGAAGATGTAATGTTGTGTTTGCTGATAGCTATTTTTGTAAAAAAAGATATGAAACACCAGTCTAATGTGTGGTTACAGTTAAAGGCAAATAAACTACTGGAATAAATCAAGGAGAGAAAAATACAATGAAACATGATATTTGCTGTGCAAAGCAAAATGCAATTGCAGGCTATACTTGGGTTAAGTTGTGGAATTTTTTGTTTTCTGTTGGAAGACTTGCATTGCTTTGGGGACAATGTACCAGTGGAAAATCAGAGGGAGTCTGGAATTTAAAGTTATACATCATAAAGGCAAGCTAAGAAATGTTCAACTTAATTTTTGTCAGAAAAGCATTCCTATTAACCTTCTAGCAGTAAAATTTAAAAAGAAAAAAAAATGAAACCACCTTATGAAAGATAAAACTTATAGAAGACTAACACTGTGCATGTTTCTGGAAGGAATTACATTCCAGAAGAATATTCGTCATTAGATTATTAGGAGTAAATGAAGACATCATGAAGAATGATTTCACTGTGACTACAGCAAATGAGTGGAATCAGCAGGACTGTCAAAAGAGATGGATTGTGTTAAGCAGAAGCATGGAATGGCTCGTGGCTTTGGATGCTGAATCATATTCAAGTGTTACGTTTTGATTGTTTTATGTCTAACAGCAGTGTGTTTGCTTCCCAAATCCTTTTTATAGAATTATTTCAAACTATGTCTACTGGGATTAAAAAAAAGTCCTGTAGGATTCACCATTGTGGCTATTTGGATATAAGGCAGACACAGTGTGGATTAAGCTGAACTGCGCCTGTGTCTTGCTGCACCCCAGCTAACGTGCCAGGTTGAGACGCTTCTCCTGTCAAAGTCAGGGTATGTTTGCTTTGCATGTCACACAGGTTTCGGAGCAGGGCTGGCTTTTATTTTTCCAATTCAGAGTATCCTGCCTTTACTTGCATCTGCAGGTATGCCCTAAGCACCCAGAGAGGCAGCACAGGGATTTGGAGAGTGCTGAGACAGCCTGCTGCTGATGGGTAGAGGTGGTGAAAGGCACTCGGGAAAACGCCACTACATGCTTATCTTCAAGTTCAAGTGTCTAAAAATCCTAACAATCCAAGTCTTTGGAATGCATTCAGAGGGGCTGACTTTGGCACCCTTCAGAAAGTCATGGTGAATGGGTAGGAAAGGCTTTTGCTCCAAAGTATCCCTGTGAGGAGTCTGTCTCCCTGCTCTCAGACAAGGGATGCAGCAGGAGAAGAAGATCAAACACCTGGAGCACTTGCTCTGGACCTGGTTTCCATTTCATACTCCATCCCAAAGTCCTGTATAGCATGATGCTACTCTCCGTAATGATTCTATCCCTGCCATTCTATTTGCAAAGTCTTCGGAATCATAGTTATTAAATAGCATTGTTTTCCTAAATTATTATGATTTCTAGGCTGAAATTACAGAATCACAGAATGTTAGGAGTTAGAAGGGACCTCTAGAGATCATCTGGTCCAACCCTCCTGCCAGAGCAGGTCCACCTAGAGCAGGTTGCACAGGATGGCGTCCAGGCAGGTTTGGAATGTCTCCAGTGCCAGAGACTCCACCACCTCTCTGGGCAGCCTGTTCCAGTGCTCTGCCACCCTCAAAGGAAAGAAGTTCCTCCTCATGTTCAGATGGAACCTCCGGTATTTGATTTTATACCCATTGCCCCTTGTCCTATCACGGGATACCACTGAAAAAAGACTGGCCCTCTCCTCCTGGCACCTTCCCTTTAGTATTTGTAAACATTTATGAGATCCCCCCTCAGTCTTCTTTTCTCCAGACTAAAAAGACCCAACTCCCTCAGCCTTTCCTCCTAAGAAAGATCATCCAGCCCCCTAATCATCTTCATGGCCCTTTGCTGCACCCTCTCCAGCAGTTCCCTGTCCTTCTTAAACTGGGGGGCCTTGAACTGAACACAGTATTCAAGTTGTGGTCTCACAAGGGCAGAGTAGAGGGGGAGGATGACCTCCCTCGACTTGCTTGATTTCCCTCCAAAATGTGTATCTTGTCATATGCCATTGTGTACGACTTCTGGAACTAGTAGCAGATATTTATACTCGGGTATGATCCTCTTCAGGCTTATTTTTAAATATTTTGAGGTTCCTGACTTCCTTTCTGCTAGCTTTGGGCTATTAGCTGCCTTGCCCATTATGGTGCTGAGGATAGTTTATGAGCTTCTGTGGGAGCTCATTCAGAACCTATATTTGAGAATGTTTCCTTCTTCAGTTGCCTATGCAGTGCATTGCAAATCTGAGAAAATCTGCAGAAAGGGGTGAAGGGTGGCCATGTACTAGCTGGTGACCTTGCATTTTATTTTTATGTTGTTTCCAATGACCATCACAGTTTGTCTCTTTAGAGGAGTTTAAATAATGTTCTGTCTTGCTACCTGCTGGAGTTTATTGTGCAGGATGCACATGGACTTCTGGTGTACATTTTCCAGCACCTTTTTTTATATCTTGAAAGATTCTGAAATTTCACCTTTTTGCTAGAACCTAACCCTGTGACACCTTTAGCAATGGATGTAGATGTTCACTATCATTTACAGTCAGAAAGTTAAGGGATCAAATATCTCATTTGTGGGTATGCAGAGTTAAAATTGGCCTCTAACAATAGAAATATTTGCCAAGACTAAGAACCATAAAGTCATAGGATTTGGTTTGTCAGCAATGGTCCTCCTGCTAACCCTTCATCACATGAGTAGCCCTTTCTTACTCCAGGAATATCACGGAGATCAACATACAAACAACATGGGCAGCCCTAATAAGAATTTATGAGCGAGAATAAAGAATTTAGCCTCACAACACCATGATTAATTAACTCTTAGTCAATGATATAAGTTTTTGTGCTGATATTCCTCTTTCCATCACAACAAAAACAAAATCACATCTGTAGATATCTTTCATTTGCAGTTTGTGTCTTGGGAAGATGGATCATCCCTTGATTTAATTTCAGCCCTATGGGAAATCATGAACTTGTGATCAAAGATGTTACTAAAAGCCTTGGAATTCTTCTTTCTTGTTTTGTATAAATAACTAATTGAATGGGGAAAAAACAATAGCCCTTCAGTATATAACTTATCCAGCAGTAGACAATTTTTTTCCTGAGGATGATAGTAGATATACCCTGAGAACATATAATCAGAAAAGCCTTGGAAAATAGTGAGATTAAACGGCACATTTCAAGACAGAAAGAACAAGGAAGTTTAGCACAAATATATACTCTATATATCTGATACCAGAAAGAAAAATTTTACTTCACAGTATAGGGGAAAAAATCTATTTCCCATAATTAGTATTTACAGACAACACTCATGAAAAATGCATTTCAAAAAAGCCTCAGTGGATAAAAGCCACTGTACATGCAAGAGCATTGGTCTGTAAAATTTAAGAGTGCCTTTTTGAGAGGAAGGATACAGGTTCAGTTTAATAGGTCATGTTTGTAATGGGACAAGTCAAAATAGTTTAAATTGTCTATTGTCTTCTCTATAACATAATTTTTAGAGGAACATGCCACCAACCTGTGTGTGCACATATAAAAATTGCAAAGAACAGAATTTTCATCAGATGTTAATTATCTTTGAATCAAAAGGGACAAGACTTTTATTTGATAGGTAAACTAACAAATACTCACTTGTGAAATATTTAGCAAGATGGTGGTCCCCAGCTTGTGAAGGTACTGAAGCACTTTTGCATTTATAATTTGTCATGCTTCTTAGTGTAAGATGGTTTAGACTAGAGCTAAGAAAATATGCAAATTGAAGTAATATTTGAAAGGAAAACTGAATTGAAAGGTATTTGGAGACATCAAGAGCAGCAATTGATATCGAAGCAAGCAATTTTGGGTTTTTTAATGAAAGTGGGTTTTTTCCAGTCAGACTTGGACATAAAACTGTATTGACAGGCTTTGAAACTGATTGAAAGAAGAAATAAGTTCATATTAAATTACTAAGAAAAATCTAGCTGGTCTGCAAGCAGTGAATATACTGACAGAAGGACATCTCACATACTGAATCAAGGATACAAAAACTATTAGATGCTTAATTTCTTTCTATACCTATACTTTCTGTATACTTGTAACTTCTTCCCACCTGTGGGCCATGGGCAGAACAGTGGGTTTAGCTGCCCAGGGGCAGTGACCAAGAGCGGGGCTTCCCAGCAGGTACCCCCTAACAGTCTGGGCCACTCAATTTGCACAACTTACCATCCTTTTTTTCTATTTTGTGATCTTCCCTTTGACCATCCCTTTACCTCCTTTCCTCCATCCCAGTATTATCGCAGATGAAAAAAACTGCCTCTAATTTTTTTGTCCATATTGGCTGCAATTTTTCTACACCTGTGCCCAAATTTAATGTTTCTGATACCATGACCTATGTGATTTCAGCCTTGTATGTTATTGAAGAAAGTACTACTTGGGTGTTGCTGGCCTTTCAAGGCTGTACTCCGCAGAAGGTCTCCAATATTCTCCTCCAACAGTCTGTGGAGTATGTTTTTTTCTCACATAGCCCCCCTTTAACCATTTGTGAGACCTGTCTATTCTTCAGGGTGCTATCTATAACTTTTGTTCATTTCTCACACTTGTGGCAGGCAATTTCTCCTGTCATGACCAGTACTTTTCCACATTCTGCTCAGTTTGCTTAACCTCAGGACAGGACCTAATCAGCAGTCCAGTCATTTTACTGCAGCCTTTACCCAAGGCTTCACATCTGCAAACTTCATCCACATTGTTTGTTGTATATTAGGTTACAACATGTGTACAAAATCAGTAGGTGAAAGAAAAATTCTTTGTAAAGAGATTTTGTTGGTAAAAATTCCTCTCCCCTTTTAAAAGACACCTCACAAGCCAACTGTCTTTTCAACTACACTGTGCTTTGCTTTAATGTCTTCCTAAGGAAAATAAATAAATAAATAAATAAATAAATAAATAAGAAAATAAGAGAGAACATTAACATTAAATGCAGGATAGAGTTATACCTAGTATGGATAGTAGTACAGCATCTTCCATTTGCGCTCATCAGTTTTGGACTTGGATTTAAGAAATTATCTGCGAGGAAGGGTTTTATGTTCCTGTTGAAGAGATGATAAAGATCCATGAACACATTTAAAAGCACAAAACAAAACAAAACAAGAAAAAAACCCAACAGTTTTTACTGACGTCAATGAAAATAACCCTTCTAGACTGAATGTGGTTTGGAATCAAATGATATTGGGAAGGACTCAGCTAATTTTAAGTACCTGAAAGTTAGCTGTGTGAGCTAAGCTTGTCATGTTAGCTCCCTCAATCACCAGTTACTCTCATAATACAACACACCAAAATCCAGAAGAATAATTTAAGAGAAGATACATTGCCATCAAAAAGTAACCTACCTCTCTTCATAAACTGTAATGATAACCAGCTTGGTTTGCTTGAACTAGATGCTTCATTTTAAATACCAGGATAAACTAATTCAGACCTATCTAATGTACTTAGGGTTTTACCAAAACTCTGGACTACGGACCTTGACTTCAAATCTTTGTTGCAAGATCAACTTTGCTTTCAAATGCAAAGCTGAAGAAGTCTGGCCACTTGGCATGTGCTCATTATTTTAAGTGGTAATATTGTGCATATGAGTTGCACATTAAAAAAAGATAAAAGAAGCCAAAATGTCAACTTTAGTATTAACACAAACATTTTCCTTGACGTTAAAAAACTTGAGAAGTTGTTAGGCAGATATCTGAACCCAAAAGTACAGCTGATGTTGTAACATTTTGTGAGAGAAATGAACAAGTGAGAACACACATCCTAAAATGAAAAATGTTTGGCCTATTAACAATGCAAGAATAGACATTTGCACAGCAGTATTATTTCCCGATAGTTTTATGTAAAAGGTAATATGAATTGGTGTCCAGGCGTCCCCATATTTGGTGGTGAGCACCTTCAGCAAATGCTGGTTACTGCCAAGAGAGGATGCTGTTGAAATGTAGACACTGAGAAAACAGAAGGAAAGCACGATCATATTGGTAGCACCTCGGTACAAAAGCTACCTATCATAGAAGCTTAAAATGAGTTTGTTTTCATTTATTCTTAGGTAAAAAAAGTTACTGCAGCTAAAAACACTTCAGAGGCTCACCTTTTCTTAGTTGTCATCTGTAACTGTGAAACAATGCTGCCTTCCCATCCTCTTATACAGCCCTGAGTCATGATTCCTTTTTTCATACTGTAATGTGCATGATGAAGTTTTGCTTAGCTCTGCAACCATGGCATGGAAACCCTTTTCTGATTTCATTTGCAGAAGGTTTTTTAGATAAAATTACATAGTACCATATGCATTCCCCCCACTCACAGCAAGAATTAGCTGAATAAAGGCTTCTGTATGATCGGCACTAGCATCAGTCTACTCCATGCTGGGTAATATCTGTAAATATATTCCATTAGGAAGATATTTCCTCCAGCTGAAATTGCTGGTTTACCATAGTTAAATAAAACCATATGCCTAAGAAATGCGGACAACCTCCCTTCCCAGACCCCTAATGACAGGGCAAAGCAAAACATGAAGAGTACCGTGTAAATTATTACATTGTACTACCATTATTCGCCATCATGCTTTTCAACCACTCTGAAATAATTCTCATCTCTCTTATGGCTGATGGTAAAGGAAAGCCAACACATATGGTATTGTTTGGCTTTAAGACTTTTGACACTGTTGCGGTGAAATTCCCATGCACAAGCCAAGGAAACGTGGGATAGAGGAAATCATCACAAGGTACACATGTATTTGAAAAGTGATTCTCAAAGCCCTTAGCAATCATTTGTCCCTGAAGTATTCAGGACATTTCTATTAAGACCCCATAAATAACTGTGCTGGGTTTGGTTAATACCTTCCTGAAATACTAGGAAGACAACAGAGTATATATCTATAAAGCTGGTGTGTTACACCAAGCTGGAAGGCTGGCAAACACACTGAAAGAATTAGATACATGGCCAGGTAGAAGAATGGCAGATTAGGATGCAGAAGGTTACTGAGGTTTAAAAAACAAATAAGTAAACGTTATGATTCTGATACATATATATCTAAAAAGCAAATGTAATTCTGTGATTCATTAAGAAGCATGAATGAGTGAGACATGCAGGATTTGTTTTTAATTGGCATGGGAAAGACCTCAGCTGAAATGCTGTGCTCTATTTTAGGCAGGAGGTTTTTAAGAAATATAGAGGCAAACTGGAAAATCTGAGGAAAAACAACAAGGATGACAAGAAAAAAAACCACAAGGTATGAGAAAATTGAGAAGGAATTAGATTTGCTTTCTGTAGAGAACAGGACAAGCTAGGCAGCTGGAAGGGGAAGGAAAAAGGGAAGACAGAATAATGATATTCTAAAGAAGATGACAAGCAGTTCTACTGACAATCAGGGCCATAGGCTTGATTTAGGAAATTACTTTGTAATCCTCAGGGAGTCAAAACCCTGTAATCAGCTATCTGTAGGGATCATGGAATCCATTTCCTTCCAGGAGGCAGCAAAGACGTAACTGTCCCTTCCTTAGCACATGACAGGCAGACCTGAGACAAATCTATTTATAGATTTGTTTTCTCCTTTAATTTTGTGCCTTGTACAAAACAGTAAAGGTAAATATGCTAATAATACAGTTTATAAAACACATGCTTTGGATGTGCCAGAAGGATTCATTAATGTATTTGAATTTGTCATTTTTCTAAAACCCCTGGAATATATATGGTTATTGTAACATCAGACTTTATGTAGACACCCTATGCTACTATCTCAATCATATCAGTAGCCTACAAGCTTCTGCTTCTCATACTCTTCCCCTCACTATTCCTCTTCGACATCTTTTTACTTGATGCATCCTTATGGGGAAGACTTTCTGATGACAAAAGCATCAGAGAAATGACAAAGTAACCGAGGGCTAGAATTATGCCACAGGGACCACAACAGCCTGTCATCCAAGTTGAAGTCGGTGTCAGGGAATGTACTTTAAGCTGGATTGTGAAACTACCCTCTGACTTTCCATTCCTTTTGAGTGTAACCACATAGCCAACCATTCAGCACCAGGACTGAGTTTATAGGGAAGAGATGTTGCAATTCTACTCTGTCCCTGTTCACCTCCCTATATCACCTGTGGCTGCTGATGGCCTTTGTCATGACGCCAGTTTTCTGGTTTGTCACATTTCAGTTAGTTGTCCTTAATGGCTTTTCTTCTTGTTTGAATCTTTAAACACGGCCAACAAAAAATAATTTTCAGTGTCACTGTTGACCACTGCCTGTGTTGAAACTTTAAAAGACTTTTCCATGTGCAGCCTAATGAATTATTAATCCCAGTGAGGAAAATATTGAATTACTTCATTTCTATTTTTATTCTTAAAGTAATGTATATTACATTAATTAGACATATGTGCTCGAACGCCCCTAGTGCTTTTTACTTAGTAACTTTATACAAAAAATAATTAATGAGGCATTGATTTAATTGAATGTTAAATGCTTCTTTTTTTTTCTTCTGTTACTGTCACAGTATAGTCGACCTTGGAAGATGTAAATCTCCTTTGGTTTTCAAGCTGATAATTAAAAACTGCATTTCATCCAAGATCAGAAATTGGTGGGATTCGGTACGGTAATCACACAAAGATGCAAAGGTACTAAACTCTGGAAAAGAACCACTGGAAAGAATGTTCAATCCCCCCATTTCAGAGCAAGGCTATTTTTCATTGTAAGACCAACCAAAGATTCATTTTCCTTTCTCTCCGCTTTTTTTTTCCTGCTCACTCTGAGCACAGTATCACAAACTGTAGATTAAACATTCAGCCCAAGAGACATAAACATCTGGAGAGGAGAGTGAAAATGAACTGCCAAGAAGGAAAAGAGATTTCCTTCCCCTGCTGAAGAAAATCCCTTTTTAAAAGTGCCTGAAGGAAGTTTACATTTACATCCATCCCTGACTACCCTCTCCCAGACAATGCCTGTAAATGAACCTTTTACGTCTCTGTCTTCTAAGTGTTGGGGCAGAAACTTCCACCTGAGGTGTGTGAAAAAGGAGCAAACAGCTGGAAGCTCGAAAGAAGTGAATCAGCAAGGTTACCATCTATAATGGCAATAAGCAGGTAAAGTGTTTATCAATGATAATTGATAAACAAATTTTCATGTACCAACTTGTATTCATCAGTTTATTTAAGCAGCCTATCATTAAGTAATGACGAGTATTGATAAAGACATTTGTAGAAGTGATTTTCTTTTAATACATGCTTCAGTCACTGGGCTGACACATACACAAATATCACCATCTCCCCACAAGAAGTACTTCTTTTACTTTATACCAGCAGTATTAGTCTTAGGCTAAGGATGTCCTTGCACTGTGTGTGAAGATGACAAAGTGGCATGCCTGAATATAGTCTGCTGCCACGGATTTTTGCACAGTCAGTCCAAGCCTACTGGGATGCTAATTTATGTTGAAACCTGTGCTGTCACATTTTGCCCGGGCTTATTTGATTAAAGCTAGCAGAAATTGTAACCACATCTTCATTTGCTGTGTTGACATGACCTTCAGAGTAGATTCATATGGTCTAATTTTGGTCCTCTAATAAATAGATACTTACTGTAAAGTAAGTATATGTTTGGTATTAACTTTACAGACAATAAAATTCCCTGAAGTTCAGCAAAGGCAGAATCTGTCTTTGAGACAGAATAACATCAGGCAACAGTGCAGGGTCCAGCTCGCTGGAAGGCAGCTGTGAAGAAAAGAGAGAGGGAAAAATAAAAGTACCTCTTCTCAAGAGAGAAAAAGAAATTGTGTGAAACTTCAGAGAAGGCAGGCTAATCTACATTTCTAAATAGACAAAGCTTTTTGGGGGTTTATGAAGTGCTGATTTAAAAAGGCAACTGAATCATCTGTGATACTGATTTTCTCTAAGGAGAATTATAACAAAATTAATTTGTACAGTAATATTTTTACTATACTATCCCACTGAAAAGTAACCATACATAAATAATCCTTTACATCATTAAACTGGCATAAACCTGTGCTGCCTCGGTTACTCACAACATTTTTCTCAATGAAGCATTACACAGTGGGTGAACAGCCATCAGTAGTTCACAAGTGGGTCAGTGCAGTCTTTGATTATTTTTCTTTAGTGACTCATGCTAAAATAAATCCATGTTAATAGACGGTGCACAATAAAAAATCTGTGGTTTTGCAAAATATTTTAAAGCAGCTGTTTTTACCAAGGCACGTGATATGCTTTGAACATTTTAATAAGGACTTGGCTCTGTTTGATTTGCATTAAGTTGTTAATATAAATCAAATGTACATTAATGTACATGAGATGTATATTAAGTCAATAATGACATGAAGTTATCATTTCCATGGTATTGCTTTCTCAAAGGTTGCTGATACATCTCCAAGGTAGCCAACTGAAAATTTAGGATAAAATAATCAAGCCTAGGAAATAAACAAGACAGAAGGGGGGAAAAAAAGAAAAAAGGTATGAATGAAAAATCATATCTTACATATATTACATAACAGTGTCATAAATTAGAAGAGGAAGCCAGAGAATTTGAGATCAAAATCTCAAAGATACTGCTTCCCCACCCTCTGCAACTATGCTGTACCTTCAAATACAGAAATGGGAAAGAGAGGAAGGAACATCTTTCTCTCGCTTTGACACAGACAGGTCTCAGCTCATAAGGATTAAATGGATTATTTCCTGTCCGTCTCTTGGGGAGCTTGGAGATGTTTTATGGCTAAATACCTGATTTAGGGCTGTGCCTAACAGATATGTATCTGCCTTGAACTAATAAAGAAGAATGTTTTCCATTTAGTAGCTCCAGACTATTGCTCTGGCCATCTGGCAACTATTCCTGTACATATTTAACATTCTATTTTCTTGATTTAATGAAAGGAACTATTTGCATAGCTGATTTCAAATAAACAGTACATCAGTAATAAAGCAGTACAAATATTTTAATGTGCAGATAGTATTTCAAAAGCTCATGAGTGGATAAAAATACCCAGTGACGCGTTCAATGTGTTAGAATTTACAGACAGATTTTTTTATTTAAATTTCATCTTTTGTCCTATGGACTACGGTAACACCAAGATCTTCCTGATGATGAAGACCTCGTAGATTTCAAATATACAGTGCATCAGTAATAAAGCAGGACATATATTTTAATGTGCAAAGAGTATTTCAAAAGCTCACGAATAGATAAAAACACCCAGTGAAGTGTTTGATGTGCTAAAATTTAGACATGTTTTTTAATCTCACATTTATCCATACAGACTATACTAACACCAAGATCTTCAAAATTATGAAGACCTCATTATGGCAGGTACTGAAAAAGATGCTCAGATATTGCCAGAGAAATCAATCAGAAGTGAATTAGCGTAGCACAGGACCATAGAAATTTTGCCTGGAAGAGATCTCTAGACATGACACAATCCAACCTCATGCTCAAAGCGGGATTATAGCCCACACCAGGCCAGCTCAGTCAGGGTTTTGAATAAATTATTAAAAATCTCCAAGAACAGAAATGGTACATCCTTCCTGGAATGAAAAGGTTTTCCTTATGTCTAATCTGAACTTCATGACCTACAACTTGTCATCGTTGTGCCTTATTTAAAATATTAAAGTCATTGTAATTACTATAAATCAAACTTCACTGCCTCCTGCTAATTTAGTAAACTACCTTCACTGTCTGAGTGCTAATTGCATTATGGCAAAGCATCATGTTTTCTTGAAATTGGGTTTCTACTGGAGGATATGCAATGCCTCACTGGAGGAACTCAAAATCTCTAAAGATGAGAGCTGAAGTTGAACATTGAAATATAGAGATGGCTCTGCCTGTGAATGTACATCTGCTTCCTCTTAGAGGGTATGAGATTTTGCTTTTTCATGATAGCAAAGTACATATCATGGTCAGCCTTCCAGCGCCCACGCAATACATCAAGAAACTGGGGCCAGGAGTAGCAAACCTACATATACAGCAAGCCTCCTTTACTCTTACAGTTGTCCCTGTCCTATCAAATTTAAAAGGATACAACTCCAGCCCACTAATACTAGCAAGACTGAAGGCTTGCAAGTCAAAGGGTAAGTAACCTTTAGATTCGAGTTCTAGAAGCAAGTGTGGGTTTCTAAACGTTGGGTATGAGGTTCAGTGTCCACTTCATTTAAATGTGGCTGTTTTGTTGAGGGTGTCTCTCTGTGAGAAGGTGCACCAGCTCTCAGTGTAGTCAATGGAGTCTAGTGACCCACTCAATTCTGTTGTTGAAACACAGGTGTCCAGGCCACGTCAGATGGTAGTGTATGCCACCAGGCACCTTCAGACAGCCACTACTTTCACCTCCTAAGGGTCAGAACCCGAGGAACAACTCCACTTGGCAACAGTGCCAGCTTCTCCCTTCCCTCCCCCAGCCCTCACGTCTGCCCCATAGCTGCTCCCGTATTGCTGCAACCGCCTGTGCAGCTGCTCAGTGACTCAGACTGGGAAACTGACCCAGGTTGAAAAAAAAACAACTTGTTTTTTTGTCAGACTATTCTTAACCCAGACCCCTGGGTTGTACAGACAGTGAGAACTGGACTCCCATCCCACACCATGGACACAGCCCCAAGTAGTTTTCATCTTACGCAAGATGTTGTTCCTTTAGTAAACTGCTGTCAGCTAACATCTTGTATATGATTTATTCTCTCTTCTCACAGACAGTGCCACGACTGTCAGCGTTTTTTCTGTCACTTGCATCTCTTGAGTAACTTCTCACAAACATTCATTAGTCTGAGCTGTAACTGCCTTATAAAGCCTCAAAGCAACTGATCTGATTTCCTCAGAGAAAGAGCAGAAAGTGAATGTGGTACCCACCTGGTGAACCTACTGGACTGAAATGCACACGGCAAATTTACACCTAACTTAGTACCAGACTGAAATGCATATCAAGACATGGGCAAAAAAGGATAGAATGGCTTTGTGCTTTTTTGCTGTATGTTAAAGGAGTTGAAAGACTTTGGTATTGTTTTAAATTAAGTTTTCTATCATTTTGCTTGCCATATTAGGACTTCAGATCTTCTCTGTTCTGTGAAGTGGAAGCTATAAGTTGATTCTGGGCCCATTGAAGCAAATGGCAAAACAACAGATGACGGATATTTTAGCACAGAGCCCCTGGAAAACAGTTGAGACAAGATTGTCATAGCTCCCAAGGGAGAAAAATAGATTTTCCCACTTGGAGAAACCTTCTTTATAAATGTTGTTTAAAAAGCACAAATATAAAATTCTGACCTCCCCAAAAAAGAGGGAAATACTTAAATACCTTCCTTTTCGGTTTTCTTTCGTTTTTTTTTTTTTTTTTAGAAAACTTGATACTAATGTGTCAAACATGGGTGAAAAAGCGTGTTTTGCTAAGAATTTACCAGTTTTTACCTTTAGATCCTGAGAGTTCCCAAGTCACATCTGAGCTATCAGAGGGAAGTTTCCAGCAAAACAGAATATTTCAGGTATTTCATTCTTGATATGAGATCCAAACCTCTTTAAAGAGGAAACTCATTAGTTTTAGTCCATAGCTGCATGTGCACTCACACCACAATAAATCAAGAAAGTATACACAAAAAGAAAATACATAAAACTAAAAAAGGTAACCTTCAGTGAAAAAGCAGATGTTGTTCACCCCAGTTTTCCAGAGGCATAATGCATCCTACAGGCACCCATCAGTCAACTGCCTGTATCTACATCTCAGTCACAGCCAAACAAAACACGACAAAATAAGACTTTAGGATTAAACACTTAATATCTCTGCTATGTTCATAAAGATACTGTTATATGTATTTATGACATGTATTCAGTGATCCAGATCCTGGGCTAATATTAATTGGAATACCTCCATTGCAGTCAGCAGGACAGTATAATTTACAGTCTGTGCATCCTCTAATTTGCAGCAACTTTACCCAGTTGAGATCTCTGGGTTTCTGGCTTGGGTGACAACTGAGGTTATTTATTTTATTCTTTGCTTTCATAGAATTCAGAGGAAAAGATACTCTGCCTGATTACAGAAAATAGCAATTGGAACTTTATCCCATTGCAAGCGTAAAAGCCTTTCAGATGATACAGCTGTAAAAAATTCAAATTGCAACTTCCACAGTGGTAAATGCAACGTGGTCAGCAAGCCCTGGCACTGATACTGCTCCAGTGGTGTGCAATCACAACTAGTCAGACTGCTAAACTTGCCCAAAGCAATAAAAGTCCCTGGGCCCATTTTATCTCCCAAAACAAAAGTGTGGATTTCTTGGGAGACTGTGAGGTGACCTAGACCAATAGCCCTCCAGGCAATACTGTAATAGCAGAGTGCAAAAAACACGTGTCCCACTATTTAATGCTTGTTCAACAGATTTTGAAGAAATTTGTGATCATTTAAAAAAAATGGGATTTGTTGTTTTTTCTGGATATTGTTGATATGTTACAACTAAACATTTTTCCATAGATTTAAGTTAAAATTTCTTTGCTTCCATAATGTTTTTACCACTGAGGAAAGCAATATTCATAGCACCGCATAGATTGGAAGTTCAGAGACATATTTTGCATGGGATATGTCCATACCAAAGTCTTGGATCTGCAATAGTTGGAAAGAAATTTAAAAATTCATAGTTTCATTTCAAGGAGGAAATGAAACACAATTTTGAATATAGACAGTGAACATAAATTGACATTTGGTATTTTCAGGGCCATCTGAGTTAGTTACACGTGAGATTTCAACCAAAGTATTATGTTTCTATCTTCTCTACAAAGAATTAAAATAGATCAGTGCCTTATATTGTTACTTCAAAGAGTATTCGAACACCGTTCTATAAAGAATATATTGAAGTAGTTCAAGATTATCCCAATACCTGCAATTATTTTTAGAACCATTTTCCATTCAGAAGTTGTCTTCTAAGGATTTAAAAAAGAACCAACTTCCTCACGTTATCTTGAAATGTGACATTCCTTATAAGAGTACAAAGGAGCATTCACAAATCAACTTGTTTCAGCAAGATATTTCACTCTTTTTTAATTTTATTTTATTTCAAAATTCAAAAATGTGTCTCCCCAAAACTAACATTGTTTTTATAGGTACTTTCATAGCTTTGTGCCAGCCTGTAGCTCCTCAGATAGAGCTTTGATAACTCTCTAGTTATTAGGAATGTTCTAGCACCTGGCATTTGTAACAGTAAGATGAAAAAAAAAATTATTCAGGAAAATATTTAGCAAAGGGCTTACAATGGCTGGAAAGGTTTCTAGAAAATCCATTTTCTCACTAGTGGATGACTCCAGGTTACAGAAATGGTATTTGAACTTGGATACAGCAGAGCAATGTAAACCTGCAGTGAAATCTGAGGAACTTTCGGATTCAGAAAGCTATTAATTATTTCAGTGAAAGGGTTTATCTGCTGAGGGGAGGATTGAATGCAACAGGGGTGTATCCAATAGGTTAGGGAAAACATGCTAAAGCGAGGCTGAAGTCAGCCTCGCGGATCATTGACACAGCTTTGGTGTCCAGTGCCTTTCAGTGAACTGTAAAGCATCACCTTGCAACTAGGCAGTTCTTGCCCTCTTCTGTTTGTGTCAGAAGACTGTCACAGAACCACCTTCTTCTGGAGGAAAAAGGATCTTCCAGCCTGTCTTTATTCATAGCCAGACCATTCTCAATGGTTCTTACACCAACATGGTTCATTCATCTCCAATAGTCGCTCCCCATCCTTAGTTTATATGAAGAGCAATCCTGTCCCATTCCTGGCTTCCTTCTCCCACGCTGTAGGCCAAGTTTCTTCTGTATGCTCCCTGCACAGGCTGTCCATGCCTCCAGTGACACTAGTGGCCCTTTGACGAACCATTATAATTTGACCTCATTTGCTTTGAAAGCCATCAACCAGAACCAAGCACAGGGCGTGAAATGTGAGCTTCTCAGTGCTTCACAGTGCATGGTGTTAATATGATCCATGCATCTTATGGGATACATAACTAAGCCACAAGGTGCATGTTACTGGCGAATCACAGAACATTTGAGCCCTTTACTATATTGTGATAATTGACAAGCTCCAACATGAGAAATTCTTGTTATTAGTTCCTATGCATGTGAACTTTCATTTTAGCCCTAGTTTATTTCCAGATGATGCAGTTTCAACATCCTCCTAAGGAATTCTTGTGTCAGGGGTATGCCTCCTGCATATCAGTGTGTTCTAACATTTGTTTTCCAATGGAAATATTGAAATGGTTTCAAAGGTTAGCCATAAGAAACCGGACTTGGAATCTCCTCCCAGTCAAAATGATGCCTTGTTATCTTCTCTTCAGCCAGCTCCTCACCTACCTCAAAATTCTTGTACTTATCCCCATCATCTCCATCTAACTAATAATTTTTCAAGTAACACCCGGGTTGAAGAAAACCAGTTACATAAGATCTATTATATTTCCTTGCCTAGAAAATAAGCTCACATATCAGAGAAACTTGTCAGATTAGTCTGACACGTAACACTGGTAATTCTGCATTGCTCTTTACAACAGTTTCCTTTAACATTTGTGTTTTAATTATTCTCAATAATTCAAAATATCTCTTAAATCTTTCTGTGCTGCTCAGAACACATAACTTGTGAGAGCAAATGGAATTGCTTGGATTTTTTTTTTTTTTTAAATGTATAAGCATTACTACTTCTTTTAAATCTAATAGGGTATACTCTCTCCCTAGACCTGACACATGTACCTGCAGCCAGACTGACATTTGATATGCACCTTCACTGACAACATTGGAGCTGATATTTCCCAGAGAGCTGAATATGGTGCGTTTCAGTACTGCCCGCTTCCATGCCCTTATTTCCCATCAGTTATCATGACTGTCATAGCTTCCTTCGGCTCTCCCCAGCCCCCAGTCAACGTTACACTCCCTATTGAAAACTGAGTCAAATATTGAGCTAGTCTGCAGGTAGTCACTAAGTTACTTTATTACCTATCACCTTCACTGCGTGCGGTGAGGTGTTCATCATTTTTATGGTAAGGTGAAGGTGACCTCATGAACTCTGTTTTAACAGTTTTGTAAAGTCTAATCAGCAATTCTCTTACTGCACACCTCAGTTTATATTCTACATCCTTACCTCAAAGTTGTCAGTCTCATACCTTCATTTCTTGTACATTCTCTGCTTTTTCCTGACACAATTCTTGCCAAGGTTAGCTGTCCGGTTAGGTTTTCTTGCCAGATTTCCTCCTTCTTCAGTCCTCCTCTACAATAAAGCACATTGGCTTTATCAGTCCAGGTGGCACCATTAACTCATTCTTCCTGGTCTGTTGTTTTGAAATCCACAGCCTTAATCTCAAACTTTAGCTGAATTAACCCTTCCATTTAATTGAAGTGGGATAAATTCCTAACTTTCTGATTCAACCTTTTTTTCCTTTAGCCCTTTTGCACAACTGCCAAACCCAAATTAAATCTGTATTATCCTGATACTGCAAGTTACTTCTGCACTAACCTGGTTTGTCAAGGAATGACAGCATTAGTAAACTAAAACTGATAACAAATAAATTCCAACTTTGAAACCTGGAGCTTTCCAAAGTCAGCCATCTTATTGCCATTATGATAAACCCTAAATCACTGGGGATTTTCTGTGTTCAGCTATAACCTGAATCCTTGTTGTCAGAAGGTGTGGGTAAGTATTCATTGACGAGATTAGATTCCCTGCTTTCAGCTGTGATCTGATTGCTACTCTACATTTGATCTAACTCAGCAGCACATGCTTTGAGAAGCCACAGGCTTCAGCTGAACTGACAATCCTCACTCTTAAATGATGGCAAATATTGGTTAACTGGCTATAGCTTCAGGGTAAAGTTTGACTAGCAGAGGAAAAAGAATTTTCTTTATTCACTTATAAGCTGGATTTCAAGATAGATACAATATTATTGAAATATATTTTCAGTTAATGGATTTCTTTTTCTTTCTTTCTGAAACACATGTTTATATCTACTTAAGAGGAAAAGCTTTTCAGACACATAGGAACCTTTAAGGATATTTCAGAACTTTCTTTCTACTTTGGACAAACATCAAGGTTGCAGTAAAAATTGGCTTCCACTGAAAAACTGAAAAAGATAAAAATGTAACCATTAACTTTTTATTTTAAGACAATGACTTATTTTTCGGCAACAGCATTTCTTTCTTACAGGATGCCCACTAACATCTATGCCTGTATTTCCTTCAAGGGGAATTTTGAGGTTTAAAAAAATTCAAGACACATGACTACTATAATTTTTGCCCGTGTGATGGCTTTCTGCACTATTGCTTGAGCAACACACCTGAGAAAACATTTTATTACTAAAATGAGCAACAGTACTGTGCTTCCATCTTCAAGTAAAAGAAATGCAAAATGTTGTTTTAAGAGTCATAGTTGTTTTGTTGTAATGAATTTAACAGACATTAAAGATTTTCTAACAGTGCTGTTTTTTAAAAATTTTACCACAGACAGTGGTTTGGTGAATAGAACAAGAACATCATCTGTATGTTATTTGTCTAAATAAGGCAACCTTTCAATGGTGGTTTTTTCATGCACCCGTATTTTTTTTTTTCCTCCTACTTCCAAAAAGGAAAGAACGTACCCAAACATGTCTCATTCTCTAAGCAAAGTGGTATTTGACTTTTTGTATATGATTTTTTTCATGTGGATGAGAAGAAAATGCATGGGAACATTCTGAAAAAAAAAGAAAAGGCTTACTTTTTCCCACTTCACCTTTCTTCTTTAAAATCTGTTTTGGTGAAACAATGTCACGTTTTTCATTTAGTAATGCAAAAGTAATATGTTTAGAATTATCTAAATTAATTTCCTGGATTTATGAGAGTAAGACTTGGGACCAAAAGTCTGCAGGAATATGGATCAGACCTTAGGAAGCCTGAGAGGATTGATACCTGCCTATGCTTGCAAGATAACAGCAAGAAGCCATTACACACGTCTTGCAGCAGATACACCTGAGCAAGAGTGAGACAGGACCCTACTGCCTGCAATAGCTGGTGTTCTAACTGTAAGAAAATTTTCCATAATGTGAAGCTTATGGATGCCAGTTCCAAACCCCACTGGAAATCACGCATGTTTCTTAGCTGCTTCTGAAAATATCTGTGCGATAAGGAAAGGGACAGAAGAGAGAGAGTCCCGACTTGAGGATCAGGTTCACTGTCTTTTGGGGAAGTCTTAGAGAATCCAGGCAAGTCCAGGCACCCATTTCTGTGGCGTCATGCAACCACCTGTAACTCATGCAGGGAAGCAGCTCCTTCCCTTCAAGCTGTCAGCCTTTCTGATTTACATTCATCCTAATCCCAGTGACTGTGTTTTCTCCTGACAACACGAAAGTACTTTTGTTTGTACTTGCTGCTGTGCTTGTAAAACAATGGCACAGGCTTTCTGTCACTTCACTGACTGATTAAGACCTTTCGGCCTATATTTTGATCGAGATTAACATATTATCATGTGCTAAACAAAGTTAAACTGTGGTGAAGTACAGAAGAGCACCACATTCCTGAAGGTCAGATTCTCCAAAGGAAGCACAACTGAAAAACACATTATTCCAAAGAATAATTTACTGAATAATGGATTTTGTATTATAAAGTCTTGAAAAGCAGCAGCACTGTTGGTTTGGCTCTAAATATCCACCTACACATTACAGTTTGGAAAATTCAAATAGTGACAAAGTGTCTTTGATGTGCAAATGTGCAGATGGTCTCTTTAATCATTAAAGCAAGCAAATAAAATGTATGGCTAAAACCCATTCCTACTGTACAAGGGAGATCACTGCTGAAAAGTCACTGGGCATGTCATGGACCAGAATAATTTGTCATTCCACTGCGCCCTAGAGAGACTTCTTCAGCCAGTATTTAGATACTACATAGGAAGTATATGTTTATGTTTTCCATTTATGTATCAGTCCTCATGAAAACACAAGTCTCCAGACTAATCAATTACTTTTTATAAGTGGAATAATGATCCTTCATAGATCTCCATATGTGCACACATATCTATGTGTCTCTGTCTGTATATAGCCACATACATGTCCCAAAAATTAGAGTTCTTTATGTTACAATATACTGATAAATAATTATTTATTGCTCTCCTGAACCTAACATGTTTTAAACAATCGATCTGAAAGCAAGCTGGAGAAACTGGTCATTTAAGAAATGGGTATGTATCACATAGCTGTGATCTCACAAGCGTAGAGTTAGGTTTCTACCTTACGTGTACTGCGATGTGGGGGGTGAGCAGTCAGGCCTGATATTAAGACTTTGGACAGTGATCCAAGATGTTATAGTCAGGAGGCACGCTCTGATCAGAAGGCATGCTCTACAACAAAGCTTTGTTATGACCCAGGAACAAAGAAGTGAAAACATTCCTCTACCCAAAGGGGAACTTTGAGAGTCAGTGGCGTGGTCAATAAATGGAGTCATTTTACACAACTGTGACAAAAACATGGGCAGAAAGCAAGATGAAAGTGAGGAAACCAAAGAAACAGCACAGCAAAACAGGGACTGGTGTATGGAGCAGGAGAATACTAGACTTTGCTGGGAGCAGGAACCAAACTGAAGGCAGTAAAGAGATGAGTTCGGGACCCGAGACAGGATAAGAATTAGATTTGCATCAAGTTAGGAACAACGTGAGGAAGATCTAGAAGATCTCAAGAACTGTATTGCAGAGATATCCCCTTGTGACTTCTGGCTGGCTACAGAGCTGTGCACCAGAAACTGTGCTGGTTTCACAACAGCTACTGAGTGAATTAATGTCTCGACACTGTCTAGTCAGCAACTTATTAAATGCTGACCAACATTATGTCTTGCATTTTTTTTGTTATTGTCAAGGATCATGAAATAGGGAAAGTGTTTACTGAACTTTTAAACTTAAAACTAAACATAGGCAGTACTACCAGTATTCCAGAGAATTTGAGAATTTCAGAATTTGAAATGATGTTCACAAATTGGCAACATTGTCAGAAAAAATAAACTAAAATCCAAGAAGGGTACATGCACCTTGGGAAAGAAGACTCAGATACATGAATTATATATTGGGGAACAAGTTATTCATGTGAATTCTTCCAAAATGGATAAGAGAGCTGACTCCATGAGAGAGCTGATTCGACTCTCAAAGCTGAAAATGAGCCAGCAACCATGTTGCTACAAAAGGACATCATGTATTATATTATATAAACAGAGGTACAATCTGAAAAAAATGTATTGAGGAATTTTTCTGTTCAAGGCAGAAAGGATGTTAGACCTGACATAAAGCACAGTTGGGAGTGGCAGATTGTAGAAAATATGTAAATTAATTGCAGAAAGTAATTTCAGAAAATTCAGTGGAGAGCAGAGAAACTGATCTGAAAAAAATGGCCTGTGAGGAAAGACTGAAGAACTAAGATTTTTCAAACTGTAGGAAAGTAAGAGGAGATAGGAAAATACTGCTGAAATACATACATGGTTGATTTTAAGAGAGAAAGAATAAAATGTTTTTACATTACTGTGACAAATACAACAATTAATGAGTTTAAATCATGAGACTGAGACTGAACACTAGGAAAAAATTACTAATATAAGTAATAATCCATAATAATGTGAATATCAGGTACTGAAATAGACTGTGGTAGAAGCTTTCCATCACTGAGGATCTTTAAAAAAAGATTAGAAAAACATTTGTCATGAATGATACTCAAAAGCTGGTCTACAGCTACAGCATGCACCCCCTGAAGGAACCCTTCCCTCAGGCTGGTCTTGATTTTCATGTAGTACCTCTAATTCAAATTTCTCTCTGGAAATGAGTCATTGTCATAGGGCTGAGGTCACTGAGAAAGAGTATCATGGAGTGCTGTTTCTGTCCATTTCTGTTTTATTTTTGTTTACTGCATTATCAGACTACATAATGTGTTTCTTTCCCCCAAAGGAGAGATGACTTACAGCGACCTTATTTCTGCTATGACTTGCCTGGGAGACCGTAAAAGCAAATATATTAACAGAAATGGAACAAGAGCTACATATTTGCTTTGTGACTCTTTCCGGATGCAAGACATTAAAGTAATTTATCAATCAGAGGTTATTCTCAGCTTGTCATTCAAATAATTTCTGTATTATTTAGATTCCTGGACATAGTTAGACAAGAAGATTTCTAAAAAAGAGCAAAATAAGTGTCTGAAATTAGATTTTAAAGCTGCAAATATTGTAAATGAAGTGGTAGTTTCCCTTTAATGCCAGTTTATTTACAACTAAACTTTCTATAAAAATCTGATAAAAATCAGCTTTTCCTTTCAAATCTGGCAAGAATAAACACTTTTTAAAAAGTGCCTTTCAGTGCATGAAAGGGTCATATGAGTTTCAATTGTTCATATTCATCACAAGAAATATAAGAACACCTTTAGACAAGGATTTGCCTTTGCATTGTTGAAAATCCTTTGATCATTTCTCAGAGTGAATGGAGATAGTCAATACTGGAATCTATTGGAATCAATTTCCAAATTTGCTGAAATTTTATGAAATACGTGTCTCAGATTCATTTGGCATCTACAGCAAAGCACTGGGAAGGAAGGAAGAGAGGGAGAAAAGGAGAAGGAGAAGAGGAAGGGAGAGAAGAAGAAAAAAGGGACATGGCCTTCCAATTCCCACAGATACCTTTTGAAAATGTGTATTCCTACTGAAATTTATTCTGAATTTAAATAGGCATGAGAATGTCATCATGCACATGTGCACATATAATGTGTTATCACATTACCTGTAGTAATTCTAATTTAATCAACGATATATTTATTTTGTATACATCTCTAAAATTACATTTATGGAGTTTTACTTAGATAACATTCCACAGGTTGATTACAACATGGTGACATAATGCAAAAAATAAGTAATGCGGTTTGGATTGACTTCAGAAATTGAAAAATGAGGAACAAACCAAATATATACTTGATATAGCAAATGTTTTCCATCTTACTGTATGTGGTTGTAGTGAGCACGTAAGAGCTATGCAAGCCAGTAAACACTGTGGTTGGTAAGAAATGTTTGTATATTACACTGGATTTCTGCTCATGATGACATTTGCTTCAGTCCACTGCAGTCAGAGACGTTGTCATTATTGGAAGCATACTCTTCAAGTAATTAGAGACTTTGCTTCAGATCTATAGCACAGCAGGTTTAGTCATAGGTAATGATGCCTGTCAGTGAGTTAGAGCAGTAGATTCTGGCCCCAACAATATCTTTGTACTATTTGTTGGCAACTGGACGACCATTAAAGCTGCTAAATCAGTGTAAATGATGCACATATGACTAGACACATGGAGTTACCTGCACCTATATGAGCTCACAGCTATGGTCCATTTGCCATGAAACAATATGTCAAATGTCAGCTGGAAATCTCCATGAACAATCAGTGCATGGAAATTGTACACAAACCTAGCATGCAAAAGAAGTCCAAATCCTGAATCTTTCTTTCTCCTCATTCTGGATCTAAGAGACTATGGTACAAAGGCCTTTCAAGTAGAAAAAAAAACCAAAAAAACTACTGGACTCTTAAGAGTGTCTAAGAGCTTCCAAGAAGATCTCTCAAAGGATGTGCAAGAAAGTCAGAAAAAGGTTGAGCCTACTCTTTGGCAAAATAGAAGAAAAAATACTTATTAGGGGAAAAAATGAGACTGTTATATAGCATTTTGTTTTTCAAAAAGATTTGCTACTTATTTATAGATTCACATGCTGCTTTTAATAAAAATACGTATGTGCTTTTAAGTATGGCTTTCCATTGATAGAGTTCAAAACATACAGAAGAAGGTCAGAGAAAGCTTTACTGAGGTTTCTCCTTTGAAAATATAGGGAACCTGAAGCTTAATAAGTGAAATGACGGCCAGAAAAACAGAAACAAAGCAAAGAACCCTTGTCTTTCATTTACAGTCAATGCATGAGTTTTACTATATGACAGTTTAAAGAGACCCATGGGATTTAGTTGTATCTTTACTTCTCCCTTCATGTACCTCTGAACTAAGCAACGTTTTGGAAGAGTTACTTTAACTGTTTAAAGGTGTCTTTTGCAACAGTGTAAATGGTAGCAGAAATTACTCCCAGTATCACACATATGATGTAGTCACTCAACTTGGTCACTCTTTTTTTTTCTTTAGGCAGTGCTATAGCATAATGTCTTCCCAGGGACTCCCTTTTGTTCTCCTGTCCTGTCTCCTTATTAGCTGTGTGAGTAGCTAGATATTACAGCGAGATATGAGACCAATATAAACTAAATCTACAACAGCATCATCTGTGTTATGTATGTGACTTCATCCTTGCAGCAGCTAGAAGTGCAGGGAATTGATTTTCCTTTAGAAAAGAAACCCCACAGGCTGCATTTTTTTTTTCTTGATGACCAATATGACTACCTGTGTCCATGAAGTGGGTTATTTTTTTTTCTTCACTAGTAATATCTTTTTTCTGATGTCATAACACGCAGGAGCTCCTTGGGTCCTTGACTAAAGAATACATGCAAACCCAGTCATTTTGTATTTGTTCAGTATGTAAAATAAAGAAAAGCCCAGACTTCAGGATATACAGCCACCATCTTGAGGCCAGTTTGTTAAAATGTAAAAGTACATGAAAATGAGACAGGAAGTGTTACTGAGACTAGTCTACTCTTCTACCTGGTAGAAACTGAGTTTAATGAGTAGTCTTCATAGCAAAGGAAGTCTTTCTCTGTATTTCTGCATTTCTGTGCAATTCTCTCATTCCTGTGCAAGAGGCCTGCATAGACAATACTTGGATAACTCTAATATCTCTGACATCCTCTTACTTTTACCTGAAACCAAAATTCTGTTGAGTAAGGCAAAATTCCTCATCTCTAGGGACTTTCAGAACATATTATACAGAATTAAGGCCAGGTTTGACACTGTGTAAGTCCCACAACTTGGAGGTTAATGTTTTATAACCTTAGTCAGACAAGAAAGACAGAGAGAAGGCGACATGGACGCATGGGGTTTGAGCATGAAATTCCATAGCAGTTAAAGTATAACCCTAAGTCTTAAATCTAGTCTGTCCTGCCATGAAACTACACTGGCATGTGTGTAACTGCTCATTGAAGCTGAATCAGGAAGTTAATACAGCTGAAAACCGTCCATTTCTTTTGTTGCTGTTCTCCAGCTTCCTGAGCCCACTTATCCCTCAGCCTACTGAACTGTGGTGGTGCCAATGCTTGAGAGGAGGAGGGAATAAATGCCTATGGGTGAGGGAAAGGAGGGCAAAACAACAGCCTGCAGTCACACCATCCTTATCCTTCCTATGGCTATGCTGTATATTTATGGCATCAGACAGAGCCGCAGGCTGGCTTGAGCTATTTTTGCCTGCATAGCACACTTCTGCCTGAGCACACCTCTCAGTGCTATATAAGCAGAGCTGGCTAAGGAACTGCAATTTGAACTGGAGGGAGGAATGTATCAAGCTAGGAAGAAAAAATGTTTTGTCTTCAGCTGGATCAGGTTCCCAATCCACTTCAGAAAATGGCTCCGTAAACACTTACTCTGAGGTTGTGCAAGGCGTGGGAGAGAGAGGGAAGAAATGCATAGTCAGGCACGGCCACTGAAGAAATTTACATGAAAACACAGACCCTGTAAAATAAATTAAAAACCAAAACAAAACAAAACAACCACTACACATAGAAAATACTCTAGAGTACACAAAGTTCTGCAAATACCTTATGAAATGCCACGAGTAGCTTTTAAGCAAGTCCTCCCACAGTGTGAATCTTCTGGGAGTCCTCACAGATGTCTTTCTCTCCTGCTTTTGTGTGTATTTTGATAATAAATGAGAACAAAAGGGTTATTCTTCTATACTTTAACATACACAGGTCTCATGCTCATCTTCAGCAATGATTTCTTAGGCATTAATCAGCATCCAGGATACACAAGCTATGCCACCCGGACTTTTAGAGCACACAGACATGGGGCAGTGTCTTGGGGATTTTCCAAGTACTTCAAAGACATTAGGCAAACAAGCAAGCGGAGAAGGGGACTCCACAGTCCCAGTCCATGAATTAATAATTTAGTGCTTTCCTGTTACTGTTGAGACAGAAATCTGTTCTTCATAACTGGAAGGGTACACCAAATCTGTTTGGCTTGTCTTGACCCCTCAAAACTTCATCTGTGAGTTTACTATATCAATAGTGTCTCCCCTTCTTTCTCTGTCTTTAGTCCTGATCTATCATCAGCACTCGAGAATGTGGCTGCCACAATTGGCAAAATAACTTGCACAGTATGAGAGAACTGCTGAATATGACTAATGTCAACCACATCCTATTTTGGGATATTTCTCTTCCTTCTGTTTCAGTTGCCCTACTCTGTGAGCACATACTGTGAGAAAGAGTATTACAGCTAATACCTCTGTTTCCTTCGTGCTGTTCCTACCCTTCTTTGGCACAAGTATCAAATTGTTTCACCCTAAAGCGTGTGAGTTGACCTGCATGAGCCCATTTTCTAAGGCAGAAAGTGTAAGGTAATCAGAGGCCCTGCTTATTCAGAAAATATGCCCCCTACTGTGTACTTCTATAGCATTTGGTTTTATAATCCAGGCTGGTAAAACCTGCAGCATACGCAATTAAGTTCCTTCATGAGCCATTGTGGAGATGAGGGCAGGACTCAACATTAAGGAGACAAAGATTTACTGTTCTTTGTATGACTGGCTAATTTCTGCATGCTGAGGAGAAAAGTAATTAAAGTTTGAACATGCCAGCAAATAATGAGGATAAAATAGAAGCTGAGCTGCTGTGTAAATCTTCTTATAGCAAGCCGTATTGTTCCATGAGGCACTATGACTTTGAGTGTAGTCATGGTCACTGCGAGGATGGATGTTGGGGTCTCCAAAGAAAGGGCTGTGACACCGCTCAAGGACACACACTCCTTTGTAGTCTCAGTTGTGTTCCTGTTGCCTGTGAATTACCAGAAAATGTTCTGAACCCTTTTCTATGTGCACATGTGCAGCTTTTTAAGGAAAATAAACTCTTCTTTTCATGAACACTGGAAAGCCTGTGGTTACACTTTTCTGGCAGCATTAAGCTTGCTTTTAGACTAACATCTAAATTGAGATCTAAATCAAAGTTTGGAAAGGCACGTTTTGGGGAGTGCTTCATAGGACGGGTTTTTTGGATACATTTACAAAACTCTAAGACAAATAGCAGTACCCTCAGGAAAGCTGGACACAGACTTCTACTTCCTGGCTAACCCAGAGGAGCAGTAATGATTTTTCTTCACATTAACTTGAAGCGCACACATTTAGTGAAAGAGTGAGGTGATATGCGGCAGCTTGTCAAAGGAAGCTAGAAAGTTGCTGATTTGGGATTTCTGCTACTTTAAGCATATTTCATGTCACAACATTTATAATACTCCAAGTAAATCGACAAAACAACTGAAGAGACACAGACAAGTTATGCCTTTTCTGCATAAATAAGTCTCGTGCCATGATCAGTAATGATATACTAGTGAAGCCACAATCTATACGTAACTCAGGGTGAATTCAGCATTTCCTGTTTATTGTCTAAACTCTGGGGACTTTTACAAGCCTGGAGAAATTCGCATTTAGGTTGTTCAGCTTTCCACATCTGTCTTTCCTAATATATGGCACAATCTGCTAATTAATACACTGCATGGTAAAAAAAAAAAATTAAAAATATAGTCTGCATTATCTCGTGCTCTACCAACTATCAGTGAATGGAGGAATGTTTCATATACACACTGCTCCTTAGTTACTTATGGAGTGCAGATTCTTTGCCCAAGGACTGCATGCACACCAGGCAGCTGACTGCTTTTTTTCTGGCAGGAGCAGCTCCAAATAAAATGTTCACCACGGCTGACTTTCAGGGTGGAGCAGCTTTTCCTCAGCCCAGCACATGTCTCTGTGAGCCCACAACTCCTGTCAGCCAGTGTTCTTTCTTTGAAGACTTCATTTTGCACGAAGCAGCCCTCCTGAATGGTGGGTGTTCTCTTGCTCTGCTGCTATGAATGAAATCATTGATATTACACTGGGAACTATTTTTATAACTTTTGGCAACAAAGTGGGAGTTTCAAAATGTAAACTGGTCTAACAAAATATTTTATAAACTCATAAAACTATATCACCAGCCCTGAAGGGAATAAAAAAATTCTTCAAGTTTCCAGGAACTTTCAGTGACATTATTAACATTTGTTTCCACTTAGGTTATCCTAAAAAAATAGTTTTGTTTAAAATTGATCAAGGATAGATACAAATATACATAGCTTTATGCAGCATTTTAGGCATACTAATGTTGGCAACTGAAAGGTCAAATGTTTTATTTTCTAGAATTGCCTGTATTTTTCCATACATTATTAGAACTAATTAGAAAATAGACAAAAAAATCATTTTTCTGTGGAAAAAAAAAGTAGTGAAATGTACCATTTCGGAAATGTAGCATTAATAAATAAATGTGTCCAATGGTCATGCTTAAATTGCCCCTCTGAGAGAATGACAATGACATTCAGTGGAGCTGAAAATCCAGAACTGCCTTCTCATTAAACTTCACTATGACACCAGCTCAATTCTCTTCAAGTCAGTATGGACACTTCCTTTATGACAAAGAAGGAGAACAGGAAAGAAAACTGATCTTTGGTCAAATGAGGGATGTGACCCTGGAGGTATGTCTTGCCCTCCACTAGCTACACAGAAAGCCCAAAGAGCAAGGCTACATGAGACAGCTAATTTTCAGATTAATAGAGGGAGATGAATTGAATTTCAGTTTAAAGGTCTGCTTACCTCACTTTATTAATATAAATCTTATATCTCCAACTTTTGCAAAAATTTGACCAAAGAAATTCTTGATAAGGAGACACCATCTAAGTACAGGCATCATTTGGTTTCTCATTTGTCCAAATCCTGCTTGCCAAAAATATGAGGCTATATTCTGCTGCTCTCGCTCTATTAACCTCTACCCAGAGAACCACTGTTATTCAGCCAAGGGGCTGATCACATTGACAGTTCCTGATGGCCTTGGAGAGTTATTTACAGAGTTAATTTCTGTTTATGCAGTTGTGATTTCCATGGAAGAAGTTATTTGTTTAGAAAGGAATTGGAGCCTAGCCAAAGGTCTCGTGGTATCAGCTTAAGATACCGGCATGTCCCTAAGTTCCAGAGTCAGATCCAGTCCAGGGAGAAAAGGAAGTACATGGGCAAGTAGGAAACGAAGACAGGCAAGAACCATACTGAGGGTCTTGCTGAGGAAGGGTGATATCATTGGAAGGGAAGAAAAGTATAAGTCATGAAAACTGTCCCAGTTCAAAAATTCTGTAAAAGCTAAGTGATCTTGACCTAGAGAGATGGAACAAGAAGTTTGAATTTGCTGATAGCACAGTAGAATCTTGTGGGTCACAAGGAAGAGATGATCTGTAAACCAGTATTCTAACCTGTGTTAGGTAATGGTTGATGTCAAAAAGACACGAAGAACTTTTCTTGATGGCACAGCTTACCTTCTGAACCGCTTTCTAAATCAGGACTAGAGTACAAAGACCCCTCCAGGTCTGACTCGAAGTTTTCTGGGCTTGAGATATTTCACTATTTTTCTTTGCAAGACTACAGCTTTATCTGTCTGCTTGCAAAATATTGAGTATGCATTTATATTTTCCACTGAGAAAAAAATCAGATGTCTGTTATGTCGCTGTGACAGGTATATAATGTTATTTCCAAAATGAAGTATGCATGTTCCTCATTAGAAGATGATACTGAGTATAGAGTGTATCTCTAAGAACTTGTGCTTGTACCTGAATTCCTCGAATAACATTCTAGGAAAATAATTAAATCATCTGCAGTACATTTTTGCAGTAGTTAATGATTGCCATATGTGAGTATCATGAATTTCAATAACAAATTTGGAGGAGTGCATACACGTAGAACTTTTATAATGGAAAAAGAAGGGGAAAAGATGACTTAAACCAACTTCTGGGCCAAAAGGAGAGCAAACAAATGTGCTGGCTCTTCTGCCTTAATTTAAATTTTATTTCTTTCTTGTCATTTTGCATGAAGATATCAAAGTTCTTGGTGTGTCGAAAATAATTTCTCTGCAGAGTTGGGGTTTTTTCCATAAAAATGTTTCATTTGTCATGTGTGCACATCTCAGTTCTTCCCTTGTAAATCACATACCTTTCACAACACCATTAGCAGAGCTCCTCATCTAGACAAACACTTTTCTATACATAGTAAGCAGTTCTACCCAGCATTCATCTTCAAAGACTGATGAAGAGTATCCACTGACTTGGAAAGGACACATTCCCTTGATGGAAAGGACATATTTATGTAATTTTTATTTTGCAGCATGCTCTAGATTGTGCACGCAGGAAACAGGGTAGAAAATAAACAAGTACGGGAGGAAATTTCATTTTAAATTAAGTCACCTTCTGATTTGGAACTTTTCTTGAGAAATAAGTCTGTGCTAGCTACAGCAGAATGCTTTATTTAGTGTGGACTCCCTGCTACAGGGAACAGAGGCACTAAGCCAGACTTTTTATCCTGGAGATGTGCTGCTTACCAACATCCCAGACGTGAGGTGTTACAGAACAAATGCAGAGGCTCATCTAGCCCTTGGATGGTTATCCTTTTGTGGTCATCCACATGGGTACTGCTGGAGTGAGTGTCCTGCTTGATCACATCAGGAGTGACTACAGGGCTCTGGGGGCTGGAGAGAGGGGCATGGGCGCTCAAGTGAGGTTCTCCTTAGTTACTGCCAGCTATGGTGGGTTGACTTTGCCAAACATCCACTGCGACACTCTCTCACTCTGCCTCCTCAACAGGCCAGGGGGAGAAAATAAGATGAAAAAGCTTGCAGGTGAAGATATAAACAGAGATGTCACTTACCGATGACCAACACAGGCAAAACAGACTCTGCTAAGGGGAAAATTAATTTGTTGACAACAAAATAGAGTTGGATGATGAGGAACAAAGATAAAATTAACAACACTTTTCCCACACTCCCCCTTCTTTCCTGGCTCAACTTCATTCCATTCCTGACTCCTCTCCTTCCCCTTCCTCAGTTGTAAAAGGGGAATAGGAAGTTGTGGCCAGTCCATCACAGCTCCTCTCTGCTGCTCCTTCCTCCTCACACTTTTCTCCTGTTTCAGCATGGGTCCCCCCATNTCCTTAGTTACTGCCAGCTATGGTGGGTTGACTTTGCCAAACATCCACTGCGACACTCTCTCACTCTGCCTCCTCAACAGGCCAGGGGGAGAAAATAAGATGAAAAAGCTTGCAGGTGAAGATATAAACAGAGATGTCACTTACCGATGACCAACACAGGCAAAACAGACTCTGCTAAGGGGAAAATTAATTTGTTGACAACAAAATAGAGTTGGATGATGAGGAACAAAGATAAAATTAACAACACTTTTCCCACACTCCCCCTTCTTTCCTGGCTCAACTTCATTCCATTCCTGACTCCTCTCCTTCCCCTTCCTCAGTTGTAAAAGGGGAATAGGAAGTTGTGGCCAGTCCATCACAGCTCCTCTCTGCTGCTCCTTCCTCCTCACACTTTTCTCCTGTTTCAGCATGGGTCCCCCCATGGGCTGCAGTTCCTGCCAGAAAATCTGCTTCAGCATGGACTCTACAAGGGTTGCAGCCTCCTTCAGGGCATACTCACCTGTGTGTGTATATATGCAGTGTGCATATATGCTCTGACATGGTTGTCTCCACGAGCTACAGCATGACAACATGCTTCACTGTGGTCTTCTCCACAGGCTGCAGGGGAATCTCTGAACTGCAACTGAAGCAACTGAAGCACCTCATTCCTCTCCTTCTTCTCTCACCTTGGTGCTTGCAGGGTTTTTTCTCACACTTTTTTTTTTTTCCCTCCTCACTGCCGGACAGTGTTTTGTTCTTTCTTAAATACATTTTCCCAGAGGTTCCACCATCTTGACTGAGGGGCACAGCTGTGGCATGTGGTGGGTCTGTTGGAGACAGTTGGATCCAGCTGTGTCCAACACAGGGCAGCCCTCGTCTCTCCTCACAGGCACCAGCCTTCTCCTTCCCTGACAGCACTTTGCTGCTCATGCCCAATACACCATCCAAGGGGAAGGGCTGGAGTAGGAACAGATCCATCCTGTGGGTCAACGCCTGGCTATGCAATGAAGTCCGATCTTTGGGTTTTACAGCCATGGGGCTCCCCGAGCAGCCTGGTCTAACTTCAAAGTTAACTTTGCTTTGAGCAGAGGTTGGACCAGGTGGCTTCTGGCAGACTCTTCCAGCCTAGATTATTTTACAGTTCTACACCTCACACCAAGAAGGATTTGTCTGCTGAAGAGATTGTATCTGTCCCTCTCACCCAAGTATTATCATTATGTCTGACAGGAACAGCCTCTCCCTACCTGACTTCTCAATGATTTATGCAGTAAAGGAACTCATTTCCTCTTAATATCACAAAGAAATTGACTATTGAAAATCATGAGTGAGGCACAGAAGTATTGCTATGAGATGCACTATACAGTTGACAGTAGATACAGGCTTTCTCAGCAGCAATTTTCCACCTTTGCTGTCAGGCCTGATATCTGCCTGTGTATTTACCTTGTATCTTTAAGACAACAACCTCTACATACCTTCAACATGATTATCCTTATCAGTTGCTCAGGTAAAGATAGCTAATATTCACCTTAAAATAATAGAAAACAGATTGCAAAACTGAATGGAATAAACATTAACATTAATAAAAAGTGGCTCATTAACATTCTTTAACTTTCATTAACAGGCTCGGGGTTTTTATTTTATTTTCAGTGGAAGGTATGCTTCAGATATTTGAGCAGATCAGAAAACCACAGCCTTCTGCGATTATGAGACATCATATTTCTACATACGTCAAGTTTTTGGTGGAAAATTGCATTAACCAGGGACAAACAGCTATGTAAGCTTTTAAGAAAAGTCATAAGCATACGGTTTTCCACATACTACTATATTTTATGTCCACAGCTCCCTTTGTACTATTGCATCCAAGGGTACATTCCAGTAAACCAGAAAATTAAATACGATCTATGAGATTGGGAAGGAATACAAATAGTATCGCTTTTAAACAATGGCCATATCAAATCCAATAAAAGATACTTTTTGTTTTTACTAAGGAAAGACGCTAATATTTATCCACTTCAAACATCTGTTGAGGCTCTTTGCAATGGAGGAAAGGAGAAATTCGTTAAAGGTCTGTGCCAGGCCAGATAAGAAGACGATATACAGAAACACATAAATGGCAACAAGAAAGTCAGACACATGAAAATCATATGTATATGGTTTATAATGCACGTACTGTGTTGGAAGGAAAACCATGAAAGTTTTTGGAAGACAGTTTCTCAGTAAGACTAGGAAAGCAAAACTGTGTTTAGTTATAACTCCAGTCACCCATAGTGCCCATGACCTGAGTGGACCTTCAAAAGTTGAAGCCAAGATGAGTGAAGTAGCCAATTTTTTTCACTTGGCCAAAAATGTAGCACTTAGCTTAGTGGGATGGCACATCTGGTGTATTCATGTCATCTAAGCACAGGCAGCTATATTAGGAACCTATATAAGGAACCTCAGGTCCCTGTATAGAAGGTAAAGCTTCCAGGGGAGAAAACTAAAGACTCATATTTTAATAACTCACCCCCCTCATTTACTGGGAAAGAGCCATATATTTAATTCCTGAAGTTACATTAACTCTCTTTGCATTCTTCAAACTGGGCCACCTCATCAGATAATATTCCCATTCTTTATCAAGGCAAGGCTGTTTTTTACCTCAGTCTTCTGATCCACTTGAACAAAAAACCCAAAGAACTTTCTCGCAGTCTTTTTGCTTCCAATTCTCATAACAGTCATCTGGTTTACAGAATTCTTTTGGGCTTTACTTTGTTTTATTTACTGGTAGGAAGATTTTCCAAATCTGAATTATGTTGCTGCATCAGATTTGAGTTTAAAAAGTAGGTGTGGGAAAAGATGGAAACAGATGATTTCTAGATTCTGTCATTTCCTATTGTTCAAGTATGTGGGGAAGGGATGGGAGAGGTACATCTAACTGATACATTTTTCAGGGTAAATATTTTCCCTTTTGTTTTCGGATGTTATTTCCCTGTGGAACTGACCCTAAAACAGAAGATAGCCACTTTTTATCCTTGGCTATTTGCTATTTTATGTCTTGAGGTACACAAAAAGCAGTTGGAGTGATGAGGCACCCTTCCTCAGATTCTGGACTCTCTCAGTTTAAGCCTTGTAACATCTAGTTTACAAAACAAAATTGGCCATTTTGGGAATTTATAAACAAAACCTATGATTCTTTCTGGTTTAATAAGAATGAATTTTTATTTATTGTGTTTCATAAGTACAAAAATTAAATTAAGAGAAGTAAGGTTGAACATTTGTGCTATATAATCTATAATTATATGGAAATATCACAGATTGGCTTATTTGTAGAGGAAACAAAAGTTAGCTAATAACCTCAGCATTGCAATGCTGTCTGAAATTTTATGCACAGAGGAAAATTATAATCCCAGTGGTTTCATAATTGGAACTCCTCCGTCAATATCCTACCATTAACTGAAGGTCTACTGAGTTTTATCTTCAAGAGGGTCTGGATGACATGTTTAATGAATCATAACGTCAAAGACTGCCAATAAATCACACTTGAAAAGAAATCTCATTTCTGTAGAAGAGGTGGCTAAGAAGCAGACCTAACCCCTTTTACATCTGACAAAGAGTTTTTTATTTCAGTGGGTTCCAAACAAAATCAGCTATTTTCCAGCAGAATAATTATGCAAGATAAAATTACCCATTATATCCTATACCAAAATCGCAAACATTTTGATTAACTCCACACAGGGAGTCCTTTGAAGCCAGCTTTAAAGGTGGAAAAAATTGGATTTAGGTCTACACAATTCACACTCCTTAGCTAGGTTAATAATCAGAGATTTTTAAACAATTTCCCTTCTAAAACCAGGATGGCAATTAACACAACACTTTCTTTGGTGGATAAACACTTGTGCTGACAATTGCCAAACCCTTTTCCAGTATCCATATGGAAAATGCCTTTTTGTCAGCTGAATTTTAGGCAAGCCAACATTATTATTTTTATTTTAATCAGTTTATGGTGTTAGTGAAATTATAATTTTTGCCATAGTGATGTATCTTGTTCCCTTCCCCTGCCAAATCTACTACAATAAAGCATGGAGCCTTATAAAACTCATATTCCAGACTGCTTACAAAGGACAATTTCTTCAGGTCCCTTCAGTTCCTCCAGAGAATTTTGGTATTGGGGCTGGTTCTGTTTAATATCTTTATCAATGACCAGTATGAGGGGATCGAGTGCACCCTCAGTAAGTTTGCAGACAACACTAAGTTAGGTGGGAGTGTTGACCTGTTTGAGGGTGGGATGGCCCTACAGAGGGATCTGGACAGGCTGGATTGATGGGTCAAAGCCAGTGGTATGAAGCTCAACAAGGCCAAGTACCAGGTCCTGCACTTGGGTCACAGCAACCCCATGCAGAGCTACAGGCTTGGGGAAGAGTGGCTGGAAATCTGCCTATCAGAAAAGGACTCAGGGGTGTTGGTTGACAGTGGGCTGAATATAAGCCTGGTGGCCAAGGCGGCCAACAGCATTCCGGCTTATATCAGAAATAATGTGGCCAGCAGGACTAGGGAAGTGATTGTCCCCCTTTACTCAGCACTGGTGAGGCCCCACCTTGAATACTGTGTTCTGTTTTATGCCTCTCACTACAAGAAAGACATTGTGATTCTGGAGCACGTCCAGAGAATGGCAATGAAGATGGTGAGGTGTTTAAAGAACAGGTCTTATGAGGAGCAGCTCAGGGAACTGGGGTTGTTTAGCCTGGAGAAAGGAGGCTGAGGGGAGACCTTTATCGCTCTCTACAACTGCCAAAAAGGAGGTTGTAGTGAGGTGGGTCTTGATCTCTTGTCCCGAGTAACAAGTGATAGGACAAGAGGAAACGGCCTGAAGTTGCACCAGGGGAGGTTTAGATCAGGTATTAAGAAAAATTTCTTCACAGAAAGGGTCATCAAACATTGGAACAGACTGCTCAGGGAAGTGGTGGAGTCACCATCCCCAGAGGTATTTAAAAGATATGTAAACATGGTGCTGAGGCACATGGTTTAGTGGTGGTTTTGACAGAATTAGGTTGATGGTTGGACTTGATGATCTTAAAGGTCCCTTTCAACCTAGGTGATTCTATGATTCCATGATTGCCATCCGCATTTTTAGTCAGGTCCTTCCCAAGACTGTCTGATCAAGAACACAAAATCTCAGCTGGTTTTCCGCAGCCTGTACTGAAGCCCTGTTCAGGTAGAGTACTGTGTAATCCCTCTCTTTTACTACACAGGGACACTGGCAGTGTGATTAATAGGGAAATCATTAGCAGTCTTCGCTGAGTAAAGGCCAAGTGATCACAGGTAAATGCAGCTAGATTTTCATCAGGCATTAAACTTAATCTTTTGTCTAGGTTTTTCACTCTATTATGTCTATATACAAATATCCACATATTTTATTTTTTACAATATTAAAGGCTATTTCCAGGCTTTCCATTCACTACAGAGGAAACTGGCAATAAAGTTTACGGTAAGATCTTGTTGAACTGCCAAAAACTCAAAGTAGTTTGCTTTATAAACCTTTCCGAAATAGTAAAAAAGACCCACTGTGTTGCTTTTCCATAGATATAGTCATTTACTCAAAATATTCCACTCTGCTCAATCACAATTCATTTCCACAGCTGAATGACTCATTTCTGTTCCTAGCTCACCACTTTCTTCTAATGCTCATTCCTTGTTTGCCTACTGTATGAGTGACAGAGAAAAGTTAAAACATGCAGCAAGAAAAGGAAGTCCCATAGACAGACGTGAGCACATACTGAACACCATATTGGTGAAGTCAACCAGCGAAACCTACTGAAATCAATGAGATTACTCCCACTCATCTCCACACACATTGGGCAAACCCTTTGATGGCTTTCAAGGACAGACTGGCAGGACGTTTGCATCAAGGACTTTTAACAATGCTATTAAATGTTATCTCCAATTATAGTATGTTTTTCACATAATAAAACATTCCTGCTCAAATTTTCCACCTGACCAGGAGATGATATCCAAAATACATTTCTACAGCTGTAAGTACAACTAAGCAAATCCATTACATATGATCAATGCAATTTTTCAGATGTATTGAAATTGTCAAGGTCCCAAACTAATTTCAGACCATCTTTCTGTTAGCTTAAACTGGAGATAAATATGGAAAAGAAAGAGAAGCTGTCTGTTGAACATGGACTTTATTTCAAAGCATATGACTACTCTGGCATTTGACATTACCTCAACATGGCTATGGGCAAGCAGCCATTCTGCAAACTTAAAGACGTTCTGTGAACTTAAGCTATAATTTTGGAAACAGCTTGCTGCTTATCCATTGAAAACTAATACTGGGTTTTTCCAGTGTGTTGTTCATTTGCTGGAAAACTTGCCTGTCCCTCACATAAAGCCAGAAATGCTTGTATCTCTATTTTTTTGTTATTTCCCAAAAGCAGAATGGTACATTGAATGGCAAAATAAGTAACACCTGCAATCCTCAGATGGAAGAAAAGACAACATTCCCTGTAGCATCCATGACAAATATCTACAATAAACACCCTTTGACTGGAGGACTGGAGGTGAAAAGAACACCTCTTTGTTTCAGCACATCTCAGGTTTTCAGAGGACAGATCATAATAGAAAGCTAACATTTAGCCTGAAGAAAATGGCTTCAGAGTTGTACTTGCCAGTTTTGTCATATTTTTTTCTTTTGGAGAGAAATGTCTGACTTGGTTCAGCCTTGCTCTTCTCCAAAACTACAAAATCACTGCTCAGTCCAAGAAAGTGGTGGGAGGAAAATATTTTTCTTTAAAAAAAAAGAAATGTACACCTCTAGGACTGCATAAATACCATGCATTAATTTGGAGTCATAAAATTTCATAAAATCTTTAAGTAGCGGATGGGGTGAGTATGCAAACTTTGCCAACTTGCTTTTCCAATAATTCAAGACAGACCAAGATTTGTGTGTATGAATTTATGTTTTCAGTTTACTCCAAGCTGCAGAAAGACTTAGACTTTGTTTCTAGAGGATTTAAAACCATGATTTTTTTAATATCTTCCATTATTGTAAGCAATGGTTTCTGACAACTTCTACTCCATTCTGTTTTCCAGAGAGCACAATACGGATGACAACGCCATCATGCTCTCAACTCAGTGGTTTGATCCAGCAAGAAATATGCCAACACAATGGTGTTTTTTTCCCCCAGTTATTCAGAGAGAGAGTCAGAGTTAAATTTAAAGGTATATTTTGTGAAATGTATAGACAAATTTTGTGACATACTGAAGGGGAATGGACCTTCAATGGCATCAGGTCAGCCTATAGGCCACAGTTTTGTGACCAGAATGGTCTGTGCTAGTTACTCAAAGGAAGACAAGAGACAGCAAGCCCTTGTCAGAAATTTATCTGCAGGCAAGTCTCAATTCTCAACAAGAATTGGTTTAAAAACTAGGCAAGAAGGCTTCCATTCTTTTCCAAACATCAACAAAGTTGATTATTCAGTATTTCCTATTATATCTCTTGATAGACTTGTACTCTTATTAGTGCGATCATGTAACTGGTATAATTTGGCTTCACAGAGGTTAAGAAATGCTAATTGCCTTCTGAACTCCCATTAGAATCAGAAGTTCAGAAAACTTTGACCTGTACAAATTCACTTCTCCCCAGTGTACAGAATCCATGGCTTTTGGAGTTATACATTTCAGCAGTTTAATCAAAGGAACTAACAAACATCATTTTTTCTTTGGCTGTCGGGAAAGACATACTAGCTAAAATACGTGATAGATATTCCTTTACATACAGGTTTCTGGTCTAACAGTGTCATTTAATTTTGGGGTTTTAATATTGGTGACAATGAAGAATTTGTTGTTTGTTGCTTTTTTTTTTTTTTTAACACATACAATTCTTAAAGGCTGCCAGTGTGAGTTATCTTACTAAAAGCTTTTAAAAAGTAAATTATTACTTTAAGCTAGTATTGCAGGCTTACTCTACCTCTGCTGGAATTAACTCACAGGGCAATTACTCTGTCATGAGATAGAGTCTAATGGCATAGTTTAATGTAACAGTGAAGCCTGTTTAACAGCAAGCTGTTGCCAGCTCTCACTCCTTGCCCCAAGAAAATCACCCCTGCCCTCTTTCTTGCATTTATACACATCTGACTTTCAGTGAGACAGTTTATGGAGCTGAACAGCAAAGAACTTCATTCATTCTTCTTTGAAAGACTAGGATTTGGGGGTGAGTGGAAAGGTTCGCTCCCAGAAGCAGATCATCATAGGGTCAGAAAAATACTAGTGCTCATATAGGGGAAGCGATGGGAATATGCAACAAAGTGCATCAGTGGGAGCAGAGAGAGTACACTACAGAAACGTTAGACTGCCTGAGCTCTGTGTAACATAAAACTCCACTGTAAAATAAATGATACCATCTCTATACTGAGATAGGTGGGAAACCAGACGTAAAATGGACAGCACTTATTTCTCTCCCTTCATTATTGAGGGAGCTAAGGGAAAAATAACCACCAGCTCCCCATAAACCCATGGTTAGAAAATCTTCTATGGTGACTACAGCTCATCAAAATTTTTGGTTTTCAAGAAACAAAAGCATTCCAAACTTTTGTTGTAAACAGAAAAAGATTTGAAAAATGAATAGAGCATATTTTGATTGGAAAAGAAATAAAATGATATACCATATATTTTTAAATGAAAAATTAATTCTGATAATTTTTTTTTAAGTTTTCCTCAAAATATTTTTTTCTCTTTAAAAACCTGTCCTTCAAAGGTTTTTTGGAAGAACATCATACCTTGTTCTTTAGACCTATGCAAGATCACCAGAAACATATTTTTTCAAAATGTTACTTCAAATCTCTACAAAACAGTAAAGAATTGTTTATAAGAACTTTTCTTGTTAACATTATTAGTGAATTCATGCAGGCTTTAGCACTTACTAAGAAGAATAGAGAATCAACTTTTTTACTGGAAGAGTTAATTATTTCTCCAGGCTATCACATAATTAAAAATAGAAAAGTAAATTAAACTGCAAATACTCTCCTGCTTTGGGGTAATGCACTCTCCTAGTGCTTTGGTTTCTGTTAAACACCTTTTCTGAGGGGTGGGGGATCATTGGTAGGGTATTTTTCTATGTTATTATACAAACTGCAGTGCTTCTTCAAGCTTTTTGTGCCTAGGGATCTTTTTACACCTTCTCCAAAAATAAGATCATAAATATTATTTTCAAAACACTTCTTTCTGAATATTAACAGGAATGGTTTCTTGGAGTTTTGTTCACTTTTTTTAAGTTATTCCTTCTGGCATTGTATTGAGGTGGTTAAATTTGTGTTGTGAGTAATGACATGTGGCTTCAGTATCCCAGGTGAAGTGTAATTAAAATTAAGCATTGAGGCAAATATTTGCAGGACTGATGCTTTAGGTAACTTCATAAACATAAATTTAGAAGATGATGGATTCCTTCCTTGCTTTTTTTCTTGGATCTCAAGGGAACCATCTATGTGACTCCACTGAAATTTATATAATTTTATGAAACTTCTTTCTTCCCCCAAAATATATTATTCTACTAAAAATAAGGAGCATTAAATATGACCTATATGAATCCAGCTCTGCTTTCCTCACCAAGTTATCAGTGAGGGCTGCTGCACCCATTCATGTATATTCTTACAATTTCACTTGGTGAAATTTAAATATTGGCATTTTAATCCAAAGGTATTGATTCTCCCACTTTTACCGACATGCATTGTCTAATTTTTTTTCAGTGCAGAGGTGTTAGTGTATTGAAGATTTACACTGAAATCTATTTTAAACATATTCCTGGGGTTTTTGTTAACAGTCCACCTAAATCCTGTGGTTTTCATGAGTAATTTTTCTCTCTTTGTACATTTCTTTGCAGTACTTATTTTTAATCTGAAATATCTGCGTAGTCTTTTCTACAGTGATTTTTGTTTTCTTTTTTATTCTTAGATTTCTGAGTTTGAGTTACCCACATCCATGACTCCTCATCATGACTCCTCATGACATCCATGACTCCTCATACTCCCCAATAACAGCATTTATTTGATTTTGCTAGTCTAAGATGTTCCCTCACCTTTGATGCACACCTGTGTCATGTGAATATTGCCATGTGACATTACTAAATCACTCTCTGAGTCACTTCAGCACTATATCAAAGCTGTTGTAAGCTAAAGAAAATTACACATATAAAAATAACTGTCTTTGACACGGTCTGGGAGATGCTAAAAGCAGCATACAAAGCCATAAGAAATTAATATGCCTGAAATGCAGCACAAGAATGTGACTCTCATATCTCTCAGTGTTATGGAAGAACAAAATCCAAACTGAGTTTTATTTTGATTACTCATTTAAGAAATGACAAAAGAAATTAAATCAATGTTGCACATGCACCTTATATTTAGCACATAGAAGTGTCTCTACGACTGAGGTCTCAAAATGAGGCAGTGTGATCTCTCTGTTTTATGCACAAAAGCAGATCCACATGTATTCCTATTTGCAAAAAATTATCATAACCTACATCTTTGACTGGTAAGTCTGTAGATGCATGGGACTCATAACCTGAAAATTTGACTGGTAGCATGAAAACATCCAAAAGTACACCTGAAAATTACATGATACTGCAAATTTTTCTCTCATTTTAGATTTCAATAAAGAGCATAGTACAATGTAAATTCTGATGGGTGCCTAACTCATAAGTACAGTAGAGCTGGGAAAATAAATAGAAAAAGTCATACCAAAGGCAAATTAGAGTGCCTGTAAAAAAACAATTAATACTCCATTTTTCATCCTAATGAAATGTATTTTCCTTAGTAACTGAACCACAGTGCTACCCTGTATTAGCATGTTATTTGTTCTTCACACACTTTTAAAAGCCTGGATCTAATTAGAATAACCAGTTGCAAATTAGCTATTGTTTTCATTGGTGATTTATCAAAATAAATGATTATTTTAACTTCACTTCACTTTTTAAACATTTTACTGCCCTATAAATCCCCTGTTTACATGCCATTGCATTACTTAGGGGTTTAACAAACACTGTTTTTAATTCTGCCAATGGGTGGAGAGTAGATTTAAATGCTGTGTTTTGCAATTTCTATTTTAATAGGCAAATCCCCAACAAGAAAAATATACAATCCATCCAGTCCACAGACAAAACATTTGTGCCACAGTTCATACCTGTCATAAATGTACCTACCATTCAATTATTCTGTATGTTGTAACAGAAATGGCATCCTTCTGGCAAATCACTTCAGAGATCCAAGGGTAAGGTCCAGGTGAACACTTCAACTTGTGCTTCAAGTGAACATTTCAACATGTGCAAATCAGGTGAACTATAGCCTATTACATGAAGTAAAGAAAAAGCAACAAAGAAACCCTGTCCAATTGCATAAGTTTCTGAAGTGTGCCTAAAATGTCTTACAAAAAGTATTTTGCTTGCTAAAAGTTGAATCCAGAATCATGGCTATTTTATGTGGGGCAGTCACAGGAATCTATCTCCTGACTTCTTGTTTGCCACCCAGAAATCAGACAGCCTTACACTCCAATTTCTTACCAATCTTGCTCAAATCACACCAAAGACAGGCTGCATTGAGAACACCTTTCTCGGAAGTCTTTAATTTACTCTTATTTCCCCCAGTCATCCATATTGCATCACTACCAGTTCCTGCCAGGGCTGTCTCTTGGAGCAAAACACCTTGTGTCTGGTAAAATCCAACTGTGGGTCTGAGGACAGTTCTCTCAGCGGACCGTCCTTAAAAGAAAGTATGACTTTGGCTGCACCAGGCTTAGTCCCTTCAGCTCTATCCTGTCCTTCAGTTCTATTCAAGCTGCCTTTTCTTCCTTGAAAATTTCTGTACACCCTTATGGCAAGCACCAGGATGTGCAACACATTGCCCATTTTGCTCTGCCACGGCTGCATATGCTGCTGGCAGGGTATGGAGAGCACATTTCACCAGCCTGGACATTCATCTCTGCATGTCCTGCCCTTAAGCCTATAGGTCTAACCAGACACAGAGCTGACAAAGCTTCATGCCACCTTTGTGAAAACCTGGCTTGCAAGTGAGAGCCATAAAAAACACCTGAACACCCTCCATGATCAAATGAACAAGTTAGTGGATTGAGTGGAGAATGGTGGGTGTTGTATTTTGATTTTAGCAAGGCTTTCAACACTGTGTCCTATAACATCCTCATAGACAAACTAGGTAAATGAGCAGTCAAATGTATTTAAAACTGGCTTAAATGCCAAGCTCAAAGGACTGTGATCAGTGGCACAATGTTCAGTTGAAGGCAAGTCACAAATGGTGTACATCGGGGATCAATAGCGTATCATTCATGTTTAACATTTTTATTAATGACCTGCATGACAGGGTGCACTGTCAGCAAATTTGCAGGTGATGCAAACCTGGGAGAAGTGGCTGATAAACCAGGAAGTTGTGCTAACATTCAGAGGGACCTCAGCACACTGGAGAAATGATTGAACAAGAACTTCATGAAGTTCAACAAAGGGGAAGTCCTGCATCTGGGGAGGAACAAACCCGTGCACCCAGACATGCTGGGGACAGACCAGGTGGAAAGCAGTCTGGCAGCTGGAGTCCTGCTGGACAACAAGCTGATCATTACCCATCAGTGTACTCTCACTGCAAAGAAGGCCAACAGGGCTTGCATTAGAAAAAACTGCTCCAAGCAAGAGATGATCCTTTTCCTCTTCTCAGCATTGGTGACACACATCAGGGGTGCTATGTACAGGTTTGGGCTCCTGTGTAAAAGAAAGACATGTCCTCATTGGAGTGTGTTCAGTGAAGGGCAACTACGCTGATTAAGGGTTTGGAGCATCTTTCACATGAAGAGAAGTTGAGAGAGCTGGGACTATCCAACCTGGAGAAGAAAGGGCTTAGAGGGACATCCCTGAGCCTAGACACGATGTGTATAAATACCTGATGGGTACAAGACATAAGAACTAGAGATGTCTTGTCGATGGTGCCCAGTGACAAGACAAAAGGCAATGGGCAAAAACTGAAATACACCAAATTTCATTTAAACATAAATGTTTCAGTGTGAGGATGGCCAAACACTGGAGTAGCTTGCCCACAAATGTTGTAGAGTCTCTATCCATGGAGATGTTCATGGCACAGCCATGAGCAACCTGCTGTAGCTCAATGTTCTCTGAGCAGAGGAATTAGACTAGATGATCTCCAAAGGTGTCTTCTAACCTCAACTTCTAACCTCATTATTCTGCCATTCTGTTGGTTTTGGGTCATTGTAGATGGCAATGTTCTACTGATTATTCCCATTTTTATAGTAATAAAGCGTCACTACTGACTAGCTTCAGGCAGTAACCAAAGGATTTATCCCATGCAGACCTAACAAATTCCAGACACACGAGCAAGCTACAGATGCCTGACTCACTGCAGGGAATGTGGTTAGCTATGGCTACTTCTGACTCAAGTAACTAGTCTGTAATTTAAATTGCAGATTACTGTTATCTCTGGGACAAATCCAAAACCCATTAAACTGTTTCATCAAATTCAAGTATTTCTGAATCTGTAACTTTCATTCTTATAATTAATTTATCAAGTTAAGAATGAAACCCAGCAATTAAATTATCTCTGATTTTGAATAAAATATCAAACTGCATAGCTTGAGGCTCTACCAATGCATTTTTTTCCCTCGTGACAGTGTTTTGTGACATCTGTTAATATGTTGTCATGATAATTTTTTGCATCATTCAGGAATTTTGACAATCTTAAAGTTATGGGGTGTGGATTAGCAGATATAATTAGAGATGTGTGCTTTGGGAGTGGGGGAGAAATAAATTATAAAAGCATAAAATATGACCACATATTGCACTGAAACTGAAAGCTATTGTTATGTGTGATATAGACAAGCTGGTATACAACATAACAAAGGCATTTCAGGCTATTATTTCAAACAGTAAAAAAAGATGTATTAGCTGTCATTAAGGTTGGCTTATTTATTTTTCAAACATATATTAGTTAATTTCTCTCTGAAACAGCATGACAAACTTTGATTAGTACTTACTGTAGCAAAAAAGGTTATATTAAGGAGTGAAAAAACTGATTATAAGGAGCTATTATCAGAATTCTGGTCATGGTCTGCCATATTTTTAGGAGTAATGACATGCAGAACATTTTAATTCCTCCAACTTTCTTAATATAATGACTTTTCGTGCTTGCATTAAATTCGATGTTAATTGTCTGGACTGTCTTTGAATTTGACTTGGAAGTTTCTCTTAACGTGAGTGATTCTTCTGTCGTTACAGGTGAATCTTGCTTCATCTCTCCTTGCATGTACATATTCAAGTGCCAGGCTATATTAAAATATGCTGGGTTTTGTTTTTTTTAATGTTCCAACTAAAGAGGAATAAACAATGATAGAAATTGCTGCAATGCTGTTCACATGTCATCATAATAGAGAAAAGGAGAAAAAGTTGCCATACAAAATAAAAAAAAAAATTATTTAATCAACAGGCTTCCTGGAATTGAACTTCTTCCCAAGATACCTATTTGTAGCCATGTGTGTGTACCTTTCCTCTCTGTATCAGCATATTTTCTCTGAACTCAGTACTCACCTGCAAAAAAACAATCTATATGTTTATAAACTTTCACAATTTTTTTATATTAGCAATTATTACTGGTAAATGGAAGATATCAATCTGACCATTAGATATATTTTCTATTTCATAGGAATGGTGCACTGGAAAATTACAATAAAGAATTATTACGGTAATTGATTCCTTTTGCTGCTGAAAGTTACTTTCACATTTGTATTACAATTAGAAGCATAGAAAGTAGAACTCAAGTAGAGGGGGGCAGGAGAATTTGAGAGAAACTTTATTCCCAGACATGGAAAGAAATAAAATAATTAAAATTTTGGGCAGTAGAAAGTTCTGAAGAAAAATAAATCTTTCTGGCAGATTTTTGTTCTACCACCTGACAATGGGATTTTGGTACTGGTCACAATATCTGCATGCTTAGGTTTGTCACAACCATGGATTCAGTTTCCTTAATTCCTCATTTTACAGGGTCCCACTATGGATCTTACAGCTAAGATTTTCTCATAATTTTGTTATGTGTTATGTAATTCATGAATTTACAGATTAAAAAAGAATGTAGCAAAACAACAGCATTTTTCCATACTTTTTGATGATGGTTGGTTTACTTATTTGAAACTTCATGATTTTTTATAAAGTGTGTCTTTATCACAATGTCTAAGGTAGCAGCTAAATCAGTGTCATAGAATCATAGAATTGTCTAGGTTGGAAGGGACTTTTAATATCATGGAGTCCAACCATCAACCTAACACTGTCAAAACCACCTCTAAACTATGTCCCTCAGCACCATGTCTACTCGTCTTTTAAATACCTCCAGGGATGCTGATTCAAACCTGTTCCAGAGCTTGACAACTCTTTCTATGAATAAATTTTCATTTATGAAAATACAGCTCATTTACGAAAATGACGGCTTTCCAACCAGTTTTTTACCTAGTGTAACATATGCCCATCCAAGCAATGAACAGACAGTTTCTCCAGGAGAATGCTGTATGAAACTGTGTTGAAGGTTTTACTAAAGTCCAGGTAAACAACATCCATAGCCTTTCCCTTATCTACTAAGCTGGTCACCTTGTCATAGAAGGAGAACAGATTAGTCAAGCAGGACTTTCTTTTCATGAACCCATACTGACTGGACCCGGCCACCTGGTTGTCCTGCATGTGGCACATAATGTCACTCAGGATGTTCTGCTCCATGATCTTCCCCAGCACCAAGGTCAGACTGACAAGCCTGTAGTTCCCTGGATCCTCCTTCTGGCCCTTCTTGTGGATGGGTGTCACGTTTGCCAATCTCTTGGCAAATGAATTATGCATTATGAAGTATTATGTATTATGAAGTCAATCCTTTGCTGCAGTATGGGACGAAGCAGTTGACATATCAAGTGGTAGGCAGGTTCTTCCACAAGACAGGGTTATTGCCGAGGACTGGAGTTCTTCAATTTATTTTCCTTTCATATCAACACCACCTTCAGGCCTGCCTTGGCTGGAATCTTATTCAAGCTCTTACTTCATTGAAGCAGTGAGGTGTCTGAGTAGCAGTACTCCTTACAGTCAACATGAAGATGATATACCTACAACAAACAAGTTTCTGCAGCAGCTGTGTCACTGGAAGGACCTTAACTCATAATTAAAACAATTCTCTAAATTACCTGCAACGTGTTATGCTTAACATAGCTCTCGAGGAAAGGCAGCAATGGAGCTGTATTAGAAGCTGCTGCACAAGCAGCTGGCTTAGGGCTGGACCTCCATTTCCAGCATTACCTTCAGACATAGGAATTTTCTTCTGGCAGAGCAATAGGTCTCATCACACAGTACACAGGCAGCATAGACCAACACTGAGAGGAAACAGCTCCGAAGAATATGACTTTCAGTGCACTGAGCACACAAATCATAGGCAGTTGATTTTTTGCTATTTTTCACAGAGTCGTACCTTTAGAACTCTTAGAACTGCCCCACAGACAAGCCAGTATAGGAGCTATAGATCATGGCATTAATAACTTATTCCTGACAGTGCATTCTGGCTAGGCTTGGGAAGTTCCACCACCCTTATTAAAGCTGTCAAAAACATGAAAAACAAAACTGAGCGCAACGTTTAGTTCTTGTTAAACAATATTATCACCATCTAATAACCAACAGTCTGAAAATAAATTTTTTCAGGTACTGAGGAAAATATCTATTTTGGCTCTATTTATCAAGGTGAAATTAAGTTTACAAAATATGCTTTTCTCAGACATGCAGTTGTTTCAGTTACATTTTAAACAGAAGACAGTAGCAGATAAACATTGATTTGGCAGTAACATCGTGCAAAACACAAAACTGTGCACTTTGAATAGCAAAGAGAGGAAAAGTGTTGCAAAATCTGAGAAATTGACTCATTCTGACCATCCAATCATAAGCACAGAAAACAATTTAATAATTCCAAGCAGTGGTGTGTTTACGATGGAACAGATTATGCTGTTTCCCTCAGCTTTTGAGTCAAATGATGAGGAAGGCTTGAGTCACCTCATGTCACCTCTGCTTATGCTAGTATGGAATAAGAAAATTCAAGAATCTTGAATGAATGAAAGGATGCTCTTCTTCTCATAAATCTACCCCTCAAAGTGTGTAGGCCTTTTGCAAGCAAATTGTCATGAGGAAGTTCCAGAGACTAAAAAGCAAAGAGATCTGTGGGGAAATACAGAAGGGCGCCTTGTTTTTTACCCCTTTGTGGACTGACATATCCACCTTGAGTTGCCTTGTGTGTTTTAGTATGCTGAAAAGTGCCCTCAAGTTTTTGGCTTGGTAAAACAAGTAAAAGCAAGACTTTTTTTCCATAGACAAAGGATTTGCTTAAACCTAGGGTCCTCAAAAACTTTCTCAGAAAAAAAATAAAATAACATCGGATAGAAGTCAGATATTAAAACATACTCTAATGATTTCAGTATCTGCCACACTAAAGTCAAAAATGTGAATGCTGGTAAGTAGGAGTCCATGTCACCAACAAATAACTTGCTACTACACATAATCTCAGTGCCATACATCTTGGCATACACCTGTGCACTGTCCTTAAACCACCAACACACAAGCAGGTTAGCAAGGGAAAAAACTCCTTCTGCTCCAAAAGTAGGGAATACGTGTTGCAGAAACACCATCTTCTGAAACAGCCATTTCAATAAACACAAATGTAGTCTAACCTAGAAATATTACATCTGGTTATACTCCAAAGAGGTATATTTTGGAGAAAGATACTGTGCAATAGCTCTGAGTTTGGTAAATCCAGTCTTTGCCCTATACCTGGGCAACTCCAGCTGGTGACCAAGGCTTTAGAAACACTAGACTAATTAAAAGTATTTCCTTTCCTCTCTAAAGTAGAATTCAACTCCATTTATTTAGCAATAGTTGAGATGTCTTGTCATCTTTATTGTCTTTATTGTCATCTTTGTCATCACTTTATTTTTCAGACTTTCTCAATAGCGGAGTGATGCATCTCCTCTCAACTGTCTAAAATAGTTGGGATAAATTGCACTTGAGGGGGTCTGTCCTTTTCCATTTGCCAGTAGACAAAATAATTAGCTTAGACTAGCCTTTTTAACAGTTGGAATGATGAAGTAAGATCAGACAAATCACCTGAAACATTTCTTTGGACACGGATAGCTGCAGTAATAGAGGTGGCGTAAGTATTTTTTAAACAGACATTTCTCATTTGATTTTTGTCAGTCTGATCTAAACTGTCTGTCATAAGCAATGAATAGTAAAGGTAACTGTTAGACAGTAACTGCTAGTTATTCCTGATGAAAGGCTAAAGAGATTAGCTAAGCCATAAACTTTGAAATGTATCAGTCCGAGCGTAACTGTTTCATAAATTTGAAACTTATAAAAAAGCTTGTGGCAAAGTCCCTGACTTCCATACATTGGTGATAGAAGCATCTGTGAAAGAATATATTGATTGTGAAAACATTAACTATGTGAATAAATATGCATATTTAAGTGCTGGAAGAACAACAGCCTAATCCAATTCCCGTGAAAAATTCTCTCTTAAAAGAATGAATCATCAGCTTCCCTGTGTCATGGTGAGATTAATGTTTAAACTGATGAACTTATATTCATTCATCATTTGTTTTACAAATACTTGAGAAAAAAAACACATCAAAGTACACCTACAAGATAAAGCATAAGACGTCTACCATTTGAGCCAAGCTCCTTTTTCCTTGCAAATATGTGCATATGTTAATAACCATAATCAATCACATGTGTCAGGGTATACCTAAATAATATATATTTTCCACATTATGTAGTTTCAGCAAAGGTTTTTCTACATTAAATGCAAAGCACAGGAATTTGGACCCGGCTCAATCTATGCACGCTTATGTGATCATCACTGGGTTTTCCCACAGGAGGGGAGTAATCAGATCTTCTAGTCTTCTGATATTTCCATTTTAGAGGCTAGGTCCTGGTCCTAGTTACATGGGGGTAAGTGAGGAATGCTAGCACCAAACTAAGAAAATGCCTCGGTTTTTGTCAGATTGGCCAGGAATGTTTTGAGTTTGGTTGCATAGTTTCATTCCGTATCACAGAACAACCAAGAACCTTAAAATGTACAGATTATACATTTAGAGTGCAATCACAAAATCAGCAGGATGTCAGCAACCAGACCAGTCACCAGATATCTGGGAAGATTAATTCAAAGTTTTAGCTCCTCAAAATTACTTCCCTAATGTGAGGAACACTCATGATTTATATAACACAGTAAATCCAACAGGAAAGTGTCATGCTTTACACTGTACAGTTAGTTATTTAAACCTGAGCATGTATTTAACACAAAAATTCTGATTTAACCATTAATCTACTTTCTCTGTTCCTCCGTAATGCATCTATATCATATCTGATAAAGCTTTGCTCCTTCCTTCATGGAAAACCACACATTTCTAACCAAAACCGAAACTTTATAGTATAAATGGAATTAATCAGTTAAGTTAACCAGAAAATCAAAACAAGCAGATTTTTACTATACATAATAGTTTCAAATAGTCCAATTTCCTGCAAATAGTTCTTAGAATGAATATCCAGAGCTTTGGACAGACTTCATTAGATTGAATGTAATTTAAAGAGTACAAAGATGTACTCAAAACGATAGAGTGGACCAATAATTCATTGAAATATGTGAACATCAGTCTAAATGCTAAATCCAATTATTACCAAGCATTGGAACAGGCTGCCCAGGGAGGTGATGGAATTGCTGTCCCTGGAGGTATTTAAAAGACAGGTAGACGTGGTGCTGAGGGACATGGTTTAGGGGTGGTTTTGGCATAAGTTTATGGTTGGACTCGATGATCTTGAAGGTCTCTTCCAACCCAAGTGATTCTATGATTCTATGATTCTATGATTCTATGATAAATGTGATTTGTGTCATTATTTGATGATCTGTTGATAATCGTAATTTAAAACGTCCCTGCAAGTCATATTCACAGCTTCCTCAGTCAAAAACATCACTGAAGTCAGAAGTTCAAAAAAACAGCAATGTGTCTCTCCGTGCTTTCCTGAAGTAAAGGTAACAGCTTGTTGTAACCTGAAATAAAAATCCATGTGAAGTTGGGCTGTCCCACGGGGAGTATCAGGACAGTTGAGGTAGTGATGGTCTCTTGTTCTAAAGCTGGGTTTTGTCACCATACACAGTATAATCTCAGCCCACATTAGCAGTAACCTCCAGCCAAAATGCAGCCCCCCCCGACACTGGGGACAGCCTTGTTCTTTCAGCACCTGAGCTCAGGTTCAGATTGCCGTTCACATAAACTGTATGGATCCAGCACAGAAGCAGCCAAAGCGAGGACACCACCTTCCCAAACCTTAGCAAAAATTGTAAGCTCTGTTCTTGCTAGCATGGTCTGGAGCCTGGCCAGCAGCCAGGAGAATACCATGAGTACAGGACTTATGGCCTGCAGTTCATGTTTTGCTCCTGGCTGTAGGACTAGCCAGTTTCCTAGGATTTCCAGATACACCAAAGCAGTATCCAGCCTCCTGAAGACAGCACAGTATAATCCACTCTCATGGTACATTTGGAGACCCATCATGCAGCCTCCTGTAAACACATTCTCGTGGTGTTGTATGCTGTAATTTAAGGGTAAAGGACGACAGGAAAGCATTTAGCTCCCATGTAGCTTGTAAAAGCAGTGGAGAGTTTCTTTTTCCTTACAATTTTACACCTCTATAAAGCGCAGTCCAGTCAAGAGTCAAGTGTATCCCCAGGAGTGTTTGCAAATGTATGTGCAGATATTTATGAAGTCAGGAACTTTCCCAGATGAGTCAAATGAGATTGCTTTATTAGCTAACCTAAATGAAGATGCATAAAGGTTATCCTTGATGGAAACTGCACTCACTGTTGCTTACACAAGAGTCCAACTTATGAGTCAGATTTTGCTTTCCTTGTATTACCACCTTCTGAAAAGGCAGTTAACATATCATTTCAAGGTTGGAGAAAGTATCATTGTTGTTCAAGCCAAGTCTGAATCTTTGCCAACAGAACCATAATCTGATAAGCCTCTTTTTTCTGAGAACAGTAGCACTAAAGACATGAAAATAGCCATTTTCAAAGCAAGCAAAGCGATGAATATGTTTCCTACATATTGTTTTTGTTTAAATGTCAATACAGCTTTATTTTTCATTAATAAAAGCTTGTCCTTCATTTCTGGAAGACTGTGTTTGGCTCAGATACATTTCTTAAACTTTTTTTTTTCTAATTTAATACCTCATAAAATCCCAACTTGTAGATGGCAGTGAGGTTGGGGAACCAGTAGGAGATTGTGTTTGTGTTCACATTGCAGTAAAGTTAAGTTTTTCTTTCCTTACATTATTCTTCTGAATTTTCACTCAGACTAGGAGCTCATGGTTCCAAATTCATCATATGACCTCTTGGAAAGTATGGAGTGCTAAAAGATAATATTATATTGTGAGCCTTCTCCCTTTCTCCTCCGGGAAGAACTATAAGTGATTCAAAACCATCCTGAGGTTCCCGTAGAGATGATTCCATACGCTGACCATGTGGTGACTCCATGTGTTGACTTGTAGATCTGGCAGAAGTGAAGCACTTAGCCCAGTCTAAGCAGTCACATACAAACTGGAAAAAAAATAAAATCTCATCCTGCCAATCTGCCGATTACTGACAGCCTAGCACACTGTGTGTTTCCAGACCTCTGCAGGGACGTAAGTGGCAGTTTTAAGACAAATGCTCGAAATCCTCTCTTCATTCTGTCTGTTAAAGGTGAACGAGTCTGCAGAAAAACACAGAAAACTCAACAAAAAGGGTACAATAAGTAGATCAAAATCTGGCTTTGTAGCCTGTGGATAAGAATATTTCTTTAGAAAAGATGATCCTTTTAATTTACCTAGGGAATCTTTAAAATTGAGCAAGGAGAAATGCAAAAATTTCCACACATCTCCAGGAGAAGCAATGCTGGCAAATAGATCTTCTCAAACATTCTCTGTTATAAACTCTGTCTAACCCTCATGCTACTTTATGTGTTTACTGCAAAGCTTAAGTTGGACAAAACAAAGTATTCTGGAGTTTATTCTACAGTACAGTATTTCAAATTTTTCTAGAGATCTCAGTGCTGTCGGGCTGGAAACATGTTTTTTCTCTGCACTTGTTCCTAGTGAACAAATTCAGCTTCTTTAAGTCTTTCACACACTCTGAATGAAGACTTGAATTAAAAATCTCTTATGCCCTTTCCTTAAAACTGACACATATTTTGGAAAACTTTCTATGCTACAGACCAGCAGATAAAGAAGAATTCAGAAGATATAGGCCAAATGAGCTGGTGAAAGTTTTTCTTTATATACTTAGCAAATAGGGAAACATCCAGTGGAAATATCCCTCCTTGTTCACCCACGAGGCCTCCTGGTATCTTTGCTCAATTTACAGGATTGAAAGCCTTCCTAGAGAAGCTGTGGATGCTGCCATTGGAAGAGTTCAAGGTCAGGTTGGATGGGGCTTTGAGCAACCAGTGGAAGATGTTCCTGCCCATGGCGGGGGAGTTGCACTAGCTGAACTTTAAAGCTCCTTCCAGCCCAAGCCATTCTATGATTCTATGCTTCTATAGTTTATTGTAGTCTATCTAAGGCTTAATTCAGCCCTGAGATAAAAGCCTGATCTAGTCTGAGTACAAGCAACTGTCTCAATATATTCTTTTTTAATTCCAGGGCAAGAGCTACAGAGGTCTATCAGGTTGTTTTTGAAACTTCCCATTGCTGTCACAGCACATTTGGTTTGGCTGAAAAGCCAAATTAACTGTGGATTTAAAGTCTACGTTTGCACTTAACCTGTTCGTCCCCCACTGAAACACATACATAGTTTTTTTAGCATATATTCATTCATGGGAATGAAGCCAAAGCACATCTTCAAGCTGTACAAGTTCCCTAGGAATCCAGGCAGAAATATGAAAGAATATCTTAACAAGTCAGAAATCGATTCTTGTATTTGGACCTAACCAGGGACTCTGTGATGAAATTGGGTGAACTAAACATTTTAGTTTTGTTTTTACTATGAAATGTGGAAAGAAGACTCTTTCTCTTGCTATGCTGGGTTGTTCAATAACGTTACATTCCCCTTATTTTGATGATTTTTTTTTTTTTTTTCATCTTGTCCTTGCAGCATAAGAGAACTGGCTGGACTTACCAGCTCAGCAATACTGTAACTTTTTAATAGCTCTGTGAATTCCTCTTAGCAAGCTATCCTTGTTTGTCCTGTAATCTGCTGCTTTATTATATCCTTCTTTGAGTTTTAACAGTGACTCAGAATTTCAGTGCTAAACCAGTCAATAAATTAGAATCATTAACTAAGGATTACTTTATTTAATATTAATTTCACTTAATTCTATCCATCTCAAAGTAAGCATATCGACTAACTAATAACTCAGGCTCCCTCTGTAAGAAACCAAGAGACGTTTTGTAGAATATGACTCCTCTCACTCTGAAATTAGTACCAATAACAAGTGGAAAAAATGTTTTCCTTGAGGTGCTTTTTTCTACTGATTAATGCAAGAGCATATATATTTACCTCAGTTTGGAATTTAATGTTGAGAGTAGATTTCAGGATAAGGCTGAATAAGGTTATCTCTACGTTGACTAGAGATAGAAAAAATGTAAATTTCTTTCTATATTTGCACAGGAAAACCACTCAGCATCTAAAATACATTGTCTTGGCCACTCCCTCCAGCAAGTTAGGAGCCTAGTTGAACAGTTAGTCTGATCAACTTTAACAATACTTATGTACTTATTACCAAGAAAATGACATAATATGATTTTTCTGTTATTTGCAATAGAATTAAGTAACTTTTAATGAGCATATGTGGTAACATAATGTCTTAAATGCATAAGGAATCCACACTGGATAAGAACATCTTACTCTCGCTAATGTCTGGTCTTATTGAAGCTTAGGTCCAATTTATTTCCAACCACAGGAACTAAGGAAATTAAGACAGTCTCTTCAATGGTTGCACAAAAAAATGCAGATGGTGTTTGCTTTACCTGGAGATTTGCTGAATAGAGCACCAGCTAGCCATACCTTACATTTGGAAGCAAACGTGCACTTGAGCTTGTGGCTGCTTCTGCAAGCACAGCAGCTCCCTCTTTTCTACTAATATTCTCTTTAGTATCAGAGAAGGTCATTAACTTATTAAGGTTTTTGAGGATTAAAAAAAAGAGAGAGTAATGGTCTCTTGCTATGGGTGAAAAGGGTGAAATGAGTGAACCTTCACATTCACAATATGTTCTGGAAGGTCATCCTTCAAGCAGCTCCTGTAATATATGGCTTTTGTGTGCAGTTTACAGATACTTAATTTGGGACTATTGTTGTTTGTGGTCTGGTTTTGTTGTCCTTTTTTTCATTTTCAAGATTGCTGTTCAAGATTACAGTGGGAAAACACAATGGACTTTTTTTTCAGATATCAGAGTACAACTCTATGATCCAAAAGATGTAAAACCTGTGAACCAGAGGTCTCTGTGTTAAGCAGTTTCAGTTGTGCTTCTATAGGCACAAGTACGTGATCCACAGCTACACGCTGAACTTAGGACTTCTGTGCTCTGAGCTTTGCCTTTGTGTACTTCAGCGTTTGATTACAGTTCTTCGGAGTTTCGCCTTCTCACAGAGCTGTCAGCAATCTCTCACCTGCCTCACTTAAGATGATGTGAACAAGCCCCTACAAATGTTTCATTTCATCAAAGAAACCTCCAGAGAAAATTCATCTGTCAGTAAATCATTTAGGAAGTTTTGAATATGAGGATTTAATTTTTTACTACTTTTGACTTCCTGGAAAATTTAGAGAACAGCTTTCAATCAGGCTAATGTTATAATTGTTCCCTGCTTAATTTCTCTTAAAACTTAGAAATGTTGCCAGCTTTCCCAAAGGGAAGTGTAAGAGTCAATAAAAAGACCTAGTTTAGACATGAATGGAGTTTACCAGCTTTATTTGTTCAGGCTTAAGAAATTAGAGATTTTTGAATGTTGCTATTTGTTTGAGTTGTACATAACAATAATGACCTTTCAGCCTATTCCCGTATATCCAGCAGATCATACAAAAGCCTGTCTTGCCTGTAAGTTTCTGTGCTTCATGGCAAGGTTTGTAAGCTTACGGTGAAAGCTTCCTGTTGTGCACACTCCCTCTTTGTATCCCTACTGTCTGCTTTTTTTGGCCCATATGACCGTTATTTTGTCCAGGTATACTCAAACTCTTTAGGTGCTCCTAGCTCATTTTTAGTGACTGATCAAAATAACAGAAAATGGTCCACCCAAGGCACAGCTGGTGGTGCAATCACTCTTCATGGGGGTGTGGGTTTCCCAACAAGAACACCATTCGCTGCAGTCTCTACAGGAAGCAGAATGGGGGAAGAAGGAAACAAAGAGGTTGCGGGAGAAACTGCCAAATTAAGTTCTTGTCCATTCCTTGCAATACTATTTGTCATTACTTACGGACACCAAGATCTCCATCCAACACTCACTACTGAAAGACAGCCCATCCCTTCAATAGGAATTGAATACCAGGACAGAAAGAAGGAAGAAAGAATTCAAATCAGAGCAGAAAAATACCATCTGGAAGATGCAAACAATTAAATTAAATTTATTTTATCTAGTCATCTAAGTAGCCATGGTATTTTGTTCACATAATGAGAATGAATTTAAACCATTGAATCGTCTATAGACAAATACGTAGTGTTCCTAAGAATGTAATCATACACTTTCTCGTCTGGAATAAATGAAGAACATACTGATTTGATAATGTCTGTTCTCCAAAGGAAAATGTAAATTGAATTTAGTGATGTTAATCAGATAAGAACATGTATGAAAATTTTAAATTGTTCCTAATATCAGTAACAAAATAAACTCCAAACAAACAAACAAAAAAAAAGTTTAGTCAGCAGAAAAGTCAGGAAAACATCCTCTCTCATTATCTTGCAAGATGACAGATATTGGAAATGCTTTTGAAGCTTCTGCCACCTTTCTACTCTACTCAGTCTTTAGGACTGAGTTCTGATTCTCAGTAGCCATAAGTCAATATGTCTCCAGTACTGGAGAAGAAATTGAGCAGAAAGGAGAGTACTGAAAGAAGAGAGAAAAGATCCAGAATGCGTAATATAGGGAAAAGCAGCCATCCTATGGAGATGCATCATCTACAGTGGCAACCTAAATAATTATTTTAGACTAAAACTTAAGTTTTATACAGTAAAAGCAGGGAAAGTAAATCCCTTCTTGTGTGTGTGCATAATCTATTTCATACAGCTTAGATTAAAATTAGATCCTCAAAGTATGTCTGTAATACTGCTACTCAGACTGCAGATACTACTAATACTTCTCATAATGCTAGTAGGAATGCAAACATTATTATTAATATGAATACTAATACTTGATTTTATGGTTATAAAGTCATAGCAAAATACTGCCTGTCAAGAATAAGATCCGTGGAACGTGATAGCATTTTTCTATCCTATCTCCACTTTCTGTAACAGTGAAAGATTGCTCAACAGTCTCAATTTTACTGCAGAAAATTACTAGTCATCAGAGAAAATTTAGGACAAAATTCCAGGGAAATTTTGTTTCATTACTTTAACAGAAATTCAAGTTCATTAGGTACACGAGTTACAACAGAAAACTGCAACAAAGATGCCAAGCTCTAGAAAAATGCTTTTTCCCGATAACATCAAGAGAAAAATGTTTTGCTTTCACAAACTTTACGAGGTATAAAGTATTACAATATTTCCAGCCTTTTATGCTTGCCTTTTTTTTTTCTTTTTTAATTTATGTCACAAGCTATGCAAGTTCTCTGGAATCAAAATAACTTTGCTAACTGAAATCCTGAATTTGAAGGCACAGTTATTCTGTATTCTCAGTTCTAAATTCTGTATTCTATTCCGTATTCTGAGTAGCAGAAATAGGATGGATTTAAAGCATATTGTCACATGTGATAAATGCAGTTTCATGGCATTAGACATAACATAAAGAATGGTTGATTTTTGTTCCCCAGATTTTTCTAATTTATGTAAGTATATCACATACTGAGTTAATCCTTGTAATCTCTTGAGTTTAACTATTTTAAATGTTATGGGGAAAGTTGATGGTTCAACAAATGACATGCATTTCTGGTCCTGTAAGCTCTCAATTGTATGTCAGATCAAATACTGAGACCACCAAAGACAATCGGTGGCTTTCCTGTTTCACACCAAGAGATGTGAAGAAATGCAGGATGAAAAAAGAAATTGCAATGAACACAACAAGGGCAAAACCTTTCTTTGTCCCCCTTTCATGGCAGAAAGATGAACAGGTCCACCACAGACCACAGGATAATCCATGTCTGCTTATCAGGGCGAGCGACATCTGCAGAGGAGACTGGCAGAGTTTATTCTGTGGTTCCTGCACAGAGGTGGCTCTCCACTTGCCGGCACAGTTAAGCACTATTTCACTTTTAAAATTTGTTATTCATTCACTGAAATAAAAAAATTAAAAAAAAAAAAAATCTTGTGTGGTTGACAGACCCATCTTCAGGCCCTTTGTTCCCTTCACCTTTGATAGAGGCTTGAAGGTGAAACCCTTCACTTTCAGTCTCTGTGTACACACACAAATAATAGCAGGGTAGGTCTTATCTAAATTCATCACCTGAAAATTAGACATCTTCTCTAAAATGGCAGCCTGGGACCCTTATCATCAGCAGAGGGAGAAGGCCACCTTCCCAATGCGATTCATCCCACCTGCCTTAAATAATCTCCTGCAGATGGATGAACAGCCTCTAGAAGCGCCCGTCTCCCAAGTGACTACAAACGAGTCTAAACAATTGGTTTAGATTAGCTGCCAATTCATAGAGGGCTAACGCTAAGCAAGACAAATTTCACCTGCAGAGGAAAACAGGAACAAGATGCCTTCTGTGACAGGGAGGAGGGACAAGACCTGATACCCCAAAAAACAATGAGAAGCTCAGTAGCTGGTACTTCCTCAGCCAGCCATCATGCTCTCATCCAAGCACAAAACTGAGACACAAGGAAAGTAATGTCATGTGTTTCATGGTCCTATTGAGTAATAGGGGTGTATCTGCTGGCTAATGTCTGTTCTTCAGTATTTATGGCCCTAAGGTTTGTTCCAAAGCCTACGTAGCCAATGCAAATGTTTCCGTGCCTTATATTTCCAGGCCTTTAATCATTGCTTGTTATTTACTGCTTTTAATAGCAAAATAATACGTAGTGCATGTGAAGACTTTCAGTTTTCACTGCAGTTTATCAATAAGACGCTAAAGATGTGGTTCTTGTTTTGATTCAAATTAAATAGCACTTTTTCCTTCTGACAATTTTCAGGTCTTATTTTCAGCAAATGTTAATATATTGTTGAGAATGTTTTAGAGTGTATCATGTATCACATATTTTGTTTTGCCTAGGCCACAGATGAACATGTTTCTGCTTTATTTTTGTCAAAAAAATGATTGCTGAAACAAGTAATTGGAAGGGTTTTTTGGAACCCTTTCTTCCAGAAGGTAACTTAATCGCTTTCTGGGAAATACTATTATTATTTCTACAGCTTAATTAAAGGTACCCCTTATACAAACACATTTTCTATTCTTTCATTTTCAGCAAGTGTGTAATATGCTTTTTTAAGATACTGCCCAACCGAAATTCTCTGCCATTTTTTACTTGCCATAGATATAAAACTTGAAACCTAAATATGTATGCTATATATTTGTTCCTATGAATGAAAAATGGACTAAAATTATTTTTAGACAATCTCTCTATATCATAACATTAATTTTTCAAAAATCAAAATAGAGTCAAAATACAAATACATACATTTTTTTGTCCTTGTATAAAACAAATATGTACTATGATCTTCTAACCCATTCAAAACCCTCATTAAAAATACATTTTAGATGCTTGATGAAGGTGTTAGCTAGAAAACATCAGACTCTTATTCCTTAGAGACTTTAATACTCTGTATTTGTCTGACCTGAATGACATCAGTATAATAATTTGAACTGCCAAACAGTATTCTAAAAAATTCCATGTTTCCAAATTCCCATCTGCATTCAAGTCAATTCAGATATAATACATATCTGTAATAAAGACACCTTGCTAAGACACCTGGAATCCAATTAAATGGTGATCTTACTGCATATCTTTATTAAGAAGCACTTTCTGAGTAAGGTCACTGTGTCATGTATTTTCATTGCACTTGCAAAATTATGTAGGGCCACCTGTCATTTTTAGAGTGTATCACGTAAGCTTTTGGCTCTGTACTAAAAAGAACAATTCAAACAAAATTAACACTGTGAATAGACTGCAAGTCTACTGTCCCTTGGTGGTCAACCCTGCCTCAGCTAAAAACAGTATCTACACTTTTTTGCCCTGTGATGAACACAACTCAGTCAGAGGACACAGTTCACTGTCTTACCAAGGTTCCAGTTCATGTATTCATAATCAAAAGCGTGGCCTTTGACAAATCTCAGTCATGTTCTTAGTGGGTAAGAGAAATATGTGCCTGCCTGATGGCACATGCAGTCAAGATCAAAGCCTATACCAGTATACTTCTCACTCTAAACTGATCCCAAAATATGTTTAGTTAGGAATTAATCCACTGACGCTTACAGGCTTCATATCTCTCATCTTCTCATTAGAAGTATTATTTCTACTGAAAATTGTTTTCAGACCACAACATCTAAGTTGTGTATGTGTATGTGTATGTGTATGTGTATGTGTATGTATAAACTTGTATATGTGTAGGTGCTAATAAGATGCTGCTGTGCATGCAGTGTAGTAATTCACAACAGTTTGAAAGGAATTTGAAAGAGCCTGGGTGGCTTGTAATCCTCGATATGGGATCCCATCCCTTCATGGCTAGCTTGTCTGAGTGTGATGCAAAACAACAGCTTTCCAAATGCATTGGACCAGCATTCATAAACAAAATGATGAAGAAACTGGTGAGGGGATATCCTTATTTTGTCAGCCTTATAAAAGGAGTCATATAGAAAATATCCAGATCTCCAACATCACCCTCACCTAGGTGTACATTCATGTATTGCCCTCACTGATTAAAATGATGTCACTGTACCCTACAGAAAGGAACATACGATAAGTTCATACACTAAATGCAGCCCATAAACTAAAAAAAGAAAGATCATTCCCATTTGTGAAAGAGATACTCTGCTGTATTTTAGGAGGAAAGTTCCTAAAGGCACTTAAGTGTGTTGGGTCATATTTCCCTATTTCTCATGCTTAGCTGTAGGCAGCAGGGAGTCCTACTCCAGGCTGATAAGATTTTGGCAGCTCTAAAAGGTGTGTCCTGTTCCCCTTGGCCAAAAGGACCACAAGGGCCACAAGGATGGAGGGGAGGAATCAGAAAAGAGGATCCTTCAGGCTCTGCAAGGGGTTCCAAAGAATCCTTCTCCCCTCAAATATAAATAAATCAAATAAACATGTGGCTTTGGCATCTGTATGATGCTTTCCTGAAGTCTAAATTGCAGGTCCAACTGATGACTCTGTTGAAATGAGTCACCACTATTCACTGAAACACCATCCAAAGCACTTGGAATGTGACTAGAAGCAGGGATCCGCACTTTTGGATGGTGCTACTTGTGACAAGAATTTGGAAACATTCTACATCCAGATAGTTAGAACTTGAATCAAACAGTACATTATTTACTTTTATAGCTGCCTGACAATGTCTGTTTCTCAATAATCAACTATGAAGTTTATTAGAATCAGCTCCAGTCAGAAAGATGCTGCAAAACAAAACTACCTCATGGCATAAAAATTTTTGGATTAGCAAGAATTTTCTTAGGCCGTTTACAAGACCTGCAAAATATCTTCAGATACTAGAGATAAGGAACATAATGCCTACTCACTCTTCACTACTACTGAAAGCTTTTTCATTCTAGATACTAGGACTGAAAGGTGATTAATATAACACTTCATACTTCTAAAATAAGTAATTTTTCATTTTAGTCAGAGACATTGGTCATAGTCATAAAAAATGTCTACTCAACAAAAATTATAGGCAATTTTGTGTAGTTGTGATGAGTTCATCATATACAGAAGACAAGATCTGTAGGAGAGGTTTATGAGAGAAGTCTGTTTTCATTAAACTGATACATTAAGGTGATAAAAGACTGGTTTTCAGATGCACTAGTTCTTCTTCATATTAGGACCCCAAATGGCAGCTTTTACTAGTTAGCGTCTAATTCTGCAAATGGTCTCAAAATGTCAGTGAGTTTGTCTACGCAAGGGAGCTGTGCACAAATGATAACATGAATTTACAACACAATTATTAGTCTCTATTTGCGTATTATGATTGGGATTCCTTTTACATACTTTAGCCATCTAAAATCTAGGTAATTACATGCAGCGTGGGAAAAGTCTCCTCTGCATGTAGGGTGTGCAACCTCTTTCCAAAGAAATTTAAAAGATTCCCTTTTGTTCTAAGCGGTGGAAATGGCACTGTCACCTACCTTTTGTGACAGTGTATCATGTAGCACAGACAGTGAGGAAGAGAAAGACTTCAGTTTAACACCCTTCTCAGTCTCTCTAACAGCTGCCCAGGCTATAGTGCAGCTGGAGAAAAACTAAATGGTCCAGAAATTTTCTGCCTCCCTTACTTAAAGCCATTCCACAGTATGGGAAGTATCGCAGCAAAAGCAAGGGAGTGAGCATAGCCCTCAGTGTTTGAACATTCTTCAGAGAGAAAGCAATTCTCTTAATTTCTCTTACAAAAACTCAGTGACTGTTCAGTGCTTTCTCACTGGAGCAGGGATTGGACCAGAGGCACTGCTTCTTCCAGAAAAGCATCTCTGTATTAGTCATGTTCAACTTAACACAGTTTCCTCTCTTTTTCCCTGGCACCTAGATTATTTTCCTTTATTTCTCTTGCACAACAGTGTATCCTCATCAGGAAGAGGCATGAATGCCAAAAAGGTGCCTTGAACTACCTTCTGGTCTGTAGTAATGTGGTCTTAAATCCCCTGAGGCAAAGGCAAAGTCCATCTCACCATCGCTGAACCACCCGAACACACAGAAACTGAAGTGAGAGGGGATAACATTTCTCTTCATATGGTATTATATTTTGAAAGAAAGAGTGATATCTTTCATCGTTTATTCAGCTTTTGACAGCTTTTGAAAGAAAAGACTTAGATGACAATCCTGGCTGAAAGGAGAGTTTTGGTAGCTGTGTAAATAGATGTCCTAAACCCCAGGGAATGCCTGGCACACCCGTTACCAATGTTTACTACCAGATGCTTGCTGAGCAAGCTGTTTTTTGTGGATCCCACTCTCGGATGTGTAACCCTCCTGATGGATGCTGCAGGGAGTCGCAAAGCTGAGGTAAAGGCTGCAAATTCTGCACAGCAGTTTGATTCCGAGATGTTAGAGATGCATGAGTGGTTTAACACATATCTCCTTCTGGTGCTTGGTCTAGATTGACATTCTTCTTTATGAGGCAATTTCTGGAGCTTCGCTTTAAAAATTTTCTTTAGTGAAAGTCGTGGGCAAAAGTGATTTTCAGTAAACGATAGTTACTACGAAAATCATCAACCTCATTCTTCTTAGCCATTTATACACATTTATAATATTTATTTAGGCACAGTTTACAGAAAATATCTTTTACTTACTGATAACAACTATACACTTACATTATGGCATAAAAAATGGTTCTGCAGAATAAACAATGACTGTTGAGATGTTTGTATAGAACAACAGCAGGTCACATCCACTCAAATATTTGACAAATTTACAGTCTTCGAAGGTGCTTGGCAAATCTCTTCTGCTAAGTCTGGTTGGATTGATTCGAAATCCTATCCTGTACAATTGTGTGTGTATTTATTACCTGCTCTACAGCAGCAGTTTATTACTTGTTCAGGCCAGTTCAGGCAAGGAGACCCACCTCACCCTGTGACAAGGCGGTAACCTCTGGGAGGACAAAGACCATGCCAGGGAAAAGACTGCTGCTATGTTTCAGGTAATTCCAGGAAGACTCAGGAGAGAGACTATTAGCCAACAGAGGAGGGGAAAACATAAAGCAGTGCCAAAAAAAGGCATTTTGAAAATTGTTATTGACTTTTTGCATTACAGAACTGCATCACACAAGGCAGGAGACCTGCAATCTCTAATGGCTCTGATATCCTAGCTTAATTTATGATGAGGTCTAGTAAATCAAAGAGATAGAAGAAGATTAAAGAGAGAATGAGGTAAATAACAGATCAGCCAGAAGGAAATAATAGACAGCTCCTCTTCAGTTCCAGCTAAGATCCTTAACTACTTGGTCATGGAGAAGAGAACGAGATTTTACATTTCATTTAGTAGAATAACGTACTTCATTATTATTAATATAAGGTTTGACAGACTGAAATGATGTTAAAGCATCATTGTAAAAAATAAACGACAGATGTTAAATCTTTGCTTGTGTACATGCTTAAAACAATGCACATTATGGCAAAATGTGTTTTACAGCTTGATAAATGGCAGTATTTTAACTGGAACATGTTTTTTATGTAACAAAATTGTTATTGGATATAAATGTCTTTTGAGACCATTTCCTTAATACCTTAAGTTTCTCAGCTGTATGCATACCAAAAATGTGCCTCAGCATTCCTCCTGGGCCATTTTTTCTCTTTATTTATCTTGTTTTTAAAAACATTTGGCACTCTTACTCTTATGTTCAGAATATTTTGCAAATAACATTTTACCTTGAAGGGCTTGATCATTATAGTGTTTTGTTTGCACAACCAAGAAGCTTGGGACAACAGTAATAGGATAATTCACACCAGCTTTCACCTGGAAATATGTTTAAATTCATTAATAGCTCCGTTCATTTTTGCTGGGATTAGTTGCGTGCTTAAGGCCGATCACATTACTGGATTCTAGTCAAAGCATTCAGGAAGTTTTTTTGGGGTATACCATAGTCATATAATTCAACTAATGAAAGGAAAAATTGGAGAACAGATACAACAGAAACACAATACAGGGTGACAGAAAACAAAAAGTCAGACTTTGTGTTGAATTACCAAATCTGTTCTCCATAAATTGCCCAAAGAGGGGCTTCTAGCAAAGCTAACCAGTTCTGAGAGAGAGGCTGTAAACTAGAAAATGGCTAAAATACAAGACACAAAGAACTCTTTGGTTTTCCTGCTCATTTTTTTTCATAACTTCATGTTGGACTTCCAGTAAAACTGAAAGGTGACTAATATATATGTGGTAAGAGTTTTCTGCATGTAGCAGAGGAATGAAGAGAGAGATGGTGCAGGGTGCTTTCTAGATCTCAGTAAGAAAGGCCCAACAACAAACGGTTTAATAAAATAGCAGTTTTAATAAGATAGAAAACTATGGAAGAAGAGGAATATAGATAGCAAGCACATCTTACACCCCTTCAGATGCTGGAACCCCACATTTGTGCAGCATCAGACAGACTCTGGGGGGATTTTCCCACAGCACATCGTGCAGACTCCCTCTGTGGAGAGGTTCCTCCTGCTCCCATGCCATAGTGATCTTTATTTTTTGTAACAAGCAGAATCATTTATCTTCTCCTGACAGGTTAGACTGTTACTTCTGTCACAACACCCACTTGGGCATGGTGCACATCAGCAGTTTCCCATACAGCAGTTGTGCATGCTAACATACAGGCTGCTCAGGCTCTAAGTGCAATGCCCAACAGAGCAGACGTAGCCTGTTCAAGATCACTAGCTCCTCAAATACAGTCATCTGTGAGGCTACCAATATAAACAGTTGAATCAAAATTGCAGGTCTGAAAGTAAGATAAACATTTCGATTCATTGCAGTACCAGGAAGAGCTTCCTTGAATGGAGACTTGAGCTACTGAAATGCTCTGAAAGAAAAGTGGTAAAAGATCTAAAATTCAGCATGCTTGTTTGGACATAAAAATTCTGCAGAACAGTCCTATACTGAGAAGAGGACATGCTAGAATGAAGAGTTAAAGGCCTGTCATCCATGCTTTCTATAGATTTTGTGAAGTCTGTAATTAGTACTGACTGTGATCTGCACGTTTTGTAGGTAAACAAGGAGCTATGGTGCTGTCAGCCCACATGGGACTCTTGAAGAGATGAGTAAGGATTGAAGGGCTTAATTAAGTATTTGCAGAAGGTAATTTACTGTAGCTTTTGAAAATGTGCTGTCCATATGCATACCCTGCAGCGACCTGCATCAAGAGTTTTCATTTTCACCTGTGGAGATAGAGGTGCACGAGACCTCACGATTCATAAATGTGATGGCTCAGTGTTTTAACCCTAAGAATGGGCATTCTAGTTCCTAAAATAACCATAAACTTTTCAAAGCTTGGTTTTAGCTTTAGCTTACATGCAACCACCTTGGGGTTAATCTGCTCAAAGACTGATGCACCTTGTGGTACGGATGTGAGCTCAGCAAATCTCAGATGGTATTAGTTAGATTGTGGGAAGCAGGCAGTCAAGAGGGAAAATACTTGGGTCTATGGAAGAATGGGAATATTTCTCAATATCAGTTTTTCATTTGGACCCAGTAATTAAGCACATGGTTAAAATTACGTCGTGGTTTGGGCCAGACTGGCCACTGAGACAAACGACATATGCTCTCCCCCACCTCTCTCTCCAAGGAGAGAAGGGAGAGAGAGAGACTTATGAGTTTAGAAGAAAGCTAAACTGCTTTAATGGAATATTAATAATAATTTAAAAAAAGAATATAATGAAATATATACAATCTGTAGAAAACCATATCAAGCTCCCAGGGTGATCACATCACCAGCAGGCACAGGGAAAGTCCCAGACTGAACTCTGCAATGGGCAGGAACGGGATTCCGGATCTGGATTCAGGAGTGCATGAATCAGGATCAAAGGCAGACAAACAGACAGAGTCCTCCACAGACATGGGCCACTGAAGAAAGAGAGCTGACCCTTTGATCCCTCAGCTTTTATACTGAGCATGATGCAGATGGGATGGAATACCCTGTTGATCAGTTTTGAGTCACCTGTCCTGTCCGCTCTTCCTTGCAGGTGTGATCCCTCTACACTTTTTGGCTTCCAACCTCCAACAGGGCAAATGACATAGTTGGCTGACCTTGATTGTTATAAGTATAAGCAAGAGCCTCTCTACATAACGTTTCTTGGCATAAAGTACAGCTAATCATGTTTTACCATTCTGAGAAGTGTCTCCACAATATGCTGTTAATTTCAGCGTTTCAGAGTTCAGTTAGTTAGAAAAGGCTTAGCTGCAAAGTAAAATTACTGAACAGAAAATTGGTTCTGTTTTACCTCAAACAAGGATAAATCACTACATAGGTTTCATTTTTATCTTACTGCCTTTGAGCGACCAGAAGTAAAAGTTGACCTCTCTCTTGTAGGACTCAGCCAGCTTTTAGGAAGGTGGCCTCAAAGTGTCTTCAATCATCAGAGGAGAAAAGTTATGTCCCTGATGTGGCTACAAGGCTGGTAAATGTTGTAGGTGGTGAAAATGGCAAAGATTTGAGGAAATCTATTGTTCTTGTGCAAGACAGAGAAGAACTGATAAAAGCTCTTTAGGAAGAAAAATAGTTTCTTTATTCAGAAGGAAGAGGAAAGCTTCTACTGCTTGCTTTAAGGGGGATGACACTTCAAAGGAGTCATCATCACAAGTGGCAGCACCCAAGGAAATGAGCTCATCTCGCCCCAAATTATCCAGATTATACTTTGGGGAAAACAATGCACAGTACAAAGCAGCTTCCAGTCTCTTTCATGTAGTAGAAAGCAGGGTACAAAGAAGCACAGGGTGAAGTTAGTAATCTGTTAGCTTGTGTCATGGTCTCCACATAAATTTATGTTCCCATGCTGTGAACCGGAAAGCATCCAAAGTAAAAGTGGCCTTTGCTGTCCCAGACTGCTCACTCACAGTTAATTCTCCCTCAGGACACAATGGTTTTATTTGTTGATTTTAAAATGTACATGATTTGGAGGAAAGAAAAACAGGAAGGAAAAAAAACCCCACAATGACATGTGGTTGTAATGTTTTGAATTTTTTTCATGTGTCATAAACATCTCCAAAGGGACATTTATGTATCTACGGCTGCCTGTTATAAACTATATGAAGAAAGAAATGCAAACTTTGCTATAACCTCTTCCAAAACCTTACCTGCTCTTTCATGATGTTGAAAATGCTTAGAAAATAGCTTTTTTCAACCTGCTTTCCTAAGTAAAAAAGGATTATATGATCTCTTTCTACATGTATGAACGTCACAAATAATTTCTGAATACATTGGCCCAGTTCAGCCAGATTTGACAGAGGCAGAGATCTTAAAGGTATAAAGTTGCTGCATATATCACGAGCAGAGACAGTCTGGTGTATCATAAGGAGAATACAAACACCCTTAATGAAGTAAAGACTGCAGCATGAACTCACCATTTATTGGACAACAAAGAGCCTAAGGGGGAGGAAGATGTTATAAATGCTTGAAGTGCAATAAAAGCCTCATTGAACACCAGAAAAGCCTAATACGCCATAAAAAAATAATCTGTAAGCAACCAGATTTCCCTAGTTTCACTGTGAAGCGGTGTAGCACAGGTGAGACTTAGCAGAAATCTGTGACCTACAGCTGAAAGCATCCCACCAGCTAAACATCAAAGCTCCTGTACGGGGTCTATGAACCAAACTTTGTCCTCCTGCAAGCGACCAAAATTGAGATACCCAGTCTTCACAAGCATTGCCAGCTGAAAGCTGTGCTTTAGTGACTGTAAGCAGGAACTTATTTCCATCTTCACCCATCTTCCATCATCTCACCACATATCCTGCAGCCCAACCATGTGAAACTTGCTGTATGTTTGAACCCAGCATCGCAGCCGTAGACCATACACTGAGAAGGTGCAGGAGTCAAAAGCTTCCACCTCCCTTCAAAGGGAAGACCACCATCACAGGTCATCTGCTCCACCTGCTCCATCAGCACTGCAGGTCCTGTCTCTGCAGCCATGCAAAACACCCTACATCTCTTACAGACCCATCAAGAAGTATTTGCAGCATGTATGTATCTGTGTGTTATATGGTGTGGTATAGAGGTAAACTGCTGGCAATCTATTTGAAAATGTTATATTTGATGTGAAATTGTATTAAATACCTTTATGATTAATAAACATGACATAAATATAAGACATTATGTTGCAAAATACATCAGTAATGTATTTTTATTTTATTACCTAGACTCACATACATGTGTCTGAAAATTCTTTTTCTGACCATAAACATTACCCTGTTAAACCTGGCTCTCGGTATTACTGTGTTTATTCCATCCTAGTCTTCTCCCATTCTGATTTTAATATTACACATTCTAAGGAAAAAGTTACCTAGCATTATGTTATTTTATGAGTCACAATAAGTATTAAATCCAGACAGAACATCTTTTCTTTTTTGAGGAAATGAAATAGGGAAACAATTGGTATATTGAAGTATGATAAAATTTCTTTTATGAATGTTGTCTTTCTTTACTCCCCTCCCTATTCCTTACATGCACTCAAAACTTAGTTGAGCCAAGATTTCTTCTTTTCAATTATGCCAAAGCTTTACTACTTTATTAAGTACACTGATTTTTCACAGCTATGGAAGATTCCACTGTAGATAATATCTTAAAAATTAATACTCTGATTAGAATTGAAACAAAGAATTTACCTTTATTGCACAGCTCTTTCAGAAAAACAGAGTAAAATTACAAAGAAAACTGGGAATATTCTCCCCAAATTTGTTTTGCAACATATCACATTGTCTAAGTTAAACATGACAATAAAGTTAATCTGTTTATGATACCAGTAATATAAACCTAGAAGAATATTTTCAAACAGTACTAGAATTTTTTCACACTTCCACAACATGAGGAAAAACCAGAAAATGTTCTCAAAACATTCTTGACAAAACCAATAGCATCACTAAAAATAGACTGAAAATATTCAAAAGCGTTTATTTAGACGTTATCTTTCTCAGAGCTCCTGCTGTCTTCTAATTTTTCATAAATATGCATGAAATTAATTATGTTATATTATTACTTAAGTTAAACTCTCACCAGTCCAAACTTGCAGTGCGTGGCAAAGTGTCATATAATGCCTGTCATATTATACCGCTGAAGATACTGTTGTTATTAATCAAAATCCAGACACTTAGGATTAGTGCAGGTCCTAGCTCACACTGAGTGCAAAAACTAATCGCACTGGCAAAAATGAGAGCATCTGCTACTAGACAGCAGTTCAGGAGATTAAGTTTTTCTGTGTCCAGATGAAACAGCCTTTTGTAAGCAGAATTTCCAAGACAAACTCATGATAAGTTTAAACTGTCTGATTGCAATTCCCTACTGCCTTTCTGAATCTGACCCAAAGCCCATTTAATTCAGCTGGAGCCTGTCCACTGACTTCAGCAGGCTCAGGATCAACTCCCATGTAGTCTACATAGCAATGAGATTTTGCTCAAATTTGCTGCAGCTGAAAATGCTGCTTTCCCACCATTTTTAAAGGCATACATTAATATGGGATAATAAAATGTCCTTACTCCAGGAAATAGTGAGTTTGACACCCTGTTCTGCTAAGCTCAGTGGAGGTGGAGTGTAGACAGTTCCACTCAAACCTCAGCAGAAAAATGTTTATAAACCATTCAGCACCTTAATTTCCATAGATTTACCTGGGAAATAAATACATCTAATAACTCATCTCATTCAGTCCTGCAGACTTTGAAACTTCTTTAAAATTTGGCTCAGACAAACCTTGATGTTTTCTTTAACTGCTGCTGACTTCAACGGGTGACTGTTTTCAACAGTAGACAGGTTCAGACTTGCTGTGTCACCTGTGCATATTCGAAGCTAAATGCAGATAAATAACATTTATCAGTGATACAGTTCCCCCATTTCTCACGTGACAAACAAACAAGTCCACATTTAAAAGTACTCTTACACCACTCCTCTGCATGGTATATTTATACTTGAGTGCATTTAGAGAACAGTCTTTGAGGAATACTCTTAGGTTTGTAAGAATGAAAGCAGGGCTTAATGTTTCAATTCATTCATTATGTTGCAGCATAAGGTCCACTGAGCAGAAGGGAAAAATTAATTGCTCTGCTCCTAATCCTTTTGTGAACCCTTTGGTTGCTGTTAGATCTTAGTCTCCTTCCAGAATTTTTACTCATCTTAAATTCACAGATGTTCAACAAGTGGTGGGTTGCAATTTTGCTTAGATAAGCATTCTCAGATGCTGTGGGAAAGATTTCCGATACTGTGGCTATTGGAAACAATGGGAATATATCACTGTATACCCATCATGGTGAATTGAATAGGCTTTTACTTTCTTTTGGAGAGCCCTCAAAGGAAATGAGTGCAGCTGTGTCTTTTCTGACTCCACTACAATGAGGACTTTACAAAGTACGTGGTTACTATCTGCTTCCACACATAGGAGGTATTTCATGCTGTGGCTGCACAGGATCCACTATTGTGCAGAATTTTCCTCAAGGCGTACGTCCAGCACAAGATGGTTCCTATGTCCTACCTCAGCTTTTAAGTATATTGTAACTGGAGAAAATGTCTCCTACACACCACGAGAGTGAGATTTTTACCCAGCTGAAGAACCTCCCATGGGATGTCCTCTAAACTGACTACTTCCCACCTCAGATGCTTTCAAGGCCCCAAGCTCTTTTCCCTTTCCCCTTTTTCTTCTTGCTTCCCATCCGCCTTCCTACCACTCCACTTACTCAGCTCACCCTTGAGGACATGCAACTCCTCTTCCTGAGAGGCAGCAGCAACAACAGCCACCAATAAGGGCTTGGGTTTATCTTCATTTCAGATATTTTATCAGGCAACCCTCTATGTATTATTACTCCCCGAGAAAGGTGAATCTATCTCCAAGTACTTGTTTAGTCGGGCATGAAGATCTGGAAGTATGGTGGTGCATCTTCTGTAGAGAAACTCATCTTGATATTCTGTTCTGGCATCTAATGATGGAATGGCAACATACGTGGAGCAACTTAGTGCACCACCATCCTCCCAACTATTATGTTGTGTCATGGAGGGCTCTGAATGAAAATATAAAGGGCAAGCCAGCTCAAGACCTCAGAATTCTGGGGGAGGGCGGAGGGAGGAGGAGGTGAAATTTCACCCCAAAGGGGATGGGCCAAGTTCTTGCTGCTTTAACTAAGGAAAGGGCATCCTGTGAGAAGCAGAAGTGATGCAGTTGCTAATGAAGCAAACTTGTGTATTTCCATGTACTCCTCCTACTCCTTCAGCAATTGCAGCACCCAGCAAAACTTCCCAGGCCTTGCAAAGTAGACAGAATAACTTTGGATTTTTTTTTCCCACCAGTGATTAGTCAGCTGCCTAGCTTATCCATGCCCAGTGCTATCTGTAAGAAATAGGGTTTTACGCTGTGCTTTTATAATGCTTTGTTCTCAGTTAGAAAGATGGTGTGACAAAAAGAAATAGTCATGAGGTGGGGTAATTTCTGGCTTTTTTGATTTTGGCATGAAAATAATTTTCTGAAAAAGCATTTTCACTTCTCTGAAAATTATTTCGTTTTTACTGAGAAATCTTTACATATATATATATTTTAAATTTCAACTATATTCACTTTAATAACTTCAGTGCTGATTACTGAGACCTCTACCTCCCCTTAGCGGATGGATCTTTCATTGCTTAGAGAAGTGACACAAATAGAGGGGCTTCAGTTTTCCCATGTGAGCATTGCATAATTGCAAAGAGGTTTCTTTTCCTGTTTAGCCTTTCTGGAAAGGAACTTCTATTATCAGCCATCCTACGTGAACAATGATACCAGCAAATTTTGAGGAAGATCTGGTTAAACTCACCCTGCCTTAACAGGATAAGAAAATGACAATGACACCCCTCAGCCAACATACACAAATACAGAGGCAGAAAAATACACACTCCTTTCTATTGGAGAGTGTGAAAAGAAAGACAATCTGTTCGTTGTAACATGGAATCTGGTACTGAAAGTCCGTAAAGTTGTTCCTCACGAAGTAAATTTTACTTTAAAATTTTTCACGTCAAAAGAACCAGGCATGTTTTGTTGAGCTCCTGGACTTCATTATGAAAAAAAGAAAAAAAAAGGTAAATGATAAATGATCCTAAAGGGGTCATTTATCATTTTAGAAAATATAGAAAACAAACAGGAAATGAAATGGGTAAAAAGAAACAGCTAAAAATTATCAGGAGGCCCAGTTTGTAAGTATTCCTTAGAGTTCTTGTGAAATGGGATAATAACATTTCTCTAACTTTATTTCTTCCACTCTTTTTAAGTTAAGACCTTTTGGAGCACTGAAGACATTCAAAAGGTAGAGTAAGCTGCCAAGCGTGTCAAGAAAGAAGTGGGGTTTTCTAAAGGAAATCATTAAATGCAATTACTGACCTTATAGGTCTAGTGAGAATTCCTAAAAGGAAAGTTTCTCTCAGTGTTTCAATCACAGACAAGTTACTTGCAGAAATAACAAATTTGTGGAGCAGCTATCAAGATAAGAACATGAGAATGACATTGTTTTGGTCCTCAAATTGAAAATGTTGCTTTGTTCAAGTGAAAAAAACCCAAAACCTCTAGAAGTTACAGTTGTTGTTTTTTAACAGTGTGGGAGCACATTCCTCCAGTTTTCATCCACTTTTAGGTTGTATTTTGTTCCTTATGAAATTCATCCCTCTTGCACAGTCAGCACAAGGACCAGGGACATTTAGTACTAAGGTGACATAGATGACTGGGACCCAGATGAGTGACCTTCAAGGAAGGACCTTCAAGGAAGCACCTGTGACTTGTGCTAGATCTCCATTCCAAGGTGGATTACATCATAACTAACTGTTAAAACAGAGCTCCTAAATCTCACACTGAGAGTCTCTCTCAGTCTGAAGTGGCTACTTCTATATGGGCAGTCTGCGATTCCAGTTTGAACTCTTGAATAAATATGCTGAATTCATAAGTCAAGCAAATGATAGGATTTATTTTTTTTCTGCTTATTTCTGTTGTTAAAGTAATACAAAGGGACTAAAATCTTCCCCTTGACTGTGCAAGCATGTTGCCAAACAATGCTAAAAGGAGTCGAATGCATGATACAGTGAAAGGATAATATATGACTCTGGAAGCCAGAAGGCCTGTTGGATAAGCCTAGGGTTTACTGGATAGGATTTGACACTGCATTTTTTTATTCTCTTACTGTCTATGACAAGCTAGAAAACATGTAGATATTTGCTCTCCTATGGCAGAGGATTCAGCTCTTAGATTTGTTAACCAAAACGGTCCAAATGAATAGCAGAAATCAAGCTAGCTATCTAACCAAAAGCACATGGTTCATCCACATGCCTGTGACTCATAGAACCCACTACCCCACCTGAGCATTACTCTTATTTATCAAATTGCTGAGTTTGGAGTACAGGGAAGCCTGGCAGAAGCCCACCTATGATGGCCAGCATATTTAGTCTCTTGAAGGACTCTGTAATTTAAAAAGTGTTGTCATGCGCTCACCAGAAGATTCTAATACGGCCAAGTTTTGTTTTAATATCGCTGAGCTTCATCATGAGCTACTGAGAGCCCTTTCCCATTTGTACGGTAGGCCAGATACCAAGCCAAGCCATCTTTTCTCACTTGCTATTCCTGCTAGAGCAAGCTATCAAATTTAGATACTTCCCAGCACTTCAGCTGAAGGCAGCATGAGTTTTATGAAAACAAAGACAGAGCAAGAACATTAGGGTAAATTTCTGTAACTGGAATGGAAGCAGCCAGTGCTGCCCTTCACTCAGTATTTTCCCCAGTGCAGTGTGCGAGGACTCAGCACCAAGCGCCATGCTTTGGGTCTCATTGTTTATAAAATAAAACAAGAACTTCTAAAAAGTCACTGACTCCATGGGAGCTTTCCCCTGGCTTGGAGTGAGACAGCTTGAAATCACAAGTTTTGCTGCTGTGCAAAGTAGCCCTGTTCTACTCTGTTTCTCACCTCACTTAAACCTGACAATTACTGTGTCAAAACATGACCCATCTGACTCAACAGAGCCCCTAAATCACCAGGCTCTTCTGAGTTACCCCACAGAGGTCTCAGGTTGCTGAGGTGGCATGAAACCTTGTCCCCTGCCCACCCCTCCAAACAGACCCTACATTCACTGTAGAGTCCACCAATTAACTCAGTGTCACAATAACAGGCCTAGTTTCTGAAATTCCTGGACCATCTTGGACCACTTGTCATCTAGCAGCCAGACATCTCTTTTTAAGCAAATGACTATTAAGAAAAAAAAATACTTGAGGGAAAAATATTAGAACAATTAACCACATATGAGCATAACTAACTTAGCTGACTTTTTATGTGGAGATCCCAGTAGACTGGTCAGACGGTCATGCCATGTTGTTTTATGCAACATCATGTCTTCCATCTATTCAGCCCCTTTGAATTATGGCAAAGCAGACTGTTTCTTCCACATTGGAGGGAAACTTCAAAACACTCATTTCAGGACTGGACATTTGGATTAACAAGTGCCTTGTATCCGGGCAGGAGACATTCCTTATCTCACCCTTTGGGCCAGGAATGCAATAATTTCTTATATTAAAACAGAGCCTGAACTTTATTTTATTCATCTATACTTCATTAACTGTTTCTTATATTAGTTTTCTACCAGTACCACTCTATTAATGACACAAGCTAATTATAGAAGAAAGACAATTAAGTATACAGTATACCAAACCAAAAATTAAATTAGAAACAGACCACAGAATTTCCAAGGGTCTGAGGAGGAATTTGTCCTAGAAATTCAACTTTGCTCTTTGTCAAAGGAACTCCTATTTTTGTACTTATTTGTAATATTTAAACACTTTTAGGATAGGGTATGTCCAAATCCTGTTTGCCTTAATTAGTACTTAAGGTCACTCTGTATTTGAGAAACATAAAAGCTTGCATTAAAAATGTCAGGGCATTTCAGAGTTGTCTGCAATTAGAAATTTTGATTTTATGATATATGTTTCTTTGATGCAGGCTTGCTTATTTACAATGCAGCCTATAGGAACCCTTGCTAGTACGATTTCTAACCATAGTTTCCTAATCAATCTTCATCTGTGGCCCAAAAGATGGCTTCTGACTCTCCTCCTTGCTTTCAGTTCTCTCCCAAAACAATGCTTATGTTTATTCTTTACAGTCTTTTCTTCCTTGTTTTCTAGGCCTGCTAACACATACTCAGATAGTGTATGTTTTGACAAGAAACTGGTTTAGTTGCCTTAAGATGTACTCTGACAAATACATTAAGGCAGCATAATCCGGCACTGTCGCAGAAGGAAATAAAATTAATCTGGCACTTATTCCTGTCCTGATGTCAGTCTTCCCATGTTCTAGCTAGTCCATGAGATGGATCAGGGAACTCTCCCAGCTGAAAAATAACTCTGAAAAGTTACTCATTTTCATTATCTTAAAAAGTAATTGCTGTGTGGCAGCACAAATGCTCACATCATCCCAACGTTGGAGTGGTGCAGGGACAGAGAATACTCTATTGATGGCAGAAGGAGGCTGGACAGCATCTTTTGGTGGACATGTCATCTTTAAGGTCCTGTGAAATGACACGTGCACCAAAAGATCTGCAATTTTAGTCCAGGATGAACAGGTGTCTAAACTGCAGATGAGTCTTGCGTTCTTTGAAGATAGCTTCTGTGGCAATCATTTTATTTATGTGAGCATGCCCAGAATATATTTGGCAACAGTTGCCACAAACTTTCAGGATTCAAACAATACAAAGACAAGTACATGTCAAAAGTTATGGAACTTAACTTGTAAGTGATTTATAAGTATGAAATTCAAGTTTGTCTTCCTTTTGTCACTGGTTACTGACATACATATAAAAGGCTTTTTTTTGCCCTTGATGCCCACAGCCAGATTTAACTCTATCTGGGCTTTAGCTTTCCTAATCTGATCCCTGGCTGCTTGGACAACTTCTTTGTATTCCTCCCAGGTTGCCTGTCCTTCCTTCCACCCTCTGTAGGATTCCTTTTTCTGTTTGAATTTTTCCAGGAGCTCCTTGCTCATCTCCTGGCATTTTTGCCCGATTTCCTCTTCGTTGGGATGCATTGCTCCTGAGCTTGGCAGAGGTGGTCCTTGAGTACTAGCCAGCTTTCTTGGGCCCCTCTTCCTTCCAGAGCTTTATCCCACTGTATTCTATCAAGCAGATCCCTGAAGAAGCCAAAGTCTACTCTTCTGAAGTCCAAGGTAGCAAGCTTACAGCGCACCCTCCTCACCGCCCTAAGGATCTCGAACTCCACCATGTCATGATCACTGCAGCCAAGGCTGCCATTGACCTTCACAATCCCACCGGCCCCTCCTTGTTGGTGAGAACAAGGTCCAGTATGTCACCTCTCCTCACTGGCTCCTCTGTCACTTGGAGGGGGAAGTAAGCATCAACACATTCCAGGAACATCCTGGATTGCTTATGCCCTGCTGTTTTGTCCTTCCAACAGGTATCCGGGTGATTGAAGTCCACCATGAGGACCAGGGCTTGCGAATGTGAGGCTGTTTCTATCTGGCTATTGAGAGGCTCATCCACTTGGTCTTCCTGGTCAAGTGGCCAGTAGCAGACCTCCACATTAACATCACCTCTCCCTGCCTTCCCTTTAATCTTGACCCATAGGCTTTCAGTCATCTTCTCATCCATTCCCAGGCAGAGCTCCATGCACTCCAGCTCATCCTTGACACAGAGGGTGACACCCACTCTACATCTCCTCTGCCTGTCCTTTCTGAAGAGTCTGTCCCTGTTCATTTCAATACTCAATTGATAGGAATAAATTATGCATGACCTAGGGTGGTCAAGTAGGACCACAGCCAGACGGATTATGAGAAGTGAGAAGAGCAGTGATTTGGCGAATCTCACCTGATCAAGCTGAAGACATCATTGCAAGGACTCTTGCAACGGAGGCTCCTTTTGACACCAAACAATGACCAACCATTTTGTTTGAAAGCCCTAATTCCCATGCAAGCATTACATTTTGCTAGGAGCCTTTCTGTAATGGGATCAGACTTCTACTAATCTTCATATGTCCATAATTGTCTGGGAAATTGTCTGGTTTTGCCACTACCAATTTTCTTTGTCAGAAGAAATGCTTATGTCGCTGATGCCGTGCTTAATAAGGTAAATTTCCTATTTTGGGATTAAAAAAATAACTTTCTGAGTGTTCTGTTTCAGCATAGTATCCCACCACAGGCCATTGGTATTCTTAATTGTGTTATTGGTATTCTTAATCACGTAAGAATCACCTGGTTTTCTAGAGTCTACAAGTAATCCATTGCTGCCATGTCTTTGCTTAAGCAAAATTACACAGGTCAAAGACCAGACTATAGTCTCCAACATGTCTCCCTGATACATTTAATGGCTCTTGTGGGAAATGTACAACAATGGTATTAATAATGTTCCACAAACAGACTTTTCCCAGAAATGCGGGATTTCAGCAGAATGATGGAATAAATCCACAGTAAAATAGGGCAACATCAGGAAACAGGATGTGGGCAAAGATAAGAAATGGCCATATATTCTGCTGCATACTTTCAGAGCACAAAGACATCTCTTGAAACTGGTGTAAACTACAGGATATTATAGCACATTCTTCAGTACTATCTTTGTAGAATACCGAAAATGCAAAATCTGGAAAATCGCAAGCACCATGTTCTGTTTTCTGGCCTGCCTACACAAACCCATTCTCCATAGTCTGCATGATCTTACTTCCATGATCAATATATGGCTTTTTATGACCATAAAGATTTATAGTACTGTAGAACATTTTCCTAGGAAAATTCTTTTTAAGAGTACTGGGAAGAATTATGTGGGCTCGACAAGCCAACTAGTAATGTACCTGAATATTCTTTAGGTTTTGGAAAGTTGGCAGCATTCAGCACCCCAATTCAATTTCAGTTACAGAAAATGTCTCTATGGTATATTTTAGTCTAAAAATAAGTGTACGTGTTGAAACGAAAGTTTTCTAAAAAGTGGTATAAAATATGTTGAAAGGCCTCAGAATCCCACCATTAATGCAAAGAAAGAAACCTGCATCCCATCTTTCTGTTATTCCTACACTCCTTACGGAGTAAAGAATGCTCCACACAAATGAGAGTCCAGAGAGAAAAAACAATGCAAAGGACACTTTCTAAGCAGTAAAGGTAATGAAAACTGACTTAAAGAGATGGAGACTCTTGCTTTGTTTTGTTTCTGGAAGAAATGAGAAGCTACAAACCTCCAGAACTGTGGCACAGAGAAGTGATGTCTGTAGTAACCTTTGGAGAGCTTTGGCCTTAACAAAGCATTTCCATTACTTGATGAGTTCACCAGAAGGTAAGTCTAATCCAATCCTGATGTAATGCATTTAAATTCCATGGAATAATTCATTTGTACATTTCTCTCCCCTGCTCCTTTCTCCTTCTGTCCACATTTCCCTTTCTCCCTCCCCTCTACTCACCTAGCCTCAGTTATCTCTCCAAATAAAGCTCTACACAGCGCTCTCAGTGCTGCAAGACCTCTGTTTTGCTACCCCCTCCCACAGAGTGTGTATGTGTGCATTTAAGTATTTGCTTAAAAGTTAACAGATTCACATAATCCTCCCTGCTTAAATTAAGATACTTGGCAAATAATGCTAGACAAGAAGCAAACAAACAAACAAAACAACAAAACCCTTTCCCATTAAATCAGTCCCTTGTTATGTCAAATCTGTTTCCCAACTTTTCAAGTACATGCCTTCATACACAACACATCAGTAATCTCTAACAAGCTCTTGACAGTAATTTTGGCCAATCAAAGATGTATATAATTTATAGTCTGAAAGTGCTCTGTATTGCCAAGTAAGATTTGTCCCCAAGACAGTGAATTTGAAACATCTGTGTAACCTTTGTGTGGTGTGGAGAAATTCATCCTCATGCAGATAACCTATTTCAAGATAAGAAGGAAAAGGGAAATGGAGAAAGTGTTAGAAAGATGGTGCCACAAAATATAGGTGTAAAACAATAACTTGGACAGGATCAGAAAGGCAATGAGAGAAATGGGATGCAAACAACAGAGGACTAAAAGGTAAGAAGAAACACCCTATAAATTAAAACAACTGGAAAAAAATGAGTCACTTTTTGCAACTAAATAGGAAGTTCAGGTGATACTGAGACTGTTCAAGTGTTTTCTGTCTTCAGCCTTCACTAAGTCAGTCAGTAGTGATCTGTTAGGCACCAAAGACAGTTAGCAGCACTGACAAAGAAATAACTAAACCAGCAAGAGGAAATGTTAAGACATATTTCAGAAAGTTAGGTGTTGGCTGGGCACAATGAGATTTATCAAAGCAGACATAGAAAAATGGCGCACATAAACCAGAACTTGCTGACATTTATCTTTGAGATCACAGATGACAATGCTTTTCTTTAAAAAGTAAGAAATGGAGGAATAGAGGAATAGTAGGCCATCTGGTTTAACACCGAATTTCAGAAAAAAAGAGAAAACATTCTTTGTAAGCACTCAGAAGAAAACAAGGAATTATATAGCTACAAAGATCAATTTGTCAAGAAATTATATTAAATCATCTTAATTTGTTCTTACAAAAATGTAACAAACTTTGTGGATAGGTAATATGGAACAGGTGACAACTGTCCTACCTGACATTCGCATAAGCAAGTAAGGGAAGCAAACAAATTTGTTCTGAATTCAATAGTACTAATATTTTCATTAATGATGATGGATTAGAGAGTATACACAGTACAGATGAAGATTATCTTCATGCACACTGGAAGACAGAATTCAAAATGACTTTGACAGGCAAAATACGTGTTGTGAAAAAATTTACATTTAGCCCAAGAAAACCGAAAGCAAAGTCCTACAATGTACAGGAATGATCAGTTGCACAATTATAGACAAAATTCTGGAATTGTGAAGGGGCAAATACTGTGTATAAAATGTATAAAGCAATTCTTCCATGTTAGTCAATGGCCTTAAGGTCTCAAAAGGTGTACCTTTTCTGGCTTGAGACACAGAAATTGTTACAAGAACCTACACCAATCATCAGCAATATAAAAAATACACGCTCTGAGAAAAAAAAAAAATTAAAAAAGCAGTGATGGTAAATTTAGAAAAAAAAATGTGTCAGAGGGGAGAGAGAAATGGGTCTTTAAATAAATAAAAGATATCTACAAATACAAAAGATCAGAAATAATGAACTTAGATTGAAGCAAAGGAATTTAAAATAAATATTAGTAGAAGTGGTCTAGCAATTAGACCAGTTAAGCACTACAGAAGTTTATCCAAGTGACATTGTGCCTTTTCCAGATGTCCATCAGGAATAACAGAAGGGCTGATCTGGCCACCTGGCGAGGGGCAGCACAGTGGGGAACAGGTGAGAGAACTACACAAAGCTGCTTGCAACCCTTGCTTCCTGGAATTTTCTGTATCTGTTGCTTAAATCTTTAAAAACTAATATTCAGAAAATTAGTTGTAGAATAGTCTCAACAATCTGTTTTGGTGGTGTTTTTTTTTTTTCTTTAAAGTAAACAATATCAACAGAATGATCCAAAATCTGAAGACTGGAAATAATCTGTCTGGGAACCACACCGCACTCATCATCATTGTTTGCCAACTCAACATCTCTGATGCTGCCTGCAAGGAGGAAAGGGGATGAAATGTGCACTGCTCCCCTCTTCTCTTAAGGCAGAAACTGTTAATGCAAGGGAGATAAACTGCACCAACAGCTATACACAGAATATCAGAAATAAACACGCATTTCACCAGAGTGTGTAAGCCAAATTCACTAGCTTACTTGAAGTTACTCTCATCATCAAAAGTGATGCTGAATAGTGAGACCTTAATGCTGAATTTTACTATTCATGCACTATCCAGAATAATGAAGTCAGGCAACTTTAAACATTTTTGTTTACAGAAGGGGGATAGAGTGAATAACTGACCTGCAGTCCTTCAATGTGGTGAGCACCTGTTGAATGTTTTTGATTCTGGCTTGAGTTTGGCAAAATAACACCTCTGGAGATTTCAAAGAAAACCAGTTTGCTGGTGTTAGCCTTTTCCTAACAGAAATATCTTCTGCATGTCGTAAAATTATCCTGCCATGTTTACCATCACTTTTGATCAGCCACAGACAAAAGACCAAGGAATCATGCGTGGGAAAGCAGCGAACAACACACATTGTTGGCTTCTCCACAGTCTACCCCTGTAGACCAATTCCTAGTATTAAAACCCAGGGAAGGATAAGAAAGAAATAAATGAAGCAAGTAGGTTGCAAGGGAAGAAGCGGGTGAAACTATGAGCCCTACTGCCTGTTTTTATAAGCCAAATATTCTGGAGTGCCAGCTGTTAACTTTTTGCTTAGGGTATAAAGAGTACATGTATTAACCATAATTATTATTCTCATTATGACACCATTTTGTTTATAAATGCATTTTGACACCATTTTGTTTATAAACTGATGCAGCTCAAGGGTTTGGTATGAATTGATGTAATTAATATAAAGTCTAAGAAGAAAGCAAAAGTGAGTATTTGCTGCTGTCCATTACTTTACTATCTGCAATATTTTGCTCTAATAAAATAGTTCCTCTGTTTGTAATTGTGCCTAGGGATGGTTACAGATTCTAAGCACAGAAAGGTGACTGTGGTTTCACTAAAGACCGAAAAATTACTAAGTATTTTTTTTTAAATGGCAATCGTGTGCAAAACATTCCTTCTTCAGATGCCTTTGAATTTGCTTCTTCACATGCCTTTGAATTTCAAGGCATTTTTTTTGAGACACCAAGGTTTCTGCTATATAGGTGGATACTATTTGGCACATCCAACTGGAAGTAAATCAAGTAAAAATAAATAGTTCGGTAGATTTGCAACTCTGACTTGATCAGACATGAATGTTGGAAAATATCCTCTACATCTTGGCATGTGAAGTCTATAAACAAACTTCAAAAGAACAACTGAATGTTGCACTGGGGATCATTTCATCTCTCAAGAAGTCGCCTTTTTTTTCTTTTTTTCTGAGCAGCTTTGGAGATGGAATGCAAAATACATCATCAAATTTAGATCTTGGTTATTGCCTCAGGTCTGAATCACCAAAGTGCCACCAGTTTATCTAAGCTGGGAGGTCATCCCATTTCCTGCAGCAGTAACCAGTTTCTTTTGCCAGTCATTTATGTGTGGATCTCACAGATTCAAGCAAATGTAGCTATGCCAGGCCTAGATTCCACTCCACTGACCTCAGCATCATTCTTCTACATTTCCATCAGTATAACAGATAACAATATCTAGTTCTCATGTAGTTTAGAGGTTATGTCTTGGGTGCACTCTGGTCTGTACCTGGTAACTGCCACAAGGATCTCAAAAAGAATATTGAACACTGTCCTCCATATCTGAGACTAAGTGTACAGATTATTGCCTGTTCTGTCATGGGTCTGAACTCCACCAAAGATTACATAGATTATAAAATAGCATTTGACTGTTTTATTATATGTCTCACGTGCTGGTTAACTGTCCTCAATGTAATACTTCTTTTTATCAAAGGACTTTCCCGTACTATGCTGAACTTGAGATGTTTTTCTCAAAGAAGTTTTAATCAATACTTGCACATTACAATTTAAGTTATATTAATTGGCTTCCAGGCAGGGAGAAGAGGAAGAAAAAAAACATGCAATGAACCTGAAAAATTTCTGATTTCTTGGTAAATTTCACCATCTCCTTTTTCTTTTCTTCACCATCTTCTTTTTCTTTCCTTCTTCCTTTCAACCTTTTTCTTGGTTTGAGTATCGCACAGTTGATCTTTAGTGTCAGAAGTTCTAGAATGGCTCTTCACTGATAAGTGAAAACTGTGGATGCCAATGGTGTGAGTACCTTTCAGAAATGCTCCATTTTAAAAAAATTTTTGTTTATTTTCTTCCCTCTGTGAAAGACAGGAGACCTGAACAATATTTTGCAAAGGTATATTTTAAATTTATGTACGAAGAAATTTTAAATTGTGCAAAAAGATAATGTATGTGTGAGGAAATCATCCCGTTTCAAAACAAAGCACTAAGAACATTGATTTGTGCAAGTTCTGCATGGAATTTTTTTTTCTATGTATTTTTAACCTAAATCTAAACCAGACACATTACTCACATGCTTATGGTAATTGTGCAAATATCATTTATAGTTTTTTGCAAGGAAGCGTTTTCCTATAAAGAAATCTATTTCTTTTTGTTTGGTTGAATCTTTGTTACACCTGGCAGGGATGCAGAAACTTTAATTTAGTGGCGAGTTACATGCATGAATGGCCTAGTCCAAAGCTTGTAAGGGGCACTGGAATAAATCCGAACGGCTTTGTAAAGTTGCTAAGTAAACGCTTCAGCAGTCCTTGCTGTGCTCTCACTTGAATAACGAGTCTTCTCTCACAAATTCTGAATAAAATGGTGTTTAATCTCTTTAGAATAATTCCTGGTAAGAAGGATAAATTTAGAATCTGGTCATGAATGAGATTTCTTGGGAAAGAGCTTGCTCATGACAACTGATCGGTGAATAATTGAGCTTTAACTTTGTGATACATAAGTTTAACAATAGCTTTTTATTTTCAGTTTTAGATCTGGTGAATATCATCATTATTTTTCTAAATATTCTTGTGAGAACATAGCTTGCAAAATGTGTTTCTAGCTAACTAGAAACTTGGGCTATAAAAACAGTCTTGATTGCAAAGTCTTGAAAGCATTTCTAATTCTTCCAGGAAGACTACAGGAATAAAACGTAAAATGCATCAGTCCAACATTTTATTTTGCCAGAGTTAAACAGAACCTGAGTCACAACAGTTCCAGTTTCTGTCTAAATTTAGAAGCCTAACTAAAACCCTAAAAGTTTTAGACTAAAAACTAAATTTAGTTTTCCATGAGTCTTATGTTTGGTAATGAAGATCTTTTTTTCTGCTGTTTGCTATTTGAAAAAAGCAAATAACTCTTCCACAGACTGGAGGGAGTTCATTAATTTGCATTGTGGTCTCGTCTCCCTTTTAATATCAGAATAACTCAATTTAATTTAGTGATTTTTTTTTTTTTCTGCTATTCTTTGGGTTTGAGTCAGATCTGAATGAGATTCTGTGCCTCTAAAGGAGGAAGAAAACATCTGGGCTTCTTTTAAAAGTAGGTCAAGCTCCACCTTCAGACCAGTCAGGTTTTGGGTTGTATTTTCCCCAAGCTCTGATGGAAGAACTATTACAGAACATCACTATTCCAACACTAAGAAACCTTTTTCTGATGCTTTTTTCATACATGATGTAGTCATAAGAAAGGTGATCACATAGCATATCAAGTTCTTTCAATAGAGGAAAAAAAAGTATTCATAACTTGATCCTTGATGCTAGTGAGGTACATCTGTGAAATCAGCAGACTCTGTTCAGGCAGGATTAATCCAAATCAGAACAGAAGAGAAGACGGACTTTGGGATGATCACTGATACCTTGTTCCTTTCCTATTTTATGTAAGGAGAGTAAATGACCTTGGCTTGTTTTGCCTAGATAACTGAGGCTTGAGCAAAGATACAGCTTCTACCTGCAGACTCACCAGGGAGTAAACACCAAGATGGACAGGTGGCATTGGTGGTAATGGGCAACATTAACATATGATCACATGGGTATGAATTGGCCACATATTTTGGCCTGAGAATAACCACCTGCAAGTTTCATTTAAATACCCTTACTTCTTTCATTGAAGAGCCGAATAGAAAGTTTACAAATGAAGAGGCATGGCAAGAGCTTTCTAGCACAAGGGACAAGAAATCTAACTAATTTCAAGATAAAACTAAACACATACATGAAAGGATTTTTCTCCTCCGTCTGACAGTTACAAGAGTGATTAGACTTGATGATCTTTCCCAATCCTTTTCCAGCCTGATTTTCTACTTTATTTCTGTGTTAATAAAAATAAAGCTATCAAAGAAAATCAGCAGTGTAATCAGGCACACTTTTCATTTGGGGAAGATTAGTGTAATTTAGCTCACTTTGCAGTAATTCTCTTGATTTTAATTATTTTAAAATGTCACATACCAGAGAAACAGAACTATATTTGTTCGGCTCCTTATTTTCATCCCTTTTTAAAATTAATATTTATCAGTGGCTCTTTATAATTCCACAATTTCTTGGACCAGTTTTGTCAGTATTCTATGACAGAAGTGACAAAGTAAGTGTTGCCTTCTCCTTGATGTAGTAGTTTCTACTTCTGTAGACTCCTTTCTGTTTTAAACATAATGAGCCACATGAAAATAACCACTTGGCCATGATGTTGTACACGTTTTGGTGGTTTAGCCAATAAGAGCTCAAAGTCAATGTGAATATTATAATTAACTTTGGAAGGACAGGGATGTCTTATTGTTAATTGGAAAAGTTGGGAAAGAAGTCTTATTTTTTAAAATGCTGTCTCCAAACTACAAAATAAATTAATAAATATCAAAACTCACAGACTGACAGGAGAGCTTAATTAGAAATTAAAGTCAACACTCTAAGCAGTGCAATAGTTCTATCAAAGTACAAACCAAGGTTTCATGTGGTGTTTATAAGCTATGTGTATTGCTTCTGACCATGAAATATTTACTGAAAAAAGGCAAGGGTCTAAATTAAATGATCTACTGTTCATCTTTCTCTTGGTAAAGCCCAGATGATGTCATCAAACGGCATGTTTTAAGACATCCTAAAAAAGCCAGGGCAACTATATATATGTTAAATTGAATAGACAGAGACATTATTATGTTATGTCCATTCAATTCACTAAGCTCACAAATCAACGCCATTTTATTGTAATAAAAAAAGAGTAAATCAAATTAAAGAAACAGCTGATTTTATATTTCAGCATGTTTATTTTCTATGCTACACAAAAGACTTGAAATCTTCATAGTATATTTACGTAAGGAAAGCCACCAACATTTACCAATAGAATATAGGAATTACTTTAAGACTTTATTGTGAGAAAACTGTTTAATCTTGGGCTGATGGAAAACTGAAGTTCTATCTAAGCATAAAAATTATTGTTTTGCTTTTTAACTGGAATAGAAGTGAAATGAAACAAGCTACACTACCCTATTAAACACTTTGTAACATATGGATACTGTCCAAGAGACACAGCAAACCTACTGGTGTATTTTCCAAGCTCTGACTCATATAAATTTGGATACTGTCAGATTTATTTCTGGCAGGAATAAAATGCTTTACACAAGGGGAAAAAAGAAAGGCCAGAGTTGGGAGAAGGGGGAGATTTAAGGAGATTATTTCTTTAAAGCAAAATAACCACCAAGGGTATGCTCTGTGGATGTCTACATGTGTATGTTTCTGCTTAACTAAGCAAGATCCTATTTTCATTATGAATGGAATTGTACAGAAATGTGCTTATATAACTTAAAAATGGAACAACTTGTATTTTAATATTAGATCTTGGGGGAAAAAAGTAACACGTACATCCTTCCTCGCATTTATTTTCCTCCTTTTCTGATGCATATTTGTTGAGTGATCCTGTTTTTTCCTGAGAAAGTGAAGAAAAGACATTCTCATGGAGAGGAGAACACGGACAAGTTTCCTTCTCTGCATGACTGTATCAGTTTTTGACCTGTGGCAATCAGCACTGCAGATAGATCATTTCTGGATCGGGTTAGTTTTGCAGAAGGAAAATGCATAGCACCAAAGGGAAATAACTTCAAGAAGCAGAAGAAGCAAACATTTCAAGAAAAGCACTTGATGAAAAGGAAATATGGGATATACTATCCCAGAACAATAAAGAGCACAACAGTGAAACCCTTGAAAAGATCAAGGGCTTTTCAACAGCATCCTTATGGTCCAGTATGGCAGCAAACAATAACTTGGCTACTCTTTTAGGGTCTGGAGCTAATTCAGTCATAACAAGTTCAGGGAAAGTTGCATCCTGTCCAGTTGCTTTTTATCCTGTCCCTCATTGTCATCAAAGACTCACGCAGAGAATGAAAATTGACTATTTTCTCCTCTCCATGAGAATGTTTTCCTCATTTTCTGAAGAAAAAACAGGGTCACTCAACATGCTGAGCCAAATCAGCAGATTTATCCTGGTTTTGCTCCAAATAGATCTTGTTAAGTGTTAACAAAGAAGCAAATCACATAGGTTAGGTGATTCAGAGTCTCACGTATGAGTAAGAGTGGCTTTGTCCACTCCGCTACAATCTGGCTATGTGACTTGCAGGGCCAGAACGAAAAGACATCTTTTGTCTTTTTGTCTTGCAATGATGGTAACATAGACAAAAAGAGAATGAAGTTCCTGAAGTGGGGTTTAGACAGAGTCTGGGCACATGAACTCAAGAGACCAGTCCAAAAGTCCCGGCCCAGCTGGCAGGCAGAGGAGATTCTTCTGGCCCTGAGTGCCTGAAGCTATTTCACGTCCAGGAGCAAGTTTAGCTAGACTGACCAAGGAATTTTTCTTAGGATGTAATTTTCCAGTAGCCACTGACTTTTATGAAAATTAAACCTATAAGGTCACACGTGCAGTTTCTGTACGCTTCTCAGCAACTGGTGTTTGTTTCATGGTTAACCGGCACTGTAGATCCCTGAAACTTTTCTCAGACCCCAGTCTTGCAAAGTGCTTGAAAGGAGTTAGGTACCTAAGTCCAAGCGACAGAGGAGACAACGAGGAGAAGTGCTATGCTGGACCTTGTTCTCACCAACAAGGAGGCCTGCACGGATGAACAAGGATCTCCTGGACAATCTCAAACAGAAAAAGGAAGCTTACAGAAAGTGTAAGCAAAGACAAGTACACCCTCAGCGAGTTTGCAGATGACACCAAGCTGTGTAGCAGTCGATATGCTGGAGGGAAGTGATGTCATCTGAAGAACCTGGACAGGCTTGAGAGATGGGCCTGTGCAAACCTCGTGAAGTTCAACAAGTCCAAGTGCAATGTCCTGCATATGGATCAGAGCAATCCCATGCACAAATACAGGCTGAGTGGAGAATGCATTGAGAGAAGCCCTGCTAAGAAGGACTGGGGGTGTTGGTGGATGAGAAGTTCAACATGAGCCAGCAATGTACACTTGCAGCCCTGAAAGCCAGCTGCATTCTGGGCTGCATCAAAAGAAGCATGGCCAGCAGGTTGAGGGAGGTGATTCTGCCTCTCTATTTTGCTTTTGTGAGACCCTACCTGGAGTACTGTGTCCAGCTCTGGGGCTCTCAACGTAAGAAGGACACAGACCCGTTGGAAAGAGTCCAGAGGAGGGCCACAAAGATGATCAAAGTGCTGGAGCACCTCTGCTATGAAGACAGGCTGAGAGATTTGGGGTTGTTTAGCCTAGAGAAGGCTCTGGATAGCTGTTGAAGGCTCTGGGGAGACCTTATAGCAACCTTCCAGTATTTAAAGGTACTACAGGAAAGACAGGGAGGGACTCTTTATCAGGGAGTGTAGTGATAGGATGAGGGGTAACAATTTTAAACTGAAAGAAGGTAGATTTAAACTAGATACTAGGAACAAATTCATTCCTGTGAGGGTCATGAGGCACTGGAACAGGTTGTCCAGGGAAGTTGTGGAGGCCCCACCCCTGGAGATGTTCAAGGGCAGGTTAGACGAGGCTTTGAGTAATCTGGTTTAGCGGAAGGTGTCCCTGCCCATAGCAGGGGAGTTGGAACTATATGATCTTTAAGGTCACTCCCAAACTAAAACATTCTATCATTCTATGATTCTATCATCTAAGAACAGAATCCATGAAATCATCATGGTCAGTAAGGAACTGTCTAATTTTATCTGGTTTTTTCTTCCCCATCAGACATGCTGAGTTCTATATTCCATGTTTTGGACAAGACACTTCAGAAATCCAGAAATTACAAGATCATAGACTATCTCAAGTTGGAAGGGACCTATAAGGATCATCAAATCCTACTCCCTGCTCCTTGCAAGACTACCTAAAACTAAACCATATGACTAAAAGTGTCATCCAGGTGCTCCTTGAACTCTCACAGGCTTGATGCCTCAACCGTGGAGCCTTGTTCCAGTGACTGGCCACCTTCTCAGTGGAGAACGTTTTCCTAATGTCCCCTTATGCAGCTTCATTCCATTTCCTTGTGCCCTATCACTGGCCACCAGAGAGAAACTCAGCACCTCCGCAGACGCCTTATACTTTTGAAAAGAAGGTAGAACAGTAAATTGAGTGACTTTACAAGTTTATTGCTCACTGTGGCAACTAGCTGTGGAACTTATCTAGAAATCTAATCTTACAAAGGTGTCTAGAGAACCTGAATGGCAGCTTCAAGCAACAATATAATATCTCTCTAAATGTAACAGAGTGTCCTGGTTCCGGCAGGG
>VZSF01009937.1:190280-286464 GCA_013398295.1 Chionis minor | reverse complement strand
CCCTGCCGGAACCAGGACAAATTTATATCAGCTTTTACAAGATACAGTTATCAATCCTGACATGTCACATAAATACATTTATTCTTTATAGAATAGGGCACTGGGGGATTTTGAAGCTGTGCTCTTATCCACTCTCTTTTAAATGCCCAGCAATGACAACTGTACCAGTCTCCTATGAATTCAGAGGCAGCTGTTTATTTCTTTATGCTTCACTGTCTTTCTCCACCCTGTTGTCTCTTAAATTGTAAGCTCTTTGTGGCAGAAAAGCCTTTTGTTCATTGTTCTGTGGTGGGTTTTTTTTTAGACAGCACCCAGCACAATGAGGAGTGAGGTTCCTAAGCTTTACCATAACACTAAGAAACACATGTTCATCCATTTTTATATCTATATAGGTGACATTTTACACCCTTTTAACCTGGCTCAGCGAAACTCCAGAAACTGCTCAATACACATCTTCCCAAAGGTAGTGGTTTCAGCTGCAGTGAGCAGAAGATTGTTCCAAATGCTCTTCTTCAAATATGTGTAATGTAAATACTGCCCAATATGTAATCTACAGATATAATCAGCTTTCTGAAGAGAGTCAGAGGCACAAAACGATGACCAAGTTATGGGCTGCTATTGCCAGAGGGAGCAAAACAATCTTTGTTACCCACTAATTCACTAATGGGTTTGTTCAAAAATAACAGAAAGACAAATTAGAAAGAACATAATATTGTACTTCATGAGAGAGGAACAGAGTTCTTATTAACTACTACTGAAAAACTGGTGTATTGGTACTTAAGTTTTTATAGTACGCACTTAGGCCCAGAGAAAGGTTATTTTTTATTTTTGAAAGCTTTGGAACCCAAGAATGCTAGTGTTTCATCATGCCTTGAATGCCACACAGTCATGCAGAATAAACTTCATCTTTAAAAAAATTACACACTCCCCACAAGCATAGGTGTAAATTTCATGGATGGTGAAGAAAACAACCAACAGTCTGTCTCTTAAAGGCTTCGTTTCCCCTTTCTCTCTATCTTCCTTATCACAGGGACACATACTGTCCCTTCTACAATTATTTGGTAAGCCAAGTTCCTTCCAAAGCTTATCAAGTGCTACCTAAAACACCATTACCTGCTAGGGAGAGGCAACAAAATATAGACCTCTTGCCTCTGGAGATGACACTACTCAGGCCAACAGAGAGGTGGTCCAACTACCCGATACCTGACCCATGTTTTTCACAGTTCATTACTGACAGTCACTCCCATCCCAAAGGCTGCAGTGTTTAAGAACAGAGCCTACAGCTATGTAGTCTACTCAAGCATAATCAAAATAACACATGATTTCAGGAATGCTGATGAATGACTCTTATATTCTCATTTGTGCCTATATGTGAGAACTGTTTCATTGTGGTACTTTGGGCAGAATACCTTTTTGTTCCAACAGCAACTGTCTACTCTGAGCAAGATTTAAATAAATTAATCTCTCCTTCCAACTATGTGAATACATTCCGAACAGTTTTAAGCAACTGCAAAACTAAAAATCAACTTTTCTTGAAGTCTGACTTGCATAATATTTTGTACTCTGTGTGTATTTTTCTTGAGAGAATGTCTCATGCTCTGAAACCTGGGTTTAGGCCACATGCATCTATTAAAATTTCAGCTATTTTAGGCTTGTAAACTCTATTAAATGTTTCGGTAATAAACTCGCAAAACAAATTCATCAGATTTACCTTACACCATGCAATTCTATCAAAGACTGCAGAACTAAAGAACTAGCACTGTGTCTGAAGTGCAGCTGTAAAGCCTTTGCAGCCTGCACATGCAAAACGTTTAAGGTCTGCCTCTCAGAGTTTGTTTCTTTTATAATTTAATAATTTGTTCCCAAGTCTGCTAGTTTTTCTGAGATGCTCACAAAAAACACTTTACTTCAAGACATAAGTTCCTTTTACTGCATCTGAAAAAGAAACAGCTAGATAGTTTGAGGTCATTTTTAAGTGATCCTGCAAACAGCAAAGAATTCCTGTGCGTCTTACAAGGCCGACTTCTCTTATTTGTGTTACACTGATAATAGAGCCCCTCACATCTCTGCTACTCTACATATTTCAGCTGAGGACTTGCAAAGGGAAAGAGACTAATGAAGCAGCAGTTTCTATCTCACACTATCAGTACTGGCCATACCAGGACATCAGGCAAGACAGAAGAATGTGCTGCCTTTTCCCAGCCAACAGCAAGTCCCTTAGAGTGACAGAAGTCCAATGAATCATCAGTGGCACCAAGTCTGTTCGTAGGGGTTATCAGATGTATAGTATACAGAGTGGATTTTCCATATGAGCAGCTCTTCTGAGATTGTCACTGAAATCAACACTGAGCGCAGCAGACTCAGTGTTGTTCCTGCATCTACTGGTACTGTAATTATTTCCTTAGTACTAGCAAGTAATTGCCACTATTTGCCATAATACCAAATGCATGTTTGAAGGGTAAGTGCCGAAGATATGGAAGTAGTAATGAATGAGGATCTAGTGCATGCCATTCTAAATGAGAACGTGTAACATAAAATTCACGCCGCTCCAGAAGATCCAGGTGTCCACCTAGTGTTACTCCAAAGCATTAACTCATGGGATACTCTCCTAAGAACTCCCCAGAAATTCAATCATATTGTAAATCCACATATTGCCTGAACACCTGAACTAGACTTAAACAAAACAAATTTGCTAAAGTGCTGCACCCTGTTCTCAGTGAAAAAGTGTTCAAATATTATCGTGCCAAAAGAGCAAGGCAGCTATAATTCCAGCTAGGAATAAATTTCTAGGAAGTGACAAACAAATTTCATGTGAAACAACAATACAGAAGCAGAATGTTTCTTTTGTCAGACAAGAAACAAATGCTTCAAGGCACAAAGGAATCACAAAGAATTTATTACTTCACTGATACTGTCTGCTTGAAGTGGGCACTTCAACCAATCAGCAGTACTTATGATGACCTCTACCAAGAAAAATTTAATACCATCTTTCACACTTATTCATTTTCACAAATCGTACATTTACTGAAGCATTCTTTTCTTACCCGTCTTAGTAATGGAAACCTAATAGTTTTTTTTATGTTTCTCCTCCATATAGTGCCCATCATGTCCATACGAGTAGAGGCATCTAATAAAAGGAACTGGACGGTACCAACATAATTACTAAGGGGTCAGACATTCAAGGCACAGAGGGCCAGACAAACAAATATCCATGATAACTGTTTGTCTACAATGCGCATACAATACCTTTGTCAGCTAGCCATCCAGTTGCCTGCACTCATATTGAAATAGAAGATTTTTGCTCAGATTGTATTTCAAAGCCCTTTTGAAAGTATTTCTTTAATCCAGGTGGTAAATAATGCTTCTCAGACTTCAAGATTTTTAAAAGGATTTAGTTTTGTGAGAGGACTAGGTATCACAGAATTGGTGACCACCAGAGTACTTGTATACAGACGTCTGGAAAAACACAATGCAATTCAATAATTAATCTGAACTCTTCCATATGACAAAGGCCTAGGATTCAAAGATGTCAAGAGGACATTGCGATCTTGCTCAAAATACTCAAGAACAACTGGACAGATCTAGAAAGCAGTGATCAGGTGTTTGTCAGCCTATGAAACCAGTCCTGCCACATGTTTCTTATGAGAAAAGAGAAGACAGCTCCCAGATCTGCTTTGGGGGGGGGGCAGGCGGTGTGAGAACTGTCATAGTAATATATCTACTAGAACTTTACATGGTTTTGGATCCCATCTGAAAGAAAAGGGTGCAGAGCCCTCAGGAAATAAAGTTATAGTCAAAGAAGACAGGTTTATTTTGATCATGTTAAGCATTGGTTTAATGTCCTATTTTTGCTCTGCAAACTGCCCTCCTCCTCCCATAGTAGGCTCAATTTCTATAGATCATGATTAAAAAAACAGAACAAAGCAACTTCAGGAAAAGGAGCAGCAAAGAATGCAAGTCATGCTGAAACCAGCCCCAGGACAGGTTGGTATTATTGCTGGTGTAAATCTGAGCCAAAGAACAAACACTGCTAATAGTAATTTGCAGAGTTTGTGGAAAGTGCCTGGTCATTGGCAAAGCAGAACAGTGCAAAAAGCTAGAATTGATGTGGTAATCCATACATGCTGGGGCATAGCAATAAAATGTGCTGACAGGTACAACAGAGACTTGTGAAAGTGTTTAAGAACACAGCTGCAGATCACAATATGATAGGTGAATATTATTTTTTGCATAGCTTCATCAATAAACTGCATTTTATTAAATGCTTGACCAAAAGGACTATTAAAAAGATACTACAAGCATAAGCATGACAAAAATATCTATAATACTTCAATAATACTTAAAGCGGTTCCTCTGCTTTAATCTGGCCAAAGATCACTGTAAGGAAGCCTAACTCCCCAAATTATCTGTGGAGAAGAAATTCACTCCTGTTATTTTGCTCTCAGTAGGTACAAACAAATCAGTCATTTCTGAAGACACAAATGTCCCTATACTCCAACCGGGGGACTACAGCAATGAAATCCCACACAACATGCCAGAAAAGGTGGGAGCAGTGGGAAAACTAAACTAAAGTTTAATAAGATGATACCTTCCCCTGGAATCAGTACATGCAAACCAGTGACCAGTCTTTGCAGGATTCCTGTTTACAACTTGCATAAGAAGTGCAAGGGGAAAATGAAAGCAAGTGAATTTGTCAGCAGACCTCTTCAGAGTCTGAGCAAGTCTGGAGTTCTCCTAGCTCTGTCTCAGAATCTGCAGGAATTCACACGGCATCTATACGCCCCTAGAAGTGCAGCAACTGATATTAGCGAAAGCCATTAGCAATTCTTCTGCTCCAAAAAGCTGCTATTTGACTCCTGACAGCTCTTGCTGTGCAAAAGCTACCTATACCGGCTTGTGCTCTATGCAAAAGTAAAGCTGGATTTGGGACATTTCTGTTGTATTGGGCCATGGTATCAATTCCAGACAACTAACTGGCAGGCTAGCATCAAATGGCTTAGAACATAAAGCTGTATCAGCTATAAACTTACACTGTTCAAAAGACCAGTGAAGTAAAGGGTACTAAAGATCATTTTGAAGTGCATTGGTAGGAAGAGAATTAGCAAGTTGTCTCAAGTTTACACTTAGTTCCTTAGAACTAACTTACAGTATATCTAGTGGCCTTTCTCCAAGAAGAAAGATACCATGTCTATTTATAAAACATGGCTATGTGTTATATTTCATAGATTCTGTTAAAAATCTTTAATTACTAAAGAAGCACAGCTTAGGCATCACAACTTGTGTTTGCCATCGGGGTGGGATGTGTTAATGTCATTAAAAATACACATCAATGCTGCTACGTCCCAGGTTACCAAAGGCTACTAAACCCTGGAGGTAGAGATATATTTTCAGAAACTATTATTAGAATTTATGCTTTAGATGTTACCAATTGCTAATGTTTGTGATCTTCATTTACTTACTGGGGTTGCATTCGACCCTGCATTTTCTTGAAGACTGTATTTTTTATTCTTTGCAGCTTGCAATCTGAAAGCTATTCTACCAGAAAGCAAGCATATACGACACTCTTATTTCTCCACACTTAGTTACTTTAAAGATTTGACAGATTATGAATCATTAGATTAGGGTTGTGGGGGTTTTTTTAATAGATAGTATTTGGTTGTCTGTGCTGCTCCAGTGCAAAGGATACCGTTTGAGCATCTTCCTTGTCCTCATTTTGCAATGCTTTACCACCAGGAGGAGCTATAAGGTGCCTTGTAACGAGGTAGAAAACTCGGAAAAATTGTCTTTGAGCGCACAAGTAGCAAGCATTTGCTCCACATTCAGGCACTACTGGAAACAAGTATTTCAGCCAACTGCTTACAGCAACATTTCCAGTCAGAATGCACCTCTGAAAAATCAAAGGCTATGCTAGATTCTTGTCTTCTATAACTACCCAATGCAATTTCTATTCTTTTAAAAAACACTTTTGAGATTACTAATAAACAGAGTTAGCTATTATTCCCAGCTTCCACTTCTTCTCCCAAACGAGGATGAGTGGAACCTACTGTTAGCACTGGGATTCATGCATAGTCACATGCATGTAAGCATGCAAAGGTCCCTTCTGTATGGGAGGTTTTGGGGGTTTTTTTTCAAGCAGGCAAGTCTACCACAAGCTGAGGCCTATACTAAACTGGCTGAGTTGTCTCCAGAGAAGAAGGGAAAATGGTTTAGCATATATTACATTCTAATGTCTTCTAAAAATTTAGTGTACACATTATTTTTAAATCCCAGAAGAGAAATTAGTCAAGAGTTTTGTTTGAAGCCTATGGAATTTTATGTTACCTCCTGCTCAATTTTAGAACAGCTTTACTATTTAGTTATAGAGGTATAAAACACCAAGAGCATACTGTGAACATGCTATTCAAAGCCATAGTCATAACAAATATTTTACAAGCCAACCATACTTTGAAATGTTTTAACTTTTTTTCTAACTCAGATTAATAACACAATTCTTCATGAAGCAGAAAAGGATGAGAACATTACCACAAAATTTTCAACAATTTCTAGGAAATAAGCATGTAAATTAATGAATACTTTTGTATCCTTCTTTTTTTCATCCTATTTTCTGTGTTTCAACATCTAGCCTTCTCTAGCACGATGCAGATACCTCAGTCATTTGCTGATATTTCTTCTGGCCCAGCCTTTCCTTTTCATTCTCTTTCCCCCAGTGTATGAGCAGTATAAATTAGTTCACTCTTTTTCCTTCTCTACTGCATGCTGCTGTCTACCAGCATGACAACCAGTGCTAGTGACTGATATGATCTGGACTCCTATTTGCTAGGAATTAGAAGCAAGCTTGATCTAATTCCATCATATGCCTCTTTAGGACTGCATTTTACTTTGCAAAAGAAATCCCGATTTCAAAAATTGACATGTTGTTCAAATACATCATTCCAGAACATTCAGTCAATAATGATTTTTCATTTTAATTGCAGGAACTTTACAATTTTGCTTTCAGTGATATAATAAACAGGATAATTTGGAGCACTGAGTTACTAACAGCTTTTGTCACTTATGCTGAGGCTCTCATATGAATTGGAGCTATACACAAAAAAGCTGTAATCATGAATATAACTGCATACACCATGTACTCTTTCAACAAACATTCCATTTTCTTTGTGCATTGCCAAACTAAATCCCAAATTCACAACAGATATATTTAGGGTCTCCAAAGATGAATCAGTTCAAATCTTCCAAGAGGCATAGTATGACCTATACCTTCCAAATAAATAATAGTTCAATGTTAAGGCAAATAGCTGGAAAACATTCTCCACACATGACTAAAAGCACGTTTTAGAGTCAAACAATGAAAGGGTATCCACTGTGTATTAGAGGAAGTATGCCATTACCCTTTCCTCAACCAAGCTTTTCCACCATGACAAAGAGTAAAATTCTGCTGACTTATTGCAACAGCACTGAATGCTTTGTCAGGTATGGTTTGCCCCTTTAAGAATGAGGCAAGGCTTATGGCTCACAGTGTTTATAGCAGATTGAGTGCATACATGCAGGAAGGCGGCATCGTGTTTTTCAGCAAACTTTATCTAGTTGTTTGAGAAACAGTCTTACTTATTGGAACAAAACGGGTGATGCTAGACTGAAAAATGCTAACTTCTTCCACTCCTGGCTATGCTAAATCCAATTCATGCAGCTTGGGCTTCCCTTTTGAGCAGAAGTAGTCTTGCCTTTCATTTCATCTACCACTCAAAGCCATTTACTGGGGATGCTCAGGTTCTCTCAATGAGAAGTACATTGCCTCAGGGTTGCCCCCGTTCATTCTGTAATCAAGCTGGAGTCCAAGTTCTCACTTCATTCATAGTCATGAGATCCCCCTGAGTTCATTCGCAGTGCTTCCATGCAATGGAAAGGGAAGTACCAATGAAGAGTCAGTTCATTGCTAAATGGATAACTGCAGGTAAATGCTTCAGTTTCCATTACAACTACTTCATGATTCAAAGGTTTTCATCACGATTAAAGCAGCCAGGGATATGCACCAAAACCAAACAGTCTAAAACATAATTGGGAAAAGGCATTTTCATATACACTCCCTTCCAAGAAAAGTGTCTCCACCATGTGGGTAACCCTGTCTTAGATTATTATTGACTGAATTGATTTAAGACAACTAGTGACACAGTGGCAAGTCTGAGGTTGGGAGGGGAGTGCAAGACAAGGAAGATCAAGAGGGTAATTTGAGAAAAGGAAACAAAATAAAGGGAAGAAAAACCTACAAGAAAAGAAATTACGTTGAAAAAATTACTTTGAGAAAGCGAAGGAAAACTAGATTTTAAGTATTGAGATCTGAAAAATTTGACCAACTATGGTAAGTTTTTACTTGAATTGACTCGCTTGAGTCAATTGATTCTTTAAAAAGGGTGGGGTGATTTCCCCTAGAAAAGTACTGCTATTATTCTAATGATTAATAGATTCCTTTATATGAGCTGCTTATTAACCCAATTGAAAAAATTGATAGCTTTAAAACAAATGAAAGAAATCGGTCAGATTAGTTACACAAAACACCTCATCAGTTCAGAGAAATGTACCCCTAGAATCAAAGCATCTAGGTAGCTGGTATACTTCAACTTAAGCTCATAAGATGCGTATGACGTAGAGAGATGTAGATTTGTTTTCGATCCAATTCATACAGATGCGGAACAAAGATGCATAGAGACAGCTGTTTTAATTGCTATTCAGCACAAAACTGGTATTACCACAGAACTATCTATTATATCTATTGTAACTCTCTCTATTATAACCCAAATTTTGACCCTGAGTATAAATAGACACTTTAGCATCTCTATTCAAACCTCACATGTATATATCATTTAGTATTTATATGGACTGAATTAATCTGCCTTTTTATCATCCAGTCACTCAATATCATGATAACCTTCTGCACACCTTTGCCATTGGCACACATTGTTCCTGCTGTTAATATCTCCATCAGGAGCTACCAGGTCAGTGGATGAGGAAAGAGCTGTGCATGTTAATTATCTTGACTATATAGTAAGGCTTTTGATGCTGTCTCCTCTAACATCCCCCTACGCAAACTGATAAAATGCAGGCTATATAAGGGGACAGTGAAGTAGACTGAAAACTGCCTGAGCTGCTGGGCTAAAACGGTTGTGATCAGATGTATGAAGCCTACCTGCAGGCCAGTCGCTAGTGGTGCATCCTCAAGACTCATACTGAGACCTGTACTGTTTAACCTGAATGACAGGACCAAGCAAGTTTACAGATAATACAAAACTATGAGGAACAACAGATACACTGGCTGTGCTGCCAGTCAGAAGGACCTGGACAGGCTGGGACAATGGGCAGACAGGATTCTTACAAAGTTCAACAACGTTCTGCACTGCGGATCGTGGACCACGCACCAAAAGAGGCTGGAGGCTAAGTGGCTGGAAAGCAGCTTTGCAGAAAAGGACTAGGAGAGTTCTGGCTGACAGTAAGTTGCCCGTGAGCCATGGATGTGCCCTAGTGGCAAAGGAGTCTAACAGCAACCTGGGCTGCATTAGAAAAATTGTTGCCAGCAAGTTGAGGGAGATGATTCTTCCCCTCTTCTCAGCACAGATGAGACGCTTTTGGAGTTTTGTGCTCAGTTCTGGAATCCCCAGTAGAAAAGAGACATGGACATGCTGGAGAAGGTCCACCGTCCAAGATTAATAAGGGTTCGGGACACTGGACATACAAGGAGAGGCTGGGAGATTATGGAGAACAGAAGTCTTGGGGGGATCTTATCAAAGTGTGTAAATACCTAATGTAAAGGTGATGAAGTCAGACCCTTCTCAGTGCTCCCCAATGACAGGACAAGTGGCAATGGACACAAATTGAAATACAGGAAATCCCATTTAAACGTAAGAAAAATGTTTTTTATTGGAACGGTGGTCAAACACTGCCACATGTTGCCCAGAGAGGCTATGGAGTCTCCATCCTTGGAGATATTCAAAACCCAATTGGACATGGTCCTGAGCAGCCTACTCTAAATTTACTCTGCTTTGAGCAGGGCACTTAGAATAGAAGATCTCCAGGAGTCCCTTCCAAACTTAACAATTCTATGACTCTTTAGAAAAAACATGCCAAAATAATATGTCCTATGTATCTGTGTCCTTATACATTCTATTTTTTTACAATTTTTATCAATCTCACATAATTAAGAGGTCTTTTGAGTATATACTAAAATTGCATGTCAAAACTAAACTTGCCTTAAAGCCAAAAGAAAATGCAAAGAATTACAAATGAAGAAGTTATGTATTAGAGTAGCTTCCAAGAACATCATCAACACCAAAAAAGAAAAAAAAAAATCACTCACATTTCAAGAGGGGTGACCAACATCTGGCACCTAAGCTTTGCAAGCAGTTCAAGCACAGCTCCTGACAGACCAACATCATACCCTTGTCAATAAGCTTGTGGTGTCCTGCTGTCTGCCCTGGGCTGTGGGAGGAAGTGAATTAGCAGAGGCCAGTTCTTAGCTGAACATCCTGCCTCACTTACCTCCAACCCAGTTGTGATTTACCACTAAAATTCCTTCTTTCCCTAGTTTGCTGATACCTGTCTTCTAGCTCTTAGCTCTATGAATATTTTCATACATGACTATATGCATGGGAAGATCAGTTACCCCTGTACTAGGAGGTGATTATTCATATACTTTTGGATAAATATGTAGAAAATCTTGATATTAACATAAACAAGAATGGAAGAACATGATTGCAAAATGGCACTTAAATAAACCTATACCAAGGCTGCTAGGCTGCCTGCATACATGTATTTTATTTTGTTCAGTTGAACAGTCCCAATGAGATCAGCAAAAATAGATAGCCTGTTACAGTTCCATACCTTACAGAATTGATGAGTTAGGAAAACTAATCAATTAGAAATTATGAGCTATACAGCACAATTACAATCAAAAGGAAAGACTAGTGTCTTCTAATGAAAAAGATTTAACCAAGATCTAGTAGCAATTTTGATTTTTGTAATGAATGTAGAAATCCTTACCTGGAAGGAAAACAAGTAACAGTTGTCTTCTCTTGAGCTTGCAACCCAGGCCAAATTTGAACCAGTTATTACTGCCTGACAACTTGTTGCCATGGCCTCCAGCCACCCCAGCTGTGGCTAATTTAATTTGTCACAGGTGCAGCAGTAATCAGCCAGCAGGAGCTAGGGCGGTAGTCACAGGCATCCTGCAGAAACCAGCCACTCACTGCAGGCAGGGAGCTTGAGGAAGTCAAGGCTGAGAGGACAGTTCAAAACACATTTGCAGTTCCCTCAAGATACAAAGTTGCCTGGTTCTCTTTTCCATCTGCTCCATGCTAATTTAATTGCCATTAAAATCAATGTAAGAGGACAGCCTGTACATGACTTAAGTGCTGTGGAAACTGCAGAATGCTAGTAAAGCAATACTTAAATAAATTTAAAGCCCTTTTGTAAGAGATACAGGCTCGAACCTAAGCATCTCAAGCCCTGGCTGGATGCTTTCACCTGTAGGTAATGTGTATAAGACAGGCAAAGCCTACTTTTCCTGCCCCATCCCTTTCCCTGCCACTTCCTTCATTCCTGTGTTAAAGTAAGAACAAGCTCTTTAGAATTGTCTCAGGAAATGAAGCTAGGTATGTATCCTTGGGGAAATCCTATGGACACCATCCGTGATTGGAAGGTGATCCTGTCTGCAATCTTGTGTCAGCTCTAGAGAGAAATGGGACTGGAAGCATTCCCCTAAACTTAGCAATTCATGCTGGTGAGCTTTAGGCAGCTCTGTAACAGCAGCTAAATTTTAATGTCATCCTTTTGAGGCCTTTTCCTTGTACATGAGTGCATGGGAATTTAAAAGCTGGGCAACAGTAGGAGGCACTTTTGAGGTATAGATCTCTTAAATAAAACAGAAGCAAGATATATGCCACTTTTGCATTGTGAACCTATCAGCAGGTACATAGTCTTGTATGTCACTGTGACTGTGGTTATAGGTGCTTTTCCACTGAGAATGTTTTAGAAGGTCAGGGCCTAGAATTTATTTTGTTGGGTTTTTTATCTTTCCATCTGGTTAGACAGTTCTGGCATATCTACCAGCACTTCCTTAGAACCTTTGTTTTACTAACCTTTCCTAGTATCATCACCAGTACACCTCAGAATGGATCCGGTTCTCAATGTAAAATAAAATGAGGCTGCAAAAATTATAAAACATAAGCATTTTAATACTCTGTTTTGTACCTGACAAATACGAAGTACCTGACATGCTGAGACCATTGCCTGTTCCTTTGACCAGTGTCAGTGGTACGTCTTGTCTCATTCATATCTGTATGTTGTTTCTTGATTTACAGTCTTACAAGTCACTGTAAACATCACTCCTTGTGATGTGGTATGTCTTCTTGTCTCGTGTCTGTAAAAAGCTGTCACTATGAGGAGCAGGCCTATGACTTGTGCTGCCACAAGACAAGTGTTAAACAACAGAGAAACAAAACCTGGTCTTAACAACGTTCTGGAAGAGATGAATGGTCTGCACAGTTCCCTTGAGAAATTCAGAGCTGTTCTGTGCTAAATGCAAACTAAACCATGCATATGTATTGACCATAAGGGATGATTTAACAATGCACCTGAATAAATCAAGGAGTAATTAAAAATCACCTAAATCCTAAGAAGTAAAAAAAAGTATGAGCAGTGTCATCTGAAAATGCCAGCTGGAATGCCAGTCCTCATTTAAAAAAAAAAATAAAATAAAATCCTTAATGAGAAATTCACTACCATTCAAGACCATTGCTAAGTAATAAATACCAAATTGGCTCGATTCCACTAAGCTGCACTGCAGTGGATGAGCCCAAAACATTCGGACAAATATTCTTTCTAAGAAAAATCCAAAATAACTTACACTAATAATTATAATTTTTCACATACGTGGTTTGTGATTACTTTGGCTACCTCATTTAATGAGAAACATTTCTACAAGAAAGCGGGAGAGATGCTATCAAATAAGGTGAATATCCTAGTGATATCCCGGTCTAGACAAAAGCAGAGAGAGGTTAAGAGTTGTGGAAGTGCAGTGCAGGTATCAATGAACAATCATCAGAGCACAGTAGGAAACCTGTTTACTGAAGTAACATTATTTTATAGTTTATTTAAAACTTTGGGTTTTTCAACAGATTAACTGTCTGAATGTATTATCCAAGCCTTATGTCAGGAAAGGTGAGAAACCGCAGGAAAGCACTGTAACAGATCTAGATGAATAACTGTCCATCAGATTTGGGGGGGAGAAAAGGGGACAGTGGCATACACTAGAGATGAAAGCAACACAGACGCATTTTGCTAGACTGCAAAGCTGCAGCTCGAAAGAATGCCAACAGTCAAAGTTTGTTAGGAGACAATGTGATTACCCATGACCTACTAAAAGCTAATAGAGAGGGAAAGGGGTCTGCCCTCCCTCAAATGAGAAAGACATTGCTATCTTAAAGAGATCCACAAGGGAAGTTTTGAGATTAATTTTGCCTTTACTGGAACAGAATTGCCCTAGATGAAGAAAAGCAGATCAGAAATCCTCCCTTAGCAAAAGGATATATTAAGTACGTGCTGAAGTATTTTGGGAACACGCAGACAAAAAACCACGTTGAATTACTTAGCAGTCTAATTGAGACCATCCTGAAAAAAAATCTGCCCTTGGTAAGTAAATCAGACCTGCACAACAGGCAGCCTGCACAGCAAATTACACACTGAGCAGCCACAAGGCAGCACATACATCCTGCAGTCTGGATGCTCACCGGGCCAAGCTGGGATTGCTGAAGTGCTGGAGTTGGGGGTGCAGGCCAACACTGGTAAAACCAAGTCTCAAATGGTTTAGCTGCTCAAAGCTTATGCTGCCCTGAATTCAGCAGCTCGGTAGCAGTCATTAGAGAGCTGATACCTTTTTCACTAATGTTCGTGTTAACACAGCCAGGCAGAGACCTACCTCAGTTAGACTGTGGTCACCCTATGGAAAGTGAGATACACTAACCTAGTGAAGTACTTAAGTCTTACTAGACATAGGGATGTAATCCAAATATAAATGTTTCAGGAATCATGCTGTCTTGAATAGTGACTACTCTCTGAGCTGTGTCAGCTCCACTGTTTTTGTGGAGGGAGTAAATCAAAATGGGAAACTGCTCCATTTGATGGGTTTTCTTGGCTGGTTTATTTTATAACTGGATCAGTTCTCTGATCTGGTTCACTGAAAGCCCACACAAATACCGGTGTTGGCACAGCACAACAAGCTATGCAAGGGTGAGCACAAACAAGCAGAGGTAGAGATTGCTGCCACTTACAACACATCACAGCCCAGAGGATCCCACACATGAGAAAAATGTTTACTACAACAATTTTTTGATAGAGGGTGAAGCTCATGATGCAGTCTTTTGCTTGCTGGGACCATGAATAGTTTCACTTTCCTCTGTCAGCCAAGAAAATGTGTAGGGACTTAATATCTTCACCTACCCCTCTGTCATCTTTGCCTTTAAGATGTTAATAGATGCACATTACTATTGCTTTACAACTCACTTCCTAGAGGAGCAAGCTAACAGCCCCATTTATGCCTACTTAGAGAGACACTTTCTGCGATATGAGAGTAAAACATTTTAGCAAGATAAACAGCCCAAGACAGAAAGCGTACCAAATCCCTCAGAGGCTATGACAGAAAGCGAAACAAATCCCTCAGAGGCGACAGGTTAATGCTTCAATGTCGTAAACTGACGTAACAAAGCGCTGCTGCTGAAAGAAGCAATCCTACTGCCTGGCAGGCTCCCTTACATCTCCCTCCTTGGCACCGACACAAGTCTACATTCAGTTGTGTGATGAAAAGGATCAGGGGTTTGATCTGGGTTACAATTAACCTTTATTCATTTACTTACTTGGTTTTGCCTAGTTAATTGTAACTCAGATCAATTCCCGAACCGGTTCAATGCTTTGCCATGAAAACAGCTGTGTCAGCAGAAAAGAAGGTATGGGAGCGAACCTGGAGGGACTGGGGAAAATAGAAAGATTGCTCCTTTCAGTAGCAGTGTTTGCTTATGCTGGTTTAAAGTTTAAGCTGTGAAATGATGGCCCAAAATATTTTTTTTTTTAAGTGAAAGTACAAAAAGTAGGCACGCACCCGTTCTTTGGCAAAAGATTCTGATGAGCTCACAGCCAACACCTGCATCATTTAATGGTTCAGGAAACTAAAAAGGACTCCAGCTCAGGAAGATTTCAATTCCTTTAATTAACAACAATTCTGTTGTTAGTTGATTCATATGTAAAATAAGACTCTTGTAACCACATGTCCTGATTGAACTCCTGCCGATAATGTTTCTTTCCCAGGTGCTCTTAATGTGGAAAAACCAATGTAACCCAACATACCCCTTTACGTGCATTCAAACAGTAGTTTCTGATTTCCTGCATTTTACAGATTATTTTTAAGTGGCTATCTTGCCAGTCCTGGCAAAGAGGATATGGTATGTAACATTTCACATCTAATTGTAGCACTTCAGACCAGTGTATTTCATAGGGGTTGTACAGATAATATGTACACATAATAGGGGTTGCAAATCTACAACACATTTAAAAACATAGGTCTTTCAAAAGCTAAATGTGAAGATCTGGTGGTTACCAGGTAAATCTCTACAAAATCTCTTTGAGATTGTTTTGTGTGTTATTTCCTAAAAAACATAATTTGTTTAAATGTTCAGTCAATACACTCAGCAGCCTGCTGAGAAAAGCATAACGATTTCTGAACACCAACACACTAGTTACAGAAAGAAGCCTCAAAACAAGATTACCAAACAGTTTATTTAAATATGCAACAGTGGCTTGTAAGAGCAGCTTAATGCTGGTAACAAGAAGCACAAAAGTTATTATGACTGTAGAATATATAGCCTTCTCCTGTCTCTGAGTAGTGGAAGAAAATGGTAAATACTGAAGTAAATAGGAATCTGCCCATGTTCTATCTAAGGAAAATTGTACTAGACCCTGCACAACGCCTCTTGTAGCTGTATCGCAGAGGTATCAGAAAGACTGTTCAGTGAAACACTGATAGAAAATACTGAGACACAGTACAGCACAGAGAGAAGGACTAAGCAGTAAAAATACAATGTGGCAACTAACTTTATGGCATACTTGAGGCAAGTCCTTCAATAGTGGCAAAGCGCCTAAATAATTACAGCACTTTCCAGACATGAGGCTTAGCCCTTCAGATTCTCATTTGTGAAAATATTTCAGTGAGGTAGGCCAAATCTTGTAGTCCAGCTCCTATGATCTTAATAAAAATCATTCATGTTGTCCAACTGAATGCTGAGAGTTTTGTAAAGATTCATAATTCAAGATAGAAGAGATTATGTTTATTAGCTGAGGATAATCTGCAGCTAGATGGAGTAAAATTGCATTTGCGGTAAAAGAAAACGTCAATGATTTGGAGTAGCAAGGATGTTTTTGGATGGAACATCATTGCAGATAGCGAGAAGACACAGACAGCTCAAGGCATGTGCCAGGCGGCCAGTGGAGGTGATTAATGAGAATTGTGGACTAAGAACTTGGTATTTTAGATCCAGACTAGGAACAATGCTGCAAAAAGGCGATTCCCCCAGAATTACCAATTGCCTGAGAATGAACCAGCAATCCAGCCAAGAAAAGTGGAGTAGAACACTGTATAATTAGTTAGCTCCTGATTAGAGTTCATGTTTATATTTCTCTGTAGGTAAAAGTCTCTGCTTAAATAAATGTGTCCAAGTCAAATTTCTTCTTGGGTGTCGGGAACTTAAGCCTGTCTTTCGTGCTGAGGTAAGAAGATGGTCCACATAACCAGAGGTTTCCAAAACCAGGCTTACAAAGATATTGGCTATTAATGCCCTTTGCTAACATTGTTGTTTCTTCCACTGTTTCCTACACTGCCGCAAAACTATGAAAAACTCTTTCCCACACGTAGGAAATGGCTCGTCATCATTAATGCAAAAAACATAACAACATCATCACACAAATAAGTCCTGCAGGATTTATTGAACTGATTTTCAAGGGGAAGGTGAACAAATCATCAAGATAACTTTCTGTTAAATATGTATTAAAGTTCCCTGTAGTGATAATGCAAAATCATTTGCCATGGAAATCAAATTCTGAATAATAAAGTATCCGACACATCTGCTTCCTGGATAAGCAATTTCTATCAAAGAGAGAACAGCTGCCTTGTCATGGTAAAGGATGACAAATATTCAACTCCTTAATACTGAGTTCAGTGCAGTGACGTTACAAAAAGCGTATTTCAGAAAATCTATGGGAAAACCTGGCAAACACCTGACATAAAGACTGCAGAAATAATTGCAGAGATGCAACAATTATCATTATGGCAAATAAAGATGATTGTGCTGGTCAGATTGTAGAGTATTTTGCAATCTTGAAGAAATCAGAGGTGCAGATGATACAGTAATCACCTTGATGTATCAGAATCAGCTCCCATGATGTCAGCACCATTCCTCCCTTCCACTGTGAAGCTACGCAAAACACTTTTTGTTCAGCCTTGCATCAGCATGTCAAAGAACCTGCAATTATGCTGAAACACATAAGACTTAGGTATAGATTACAACAGCCAAATCACTCATTCTGCAACCAAAACACCAGTATCCAGTGGTCTGAAAACTTACTGTGTGATTTTGTGTTTCGTAATAAGGGCACAACTGTTTCTCTAGCATACACATAGCTTATAGTTATTATGACAGGACATACATGGTAAAATGTACTTATGCACATATACAAAGGGCCAGAAGAAAAGTGTGTAACATTAAGCCACATTTAAATCCCATCCTGTGACTTTGCTCCCCCAAGATCCCACTTCCAGGAGTAAGAATACATTCAAAGAAGAAACAGTTAAAAGCATGATAAGAAAATAAGTAATACCATGTATGTAAGGAAAAAGTAACACCAATAGAACAGAAAGATATTTATGGGACATGCTATTCACAAAATGTGTTTTATATATATATTTTAGCTCACCTGAGCAGTTAGATGAACACTAAGTAGCTGAATAGTTGAAAGGAAGACAAGAGAAGAAAAAAGGAAGGAGGACATCTGGAGGTGTAGGTTTCTAAAGGCAGACACAGACAGCAAATTGTACTCTTGTAGGCACAATACATGGTTTGTGACTTGTATCTTAGAGAGGTGATGAGAAAAAGAATTTGCTGCGGTTACTATTTTTTTACGACCCTCTCTGGTGAGCACTGAATACTGCTGGTGTCTGTATTTAATCCCTACAGCATACAGTCCATCTCTGACTGAATCCAGAGATGCCTTTTTGCTGTCTTCAGGTAAAACTGGAAAATACGCATTCATTCTCGGAAGTTCCAGTGTGACTTTATCAAAAAGACAGGCCTATTTAAACTGACATACATTCAATAGAAAGAAATTAAGAAAAATCATATCTAAGATATTTAATCTCAGATATTTAACAGCAAAAGCTTTCTGCAAGTGGGATTGGGTGAGAAGGAAGCTCACAAAAAAAAGCACAGCTGCTGTGCTTTGTATTCACCTACACAGAGGCAACAGAAAACATACTGCAGTTGCATACTGCAACTATTTTGCCTTGGAATTGAAACGGGTGAGCTGGGTCTAATGGGTCTTTTTCAGTACTGCTAGTTATCTTCAACTAAGCACATATATAAAAGGCTCTTAGGTTTTTATGTGGGTAATAATTTAAAGGCAAAGAGAATTCAGGAGTGCACGTGTTTTTCCTCCTCATGTAGCTTCTAGACAGTAGCACAAAACGTGAAGCTGTGTTGTTTTGAACAAAAGGAAAGAATATGAGAATTTCACACAAGAATAAAAATGCAGCCAGGAAAACCCCTTCATCTTACAATTAACAATAAAATGCTAGAGAGGGCATTGTCTTTAGGGACTTGTTTGTCAAGCAATAAATCTGAAGCAACTTACCAAATGAGTTCTCTAGGGAGTCCTCTCTAGATTCATTACATTAGTGGTAACAATACTACTACAGTAAACTTTCAACTGATGTTCATCATGTTACATTTCTGCAATGATTTTTCTGGCCTTTTCAAACTACAAGACTAAAACTGTTGTGTGTGCATAAGCTTTCAGTAAAAAAAGTGTTATTATTTGACAAAACAAATGCTAATATTTTAGAGCCAAATTCTCCTCTTTCTTATTCGCAAAAGGCCTCATTCCTATATATATCTCAGAGCAAAATTTAGCCCACAGTTTGGTTTTATGCATGCAAAATACTGTGTCTAACAAGGTACATACTTAAAAGCCATGAATTTTCTTGATTAGGGCTAAGTAAGGACAATACATTTACAACAACAAATAGCATTACTACACCACCTTTGGCAATGTGCTTTCAAAGTCTTCTACAAACATGAATTAATTTCACTTCACAGCCCTGCGTAGTAGAGAAGGGAATTGCTACTGAGAGGCTAAAACACAAATCAAATACCTATTTTAAGCAGGTCAGCTAGAGGCGCAAACCAGTAAAGGCTGTGTCTGAAATTGAGAAACGGAGGGCTTTTGGATCTGTAATCATAAGTAAAATTCAAGGTGTATCAAGTTCAAAGAACAGCCTTACTTGAAATCCAAGGCTATGTTAGAAAAAGTCAGCTATGTGTGATTTGACCTTGGCAGTATGAGGAAAAAAAAGCGTTGTCCTGATTGCTAGTCTTGTTTGTTAACATCCTAGATTAATGTTCTAATGGTTACGTACACTTTTGGAAAACTGCAATCAAACATTTGAGAAAGGAAAGCCCCACAGTTCATTAGCAACTTTGAAACATTTATCTTTCAGGGAGTCCTCAAAGTTTTAAATACATATATTTTTGGGGAGAGGCAAAAAATGCCAAAACAACAACCACAAAACCCAAACCTGGGACTAAAAGGTGATATTGTTGGATGTGTTTTGTAGGGAGTCTGACAGAGCCGAGTACCCCAGCACCTGAGCAAACACAGAAACACATTTCACAGAGCAGGTAACTCCAGCAAGGAAAAATTCAATATACCCTCAGGAGCTGAAGCTGAAAGAGCAAAAGCTGAGCAATAAGCAGCAATATCTTTTAAGTTAGACGGGGCAGACACCCACGTTTATTCCACCTCTCGCACGGCACCAACCCCGCTGAGGCGCAAATACAAGGCTGTTCCACAGCCGCCAGGCGATTCCTGTGGAAAAACAACGACGCAAACATTTTTAAGGGCTACCTAGCATGTAAAAATAGAACGGTAGGGCAAGTAACAGCCCTGATTAATACCGGGATGTATGTTACAAGGCACTTTGGGGAGAGGAGACGACCTGTACCGAGCTTGTGACTGTTGCCCGTGGAGGGATTCTGGGTTTTTTTCATTTTCGGTTAAAAAAAAAAAAAAAAAAAAAATTGCCCCCGCCCCGGAGAAGGAGTGGGCGGTTGCCATCGCCTCAGCTGAGGGCGCGGCGGGCTCCGGCGGGGCGGGGTTTGCCGTCCCTCCTCCATCCCGCCCTCACCCTCCCTTGTCATGGCGGCCCCGGCTCTGACCTTCGTGCGGAGGTTGTGCTGGCGGCCGCTCTGCGAAATAAGGTGAGCCCCCGTCGCCCTCCCACCGTCGCAGCGGCCGGGGGCTCTGGCGCCGTCCTGCCCCGGGGGAGGGACCGCACCGAGAGCCGCTGTCTCCCCGCCGCGTCCCCGGGGTGAGTGGCCGGCAGCGGGCCCTGGGCGGCCTTCCCCCTCCCGCCGCCCCGCTTCTCCGCGGCGGCCCGGCCGAGTCCCCCCTCGCAGCGGTCGGGGAGGCGGGGGGCGGGCGGCGGCGGGGCCGGGGCTGTCAGCGCCGTGGGGCGGTGAGAGGGCCGGCCGCTGCCTCAGGCCCGGGCGGCCCCATTTCCCTCCTGCCGGGGCCCGGCGTGGAAACCGGGGTTGGGAGCGGGAGACACGTCCAGCCCGTGCCGCTCGGTGCGCTGGGTTAGCTTCCTCGGTACGGCCCGCACCTGCGGGGTTAATGCGCTGGACGAGACACGGCTTTCCTCCTAAAAGGGGGGAGACCCTTTTCTGCCTGGGAGAAGGGACCCTTTCCAGCCGTGCCACCTGCCGTCGGAGCGGCTGAAGGCGCTGCGGGAGGGGCAGACCTGCGCTTGCTGCCTGTCTCAGGCAGGGCCTGCGCCCTCCGCTTTCTGTTGCCTGAGCCAAGTGTTTAACCACCGCAGAAATTGTTGGTCAGGCTGGGGGTAAGGCATTTGAAACCCTGCTGAAATACAGAGAAGAATGTCTGTTTCTGAGGTTTTTTTTTGTGTGTGTGTTTGGGTTCCTCCTCCTCCCTGTCAGTCCCTAAGCGTGATATTTCTAATCCTTTCAGACATGGAGCAGTGAGTTCTGCGGACTCTTCTCTCGTGCCCATTTCTTGCCCTACCCCATCTCGATATGTAGCTTCTCCAAGTCTGAACTTGCCTGAGGAGGTGGAAGCTGAGCCAAATGCAGGCGCAGAAGGGTTTTACTGGGACTGTAGGCGTTCACCAGTCTCTACTATCAGCTGTTTGAGATCACAGCCCCCACAGCTCCGCTGCTCCGCGGCAGGCTGTGTCCTCCATTGAGGGTGGAGGAAGAGCTGATTTCTGGCAGCTGAGAGATTGTTTCTGGCCTCAGTAAGAAGAGGCTCGGTATTCCAGATCATTCCCTGAAAGTGCTTCTTTATTGCTGTTAACGATCTATCAGCTGCATCATGCGGTTCTGTTTGCTTGTTTTTAACGTGTGAGGAGGATGGAAACACAGTCTTCCACTGCTACAGATAGTCAATAAAATTTCCTGCACTTGAGGGTAAAGCTGTAGATACCAGCACACCCAGAAGTAAGCCTTGCTTTGTGGAAAACAAAAAGACTTTGAGGCTACTGTCATCCTGGAGGTGACCATTAAGTTTAGTGGTATTCCTTCTTCTGTCCTGTTTCTTTCTTCCAGGTTTGGCCACAAGGAGCTAATCGGCCTCTGAGGTAGTCTGGCCTTGTATCCATATAGTGGGAAATATCTAGTCCTTTCTGTCAATCCTATTCAGATAACTGTGATTGGATATGGACATGCAAAGTTTAGTAGCTTTGTTCTGATGTCCTCATGCAAGCTGAGCAAAAAGGACACTATTTCACTTCTCACCCACTTTCCTGCTGCCAGGCCCTATATTTGTATTGCAGCAGCTGCTTTCCTTCTCTTTCCTACTGTCCGCTCTCACCCCAATCCAATCTCCTTTTACAAGGAGGAGGACTGGATTTTTGTAGTTTTGCTCTGAGGTAATATATCAGACTATATTCTTAAAAACCCTGTGTGATAACACTCTTTTGTGTCTTCTGTGGGTTTGTACCAAAACATCTGGTGCTGGCAGTAGAAGTTGCTTTTATGCCTGAAACTTTTGCCCAGGTGACAGGTCTTGCCTGAATTGGATGTGGTTTCCCACTAACAGTTGGGTGGGAATCCATCCCGGCATGTTGGCATAGGAAATGTGTCCATGTGCAAGGCTGCGTTTTATCCACAGCACAAAATGCATAGCCTGATCCTACACCAGGGATGCCCTGTGAAGTAGGCTTTTTACTCCCTGTTGCTGTCTTACATGGGTTCTTGTGTTTTGGTTTCTGAGTCTAAGTCATGCCTCTTTGTGCTATGTCTCAGGCTGTACGAGGTTGCCTTGCTTAGCTGTTCGCTATTCCCTATCAGCCAGCCAACATTTTTTTTTCTGTGGCAGATTTCTATTCATCAGCTCTCCTTGGCTTACGCTGGATTCTGTAGGTCTCAGGCACTCTGTTCTGCTCCTCCTGCTCCAGATAACTTTTCAGATGTCCTCTTGGGGGGTCAGGCCTCTAGTTCTTGTTGATGCTAATAAGCCAAGTTGTCTTGCCCAACTGTTGACTAACTGTGGGACCACAGATCCTTGCCTGATCACCAGAAAAACAAGGCAGAGCAACCTCTTTTTTCCCCCAAGCTTAGTCTTTTCTGTCTTGGTGCAGATCAAAAAAAAGTGTAGAGAGGTCATCATATTTCGCGTGCCTTTTAGTAGTAATAATTTTATCTATGTTTAAAAAAAAAACTTTAAAAAAATTGTCTTCTTTCCTTTCTTGAAACCTTGCCCAACTGGACTTTTGCAATATACTGGTAAAATCAGCTTCCCCTAATAGTGTGACTGTAAAGTACTTTCAGAGGCTTTCAAAAGGAGTCTTCATACCACCAGTGAATCTTGAATTTCTCTTTAAGAGTTGGGATTCTGAAACATAGCCATTAGAGTAAACTCATCCACTGTCTTTTGAATACTGAGCCTAACTAGTCAATGGAAAAGGAACAATTAAATCTCTTAATGGGAGGTTTTTTCTGCAAATACTCGTGGGAATTGCACGAGTTACTACATCTTGTTTGCACGTGCTGGTTTACCAATATGACTTAAAAGACAAAAGGTAGTGGTGAAATGATTGAACAGTTGCCCAGAAAAGTATCTTAATGAACTTAGTTCCTTATTTAAGCACCCTCTAAAACTGTCTTGAACAGAAATACATGCAGCAGTTAAAATCAACAAAATGAAATCAGGAGCAGCAAGCTCACTAACTGTATGTAATTGAGCCGGATTTGACAGTTCACAGCTAATATCAAGCTAAAGTGTCTGGAAGTCTTGAAGATGGATTGGCTTGGAACACTGCTTTCTGTTGTAGTTAATTTGCTTTGAAGCAGCTGTTCATTGAAGTCAGCGTGACCTTGTCAGCTTTGTCTGCTGAAGTCAGTGATCACTAGGTGGTTCTGTAGAAGCTTTGCTGCAGAGTTCAAAAGAATCTGATAATTTCAATGCAAATAAGGTGGTGGTTAACTACACTTTTTGTTGTTGAATTTTGCTAGGCTTGAACAGCTATTCTTTCCAAAGTGGGTTCTCAAGTAGCTTCCACTTGGCATGAGGAACCACAGTCTGTTTCTGCTTTTGCTTTTTACGATTTCTCTCCCCATCAGAAGTTATTTATCAGTTTCTTGTGGAGAACATAAATATGTTTTCAAAAGTTTGAGGATTTTTAAATTTAATATCATGCTAGGAATTAATTTTGAGCCCTTGATAGGGTAGAAGATGCTGTCTCTGAATAGTACCATTCCAAGAAGCTACTTGTTTCTATCTTTCCTTGTACTTCTCCCCTGGGTAAACTATGTTCTGGCTGCAACTGCAAGCTGGTGAAGAGAGCAAGCAAGCTACACTTCATTCTTGCATAGCAGTCCTCTTTAGGATCGAAGTTGGTCTATTTAGCAGATTTTTTGGAACATTGCACGCATGAAGAAATGATAAATGCTTGAATGTCAGAAATTCAAAATTCATAGTGAAAACCTGACATTCTGCCTGGGTTTGATATGCAGACTCAATTCACTGTAATGAACCTTGTTTACAAGTAACCTCCATTTATAGTAATGCCAAAGTAGACTCCAGAGGTTTCACTGGTAGTTACCTTTCTCAGAGTGAACACATACAGAAGATTGAACGAGTTATGTCAGTATCTTCCCCCCCAACATTATTGTCATACTCAGCATAAGAATATTTGGGTTTTTTTCATATTTCTGACTGTCTTTTTAAAAGAATAATTTAAATGTTGATCAAAGTAAAATATTCTGCCTAAAACTATTATATATTGATAGTCAATTCAGATTGCATGTTTCTTCATTATTCAGAGGTAGTAAATGATCAGGCCTTTCTATTGTGATGAGCCCACTGATTACAGCAAACATTTTTCAGGTTCCCTTGAAGTTCATCATAAAATTTAGACTGTAATAAGTAAACTCCAGCAAAAACTGTGAGCTAAGATTTTAAAGGTCTTGTTAAACAACCCGTTTTTTCACAGAGAATCAGAAACCATTGCCAAGTAATTCGGTACTTGATGATCCATCAGCAAAGAGGAAGTAAAAACTCTTGGAATGCATTCTGGAAGGCTTCTTTCTTACATCAGAGCTCAGGTTTTAAGTCGCTGAATAAGTGGTGCTATTTGTTTGGCTTTGGAGAGATCTAGCAGTGATTAACACATAGCAACTTGATAGTTTGCTAACATCCTGGTTTTTAAACTATTCTAGCAGTAGTTTTTTATCACTGAAAGCAATGATATTAAAGAAAAAAATCACTTGTACAATTGTCAGAATAGTATTTTATCAGCTAGTGTTTTTAATACAAGTAGTGTTAAGTAATGCAGGTTAGCCAGCCACAGGAAAGAGACTGTATGCATTATCCGTGAGCTAATAATTTTGTTTTCATAAACTACTGACTTTTCATGTTGACCAAAATACCTACAGAAAGGGTAACAGCACCAGATAGCGTTAAATTCAGTAGGTAGACAGATTGCATTTGTGTTGAAATCCAAAGAGAATTTGTGCAATGTTTTGTTATGCTGCTGTTTTGCGGGGTGTGTGTGAAAGCTACCTTTTTTTATGATAATATACAGTACTCCAAGTGGAAAATTCTGTGATCCAGTCAGTGAATGAACTCTATTTTAATTGAAGATTAAATGGAAATTACCACTGTGTTGGTTTAGAAACAAGTAAACACAACTTTGCCCTCGGTGCTGCCTAACTGCATGGTTCACAGTAGCGTTTTGACTGTTGCCATATTTAAAACCAAACAAATTAAAAAACCCCAACCCTGAAACAAAAAAAAATTCCTCCTGTGTGAATCCGGTAGAGTCCTTTTAACTTGCTCACAAAAGTGTTGTCTCCTATTGGTGTCTGACTCCCCAGAGGGAAAGACTGGGGTTTTTTCCATCTTCTCTCTTCTTTCCTTTACCCCTGCCTGGTTTTTTTTCCCTTTTCCTCCCCCCAGTAATCTTATTGCTCTGCCAAAAATAAGGTTAGATTGGAGAAGGAAGACACAGAAAAGTTGTCCCTTGTAGGTCCTGATGTAATTCTTGATTATTGCATATTTTGTCTGTAGCTATGCAGATGAGCCTCTTCCATTGTGGCAGAGGGCACGCACACCCACCCTTCATCCCAGCCTCATCTGTGATTGTCTGAGCAATGGCAGAGGGGGTAACTTTGCTTTTAGCAAATAATAGGATTTCAAGGAGTTCACAGTGCACTTTGCTTTGTGAAAGATCTTTACTGATTTAGGCAGTCAGTAGTTTGGGGGAATTTTTTTTCTGTCATGACCCTGCAGATTGATCCATTGTATCCAGTGGACTTCCTGGCTACAAAGACTGGATGTGTATGTTTATCTCAGTCCAAGTTTTGTCCTTGAATGTAGACTGACTTACAGAGTGAGCCTGCCAGCTGAGAATTTAGACAGTCACAGTTCGATAGCAAATGTAGTCTTCCTATTTTCTGAGTAATCTAGAACAGATCATCCCTAATCCTCCCCTAAAACACTCTGAAGGATTTCACGTGAAGGCTAGAAGAGCTGTAGCTTCAAAATGTAGTCTAGAGGTGAGCTGTTAGAAGTTAGTGGTCTGCTTGTGTACTGCTTCAATATAGGTAGCATCTTAAATGTCTTTGTTTTTCACAGAATCACAGGCTGGTTGCGGTTGGAAGGGACCTCTGGAGGTCACCTTGTGCAACCCCCCTGCTCAAGCAGGGCCACCTAGAGCTGGCTGCCCAGGACCATATCCGGACAGCTTTTTAATATCTCCAAGGGTGAAGACTCCACTGCCTCCCTGGGCAACCTGTGCTAGTACTTGGTCACCCTCACAGTAAGAAAGTGTTTCCTCGTGTTCAGGAGGAGCCTCCTGTGTTTCAGTTTGTGGCCAGCGCCTCTAGTCCTGTCAATGGGGACCGCTGGAAAGAGCCTGGCTCTGTCTTCTTTATACCATCCCTTTGGATATTTATATACATTAAAAAGATCCCCCTGAGCCTGTTCTTTTCTACGCAGAACAGTCCCAGCTCTCACAGCTTCTCTTCGTATGTGAGATGCTCCAGTCCTTTAATCATCTTCATGGCCCTTTGGACTCCTTCCAGTATGTCTGTGTCTCTCTTGTACTGGGGCACTCAGGACTGTTCAGAGTAGTCCAGCTGTGATCTCCCCAATGCTGAGTACAGGGGATTCCATTTTTAATTGGGAATAAAAAGGATTTCTTGAGGATTAGATTAATGGTGTGGGGATTCTTTGACTCTTTGGCCCTTCAAAAAAGTGGCTACTGTTTTTGTAGTAAGGTGCTCTGATAATATTTATTCCGAAAATATCATATAAGAGGTGTATAGCTTGTAGAATGCACAATAATTCTTTAATAACTTGGTTCTTGGAAGCTGACCATTAAAACAGAGTAAAACTTTTATTTCAAACATGCTATCATTTTATACCATGATAAATGTGCTTGTAAAATGCATACTGCTTCAAACACATTAGTATAGCAAGCCTATTCCTGAAATAAAAGAAGCTTTCTGTTTGATTTTGTGTTGTTTTTCTTAATTGCTGGTAAGATGCCAGATTAAACACACTTTTCTTCTGGGGAAGAACTTCCAAATTATTTGGGTCATCAGCCATTTTCCCAGACCAATGGTTCTTCATAATCTCTACAATGATAGCAGAAGCCAATACGACACTGTACATGTTGTATCCCCACTAATAATTGCCACAATCCAACGTGAGTCTCTGACCTCTGCCTTGGGAGCTGCTACTGTCCTGGGTGCAGCCTTCTAAATGTTATGATTTAAGCTTTTTACAGTGTTTTAGTAAGGCATGACTGGAAGTTCCCTGGAATGTGTGTGATTTCCATTTCTAAAAGTGACAGTGCTTTATTTCATACACAAGTCTTAGTATTGTGTCATATTTACGAGCTCATCTGTTTCTCTGGTAAAACTAAGAGCAAGGTATATTACAGAGGGTATATAAAGGGAATCACCATCCCTGGAGGTATTTAAAAGACAATTAGACGTGGTGTTGAGGGACGTGGTTTAGGGATGGTTTAGCAGTGTTAGGTTTATGGTTGTACTCTATGATCTCTAGGGTCTCTTCCTACCTAAGTGATTCCGTGAAAGAGAAAGTTATCGCTTGGAAATGGAAAGATTTTAACAATAACATTGTTATTCATAGAGCAGTTGTAAATTCTGCTGTGACAGAAATGTACTTGCAAGTCTTGCGTATATGGAAGAACTTTAGCTCTAAACCCAAGTCACCATGAGATTTTTATAGAGTAAATTGGCCTGGGTCTTTATAGGACATCTACAAGTTTGTCTGATTGTGGGTGCTGGAAATAGTGCCAAAACCGAGAGCCGTGTACTACTTTGTGTTTAGACCTAATTTGTTTAATTCTAAATTATCTGAAAGAATAATGGATTTCGACGAGACAAGCTGTTGACAGATATTGCTTTGGTATTGTCATGTAACTTGTTCAGTTTTCTTTGTGTCCATCCCCGTTGTATCTAGGTGTCATGGATTCAGGAGAGAAAGTAAGCTTTCAGACAAATTGTCTCGTTTCACTGGTTCGGCTGAACTAGCAGCAGTGTCAGTGGGTTTTCTAATGCGGGTAGGTGCTCCAGCAACTGGTTGTATCCTTGTTAGAAACCTACCTACCTTGATCAAAAGCCATTAACATCAAAATGTACATTTTCTTGCTCTCCATACAGTCAGCGAGATTTGTCCCCAGAAGCCAAACAAAATAGCTTTTCCCTTTTTCCATTAGGAGCAAAATTATTTTAAGTATTTGTTCATAACTGTTTTGTTAAAGTCACCTTGGATAAGAATGTATAAAGACCCTGCTTGAGTTTCTCGCTCTCCAAATACTACAATAAACTTCTAATGATTCTTAGCAAATGTCACATGTATGAGTATCACAGCTCTATGTTTTTCTGCTAACAATCATGTTTATAACTTTTGAATGTGTTTCAGAGGATATCTGTCTGTAAATCTTCCTGCTTGCAGAGATGTCTTACATGGACTGAGGACGTACAGGAAATTCTCTCATACTTTAGTCATTCACCATTTCCAGTTAATTTAAGTCTGCTGGGAGGAGAGAGCTCTTGCAGAGATGTCAAGAGATGATCCCAGTTTCCCTCCCAGCAGCTGTGATGAGAGAATGTCAACTGTGACTGTATAGAGCACAAAGAGCAGACCAGATCAGATCTCAGTGAATGGTAATCTAGATATTTGATTCTTAGCTGTTCTTTAATATTGGAAAAAAAACCCCACCAAAACAACTATCAAGCACAGCTGAGCCACTTAAACTAAACAACAGTGATTCAGCACTTCAATTTGCCAACAGACACATCATTATCTTCTAGTTTTTATATGTCAAAACAGTGTAGGAGTGTAAAATAGTAAAAGCTGATAAGGATTTGTACAGCAAACTTGTGTTTAGAACAACTATTGAAATTTCTAATGTAAAGGAAGAAATAATTTGACTTTGATTTCTTTCTGTTTATTAAAGCAGCAGTAAGTGAGTTGAGTTACAGAGCATTTGCAGTGATCTTTTCTGCTAGCTAGATATATTGGAAATACCACAACACTAGAAGCATTCCTGTTACCTGATAGCAGTATGTTTTGGTTACTCCACGCTAGCTACAGTATAATGGGGTACTGCCAGGGACTGTGCTGGTGGAACAGGGAGGGGTAGTTATTTTCTTATGTTTTTTAGGAAAACTGGAGTTCTGTCTGCTGAGTCATCAACACTTCCATCTTATCACCATGATTAATAAAACTTTGCCCCAAGTGAACAAAATGCATTGATTTCTAGAGAATAAGCTTGCTGCTGCTGCGACTTTCTCAGGCTACTGTTTTTGGGGTTTTTTTTGTCTAAGAGGTGATGCACTTGTTAACGGTGGGTGTTTGCAGGAGCCTGGTGAACAGTGGAGTTGCTCTACCAAGCGGACCTGTGCATTAATTCTTGCCGCACAGAGGAATAAAACAACTCTGGCTGCTAAGCTGGTGTTAACCTACTGCTAACCTGCTGTGACCTGCTGACTTGGATTACTACTAACCTACTGCCATGGTGCGCGTTAGCAGGTGATGGCAACGCAGGGCATAACAGAGCGAGCCTGTGAGCTGATGTGGGGAGAGTACAGACCGCTCTGCGGGTGGTAGTTACTGCAGGTTAGTTGACTTGTTGACTGTAAGGTGTAAAAGCTGCTGTCATGAAAAGTGTGCGGGGGTTGGGTTTAACTCAAAGGAGCAACTCAATTATTTAACTGTGTTTCATTCTTTTTCGGTTGCTAGATATTAGAAAATATATCAGTTACTGAAACTTGAACAGACAAGAATTGTTAGAGGCGGTCTCTGCTTCTCCGTCTTCTGAATGAAGACTGAATTTCATCTGCCCGTGTTCTGAATTGTTTTAGTTTTAGCTAATGGCAGAGAATTTTGAAGGAGGCGCATACAAATGAGCGGAAGTGGAAGTTTTCACATGGGATGGTTGTGGAAACATGCAGGCTTTTTCAATGTGACAGAAGTTGCAAAGGAAGATGTTCATGTGTCAAATATGGTTACTCCACATTTCTCAGTTTAAGAGAAGAAACTTCAAAGATCAGGGCTAGAAATTAACAGCTGAATTAATTTACTTTATTAGTGTAAAACTGTTAAGCCGAGGTGTCTTTAGTAAGACACAATCGCTGCCTACAACAAAACTCCTATTTGTGAGAAAGTCTCTCTGTACAACTTACACAAATACTGCCTCCCACCTGAAAGTCAGACATCATATTCATTTGATAGACACTCATGAGAAACAAAATAATTCTGGGGGGGGGGGGGGGGGGGGAAGAAGAAACAACCTGAAAAGAGTACATGATAAGAAATAGTGTCAGATCAAATGATCTGAGGTTGTGTGGGAGAAGCCTGTCGCAGGGTGACATAAAACAAGAGAAGGTTGCTTTGTTTCTACAGCCAGAAGAACCTCCACCCAGAATTTCTGTATTAATTAACTATCCACACCACTCCTTTTCCTCCAGCAGCAAGGGAAGAATGGTTGCTCCAAACATGCCACAGGCTGCTCAGTTTTCTTTAGCACTGTTAGGTGCCCCTTCTTTTCCCAGCTCAGCTCCAGGTAGCCTGGGCAGAGAGAATAACTGGAGGACTGAGAGGTACAGCAGACATTTGACATTAGCCCTCTCCACCTTCAGCTATATGGGGAAAGTTCTTATATTGCCGTGTAAGTGCTCAGACTATGTGAAAACTTAGGAATCCTTAATATTAGATTATTGTGTAGGTAAATGTCTGTTTGGATTCAGTAGTACATAACCAATGGCATGATGAATGGTGATTTGGGCAACCTGCAGATTAAAATCTCTAATTATTTTTATGTTAACAATATAAACAGTAGCCTCCTGTCACTCAGCAAAATAAAGTACAACTTTAAATTTTTTGCACGCAGAAAATACTGCAAGTGAATATGGAAAACGGTAATGGTATTTTCATAATTACTGAGAAAGCTACGAAATAGTGGTACTGCTAATGCTTCTGTCACTGTCATTATTTGGTTATCAGCCTTTTTCCTTTTTTTTAATCTTCTCTTTAGGGATTCTGATGTGAAGTCTCAGGGGAAAAAAATAAAAGTGCAGCAGGCTGAATTTCTTTTTCTAGATGGTCCACTTATTTTCTCATGGTTACAGTTTGAATACTGGTTTCTGTTCCCCTCACATACCTCATTCCCTAACAGTTGCTGCAGTTGCCAATGGTGGCAACCTTTCCTACCAGTTCTGCTCCCGCGTCCCTTAATATAACTGAACTAATGATCAAAATTGTCCTTCTCCAGAGCCCTCTCTCTCTTCTCCGGTGAGAAAAATCAGGATAATTTTGAGGGAGGATCAAAATAGGAGAAGTGCTACTGAAAGAGGGGGACTGAAGCTGGAGACTGCTTGGAGCGGGAATACTCCATGGCTGGGCACCAACAGGCAAGAATTGCCCTGATCACCCCACTGTTGAGGACTTGTTCCTCCACTCCCAGCTGCAGGAGGACAGGTCTCACGTGGTTGCTCCACTGCTTGACTTGGAGCAACCTTTCGGAGCAGTGGTTGCTGGTGCCGGAGCAGACCTGGTGAAGTGCTTGGGATAAATTTCAGACTCCTGAACGTTGTCGAACAGTTGAGGCTCTGTCTGGCACCTCAGAAATGGTCATGAGCTGGGCTGGGCAATGTGTGCTGTGTCATCTTTGCTGGCATTCTGGAGAGGCATGGAATTAGAAGCTTGTTTTAGGTTATAAACAAACACTTGGTGCCTTGGGGTTGTGAGAATTGATTTCTTTGTATCCTAACTTAAAAAAAAACCACAACAACACAACAAAAAACCCCAAAACCCCCATACCACTCTTTCTACAGTAGTAGAAGTAAAGCAGTATTTTCATTTTCTCTTAAGATGGAAAGAAGATAAGCAGAAATATTGCCTTTTTATGAAGCCACAATACCAGGTCTGTGTGAAACGTCAAGGGTCGGTTACTGTGCTGCTCACTGTTCTGCATGGGGAATGGGGAAAGAGCAGCGCAGAAGATCACAGCACCTTGAGGCAGTGATCATGGCAAAGAATGCATACAACATCTCTTAACTGAAGTATTGCACATAATGTGCGAAAGATATCCACATCTTCTATTAAACATACGTTCCAGGATTCATCCAAGTGACAGCTTAATGTACTGCTTATTTCTGTCTGATAACACTTCCTTTTCCTTTTTCTTCCTTGTCTCTCTAAAGCTAGTTACAATAATGCAAAATGAACATTTTCCAGTTCTGTCCAGAGTTTCAAACCCACGTGTTTCTAGCACCACCCGCTGCTTTTAATCCTAATAGGATTTTTAACTGCTTTTGTCTGTGCTTTATTTCCCCAGGATTTACTAACTTTTAAAAGAGAGTCTTTATTAAGTAGATGGAAGATGGAGTTCAGGTATATCTGTCCCTTTCTTTTGCTGAGCATGTTGATGTTCCCTGTGCAAAGAGGTCTTTTGGCTTCCATTTGGTCTTAATGACGAAACTGCCAAGTTGCTTTAAAAGTCAGAAAGTGAGCAGCCGGCATTTTACAAAAACTTGGCATTTTTAACTTTCTAATAAAGCCTTATGCAAGTTACAGAACTACACTGAAATGAGAGGCCCTGTCTTTAACAGGTTTTGCAGTCTTTGCTAATCATTTAAACAGTGAGAAACTACTTTCAGTGTAATTGACTTTTAAAATCTCAATTAAAAGCCTTATGTTTGAATGTTTATCAGGATAAGAGACATTTTTGTGAACAAGTAGAGTGAATAGGACGAATGGCTGGCTTGCGAGATATCCTGAATGACTAAATGGCAACAAAGAGATGTCTGAGGCAAGGGAATAAATACGAAATGATTGTCAGCCTGGATGTTTCAGGTTCAGGCAGTGATGCCCAGGATTTATTTCCTTTTTCAGAGTGTACAACTTGCGAAGTACCAAGTGAATGATCTTGCAGAAGAGTGCAGGCATTTGTCGTGGACTCTGGCTGTTGTGACCAAGTTGTGACTACTCTCGCCTCTCTCTCTCTGGTGGGGGCTGGCTTTTTACCCAGCTGGGGGAGGTTGCTGGGCCCTCACAACTCTTCCATGGGTGCCAATACCACAAAGGTAATTTGCAGCATTGGGGCAGTGGCAGCTAATTGCCCAGAAGGTGCAGGGCAATGACGAGGAATCTTTGCGAAGGAAATCGTTTGGCTTTGTTGCGGCGAGTAGATGAGAAGGGGGAACACAAAAGGGTTTTTTATTGCCTTTCCTGGGCTTCTTTTTCTGCTTAGATTGAAAGAAGTGCAGGTTTGACACCAGTAGTTCGTAGGTCAAGTTCCAGGCGCTCTGCCTGCATTGTGTGGTTTCAGTGAGGCCACTAAAATGGCTATGGGGTGGTTCAGTGAGGGAGTAATAAGGATTCGGTGTTCACAGCAAGGGAGCAGCAGATGGAGGTAGCAAGTCCTGCCCTTAGTGGGATACAGCAGCCTCTCCAGCTCCTCCATCTTTGGGATTGTAGCATGGCATACCTATGTAGACCCAGAGATGGCAGTGACGTTGCATGTGCTGACAGGTGGCAAGTCATCTCCTCACTCTTTATGTGATCTACTTGGGGTCAACAGCTCTGTTCCTGCTATTTCTGTACCTCTCTGAAGAATGAGGTCCTGCCCAAGATAACTTGTGAAATAACTTCATTTTTCCTTTCTGTTTTTATCCTTTGTTATTTTAATAGCGATGTAGTAGCAGTCAGCTTAGCCTTAGCTGTTGAGAACTGGTGATCATCGCTAATTTATAGTAAATGTCCTCTGAGATCAGAAGGCAGAGAGAAAGGCATAGATAACCTACAGAGAACTAAGCTACAAGCAGCAAGGAAGAACTAAAAAGAGGCCCTTTCTTATAAACTTTAGACTTGAATAAACAGCTAAGTTGAACGGTCTCCTATTACAAAGCAGTAGGTAAGGAGGAAAAGAAGAATGAAAGTATTTGAGAGTATTTGAAGTGGATAGGTAATGTATTTTACCCAAACATTTTTGTAGCTAAGAAGTAAAACCAGGTATAACCAATCAGCAAAGGAAGGTAGCTCTGAGCCTGGACTTACTGAAAGATCATTCCACTTTTCCCCAGCCAGATTTTTTTGTTCACCTAATTGTTTTCTCATCCTCTTCTAACTTGTCCACTTTGCATCCTTAATAAGGAAGAGAACTTGTGACCTGCTAAGTGCCAAAACTTCTTAAGCCTGAATATATGTGTGTACGTACCTGCAGAATAACTGCTATGCTCTTCCCCTCTCCTCAACTCCCCATCCTGAGCTTTTGTTGATTTGTGGTCACTGTCAAATTATATATAAAAGAGATTCTTAAAGTCTATTTATAATATTGACCATAGCCAAGCTGTAGTGAAGTCCAGATTTTCAAATATGTTGTAACCCCAAATCTCCCTTTTAAAACGATGAATCTACTTCAGTATAGTCACTGCAAAGACTGACAAAAAAAATTTGTATCAGGTACACAGATCATCTTGGGAACAGCAGGACTCAAGTAGTTCCAAAGATGGTCAGCAAAACTGGAGGGAAAAAACCACAAAACCAACAGAAACCACTAGTCTCCTTCCTGCACTCTCATTTTCTTCTTCCTGTAAACGTGACTTTGAAAACATGGTTAGGGATAGGATCTGAAAGCAAGCATCATGTTCTGTGACTCCAGAACAGACTAATCAAAGAAACTCAATATTAAAAAACTTTTATATATCCATTTAGGTACAGTTTTTCTTGTCAAGGGGCTTTTATTGGTGCTGGAGGTGAAGTCCACAAGTTGGCTAAATAGCCTCCCAGTTGGTTAAGGGATAGACTTGTTGAACTCTGTCAGAGTCTTCTGAACACATCAGTTTGAATGTTAGTTAAACTGGCAGATGGTTAACCCACGTCTGTCTGGGTGCACCGCTATGTTAATAAAGGGCTACAGCTGATCAATTTAAGTAAGAAGACTTTCTGTTCCTGCAGCCTTTTCTGATAGCCTATTCCATTTCATATTGTTCAAATAGATTTCTTTTTGCTAGCTTAAGATTTTAAAGCAGATTCTGAAATTCTTTCCCTTTGAAAGAATTTCTTTATATAAACAGAAAATATTCTTTCTGTTTCTGTCATTCAAACTTGGCAGCCCCAAAATACCAGGAACTTAGATTTCATTAATACAGAAGAGCTATAATACGACATAAACCCAATAGATATTACAAACATTTTTACAAGAAAAGCAAAGCCTTCTATCTGTATGAAATGAAAGAGTAGTAAAATTAATCAGACATAATTAGCATTCTTCACACTTCTGCCTGCAACTTTTAGACTTGCAGCAGAAGATAAATTTTATTTAAGAAATAAGAGCAATGAGGATGTTTTGAAGTGGGCAGTAGAATTTCTCTAAAATTCCCATTAGGCACGTATAAAAAGGCAGAATTTTCATGTTAGGTATGATTTCTAAATTATGGTTCTGTAACTGAAGTGTTGACAGATTAAATTAATAATTAAACATTCTATCAGTCTGCACTTGAGGTAATCATTGATTTTTCAAATGTGACTGGTTATGAAATCTGTCATATATGATCTAACGTGACAGCGGTGTCTAAATTAGGGGAAAGTTGGGGGTCTTTTTGGTTTTTTTTTTTTACTAGGAAAGGAAAGTTAATACATAAGCTGCTAATGATTTAAAAATAGCAAAAATAATTAACATATATTGCAACTTAACCAAAGAAAACTGAGACAGCATGCTTTTGCCCTGGTGAAACAAGCCAAAATTATTAGACTTTCTTGGCTTTTGGTTCCAAACTCGATGTTAAGCCTGCTGTTACGAAGCATTATAGTATCAGGTTAGATTTGGTTCTTTGGGGTGGGGTTTTGGGGTTTTTTTTTGATGAAATTACCTTTTTTTCTGGTGGGGAGTTGTTCTTCTCAGAATATTTTGACCACCCTTCCCACTCTTTCCCCCCCCCGCCAAGTGTCTACAGGCTGTTTTACAGCCAGTCCATTTCCAAAGTGTATTTTGAAGTTAACCTTTGCCTATGTTGCCCTGATTGGAGAACCAGGCTTTCAGATGGTAGTGTTTCTAGGTAAAAGTACACAAACTTGAAAAGCTCACAAGAAACAGACAGGCTGCATACTCATTTTAATTCATAGACATATAAAGCTGTTAATGTTGTATACAGAGATTTAAACCATTAATAAAAATGTTCTGTGTTTCTTATTTTTTTTCATGGACACAACCTGTAGGGCTCTGATTTATTCCAGAAACAGCAAAACATTAGTTTACCACTAATGCCTTTTAGTGGTCTATATATGATCATCTGGTATATTACTGCATAGTTTCTTTGTCATCTGGCAGCATTAAGTCTAGCACTTTACATACTAGAAGGAGATAGTGTCATATTCTCCAAAGGTTAATTATGTTGCAGCTAAGCAAACTTCTAAAGCAATTTTCTTGTAATTTTTAGTATCTTGGGTTTTGTTGATGTTTTGTTCAGTGCAGGTAGAAGTATTTATTGTTTTACATTTACTTTAAATGTCTTTAAAAGGCAGCATATTTGTTTCTCCTCTAGTCTTACACAAAACCAAAGCAATGGTGTATTTTTCCCTACTTATTAACAGGCAAGCACAAGCTGTTTGCATTCCAGCAATTCACCTGCACATGACTGCAGCCACCATGCAAGTCAGCCAGCAAGACTTTGAAAAGGCTCAAGAACAACTGAAGCTTTTGAAGAAGGATCCTGGGAATGAGACTAAGTTGAAGCTCTATGCTTTGTTTAAACAGGTAGGCTTGACTTGTTTTGTATGGGTCGTTTATAATCTGAGGGGATGGACCTGCAAAATATTTACTTTAAATAGACATTGTTCAAATGTGTTGTGTCTTAACAAAGCTCTTCAAGTGCTAAAATTCTGTTCTTGAAATGCCAGCCCCTCAAACCCTGCCTGAATTCTGAGGGAAGCCAAACCTGTTTCATCTTATAAGTCATGCTGTGAATAGAAACATTTGTTCAAAGAAATAGAGCCAATTTACATCAATTGTGTGGTGCCTTCCATATGATATAGCATATACTGATGCAGCTCTGGAAGGTGGCTTATGCCTAGGAAAAATAAGAGTATGCCACATGCTTCCTCCTAAATTTGTTGTATCTACCGTCAGTCAGCTGGGCCTATGATATAATGGTGTTGACATTTGAAGGTTCATTTCTGGGGTTTTTTTCTTTTTTTTGTGTGATGGTTATCATGGTGGTATAGTTTGTTGGGTTTTAGTTTTGTTTTTCAAATTCAAGGAACTGTTCAATGCTTTGAGTGAAGGTTATTCTTTACTACAGCATGGAAGGACACCTTTGTAGAAATAGCTGCAAGTCCTTAGCAGGGTTTGTACTGGTATGTGGGGAAGTATTTGTGGATCAAGACCACAGTACAGGCTGTGGCTTGTATTGAAGAAGGCAATCGCTCCTTTAAATAAAAACTTTGACAGCTGACTGTTCCAGGTAGTTTTACTAATTAATAATAATGATCTTATAAATGTATTCTTTCTTTCCTGCCTTCCACTTGAAATATTTCTGATAGTGTACTTCTCTTCAGGAAAACTGATCATAGAATACTTCAGGATAGCTCAGACACTTGCAGTTCAACTGGTTCAGTACCCTTGCTCGTAGTAGGGCCAACTTTGAAGTAAGATCCATCTTAATAGATCCTATGCAATGGTTTCTTTGTTCACACAGCTTACAAGTCTTTAACTGTCTTTTTAGGTATAAAACTTCCACAGTTTTTGAGATAGGAGAACTTAATATGTGTGGGTGTTTCGGAAACTAGTGTCTCATATTGGTTGGGTGCTTCTGAAAGCCCAGCACCCGGTATCAGGAAATAGCAGGCACTGAAAACTTCATGGTATGTGAACTGTCTGAATATTGCCAAACCACTAGCTATTCCTTCTGTCTCAGAGTTGAATTCTGTATCCTGATCTGATAATTATTCCTAACTGTTGTAGTCTTTTCTGCCAAGGCACCTGAACTTTAATCAAAGGTTTAAATAAGTTTTGTTTCACTCTCTTTTCAGGCTACTGAAGGTCCCTGCAATTCTCCAAAACCAGGTATGCTGGACTTTGTCAAGAAAGCCAAGTGGGATGCATGGAATTCTCTTGGCGATTTGTCTCAGGTGACAATTCCTATAATTTCACTTAAATACTTTGTAGATTACTCTACCTTGAAATGCCTTGCCTGTAAGTGAATGTCTGATGTCTAAACATATTACATGCTAGTTGACTTACTCTGCTTCAGACACCAAAACGTTTTGCACTGTATTCTACAGTCATTTCACTGTTTCAGTGTTTGGGAGGGTTCTTTTACTTTGTAAGCCTAGTTCTACATTATTACTACAGCTTGTACCAGTGTAAGATATCTTATGTGTGTGTTGACTTTCAATAAAAATAGTGTTTTTCACATTATGTTCTATTCTGCTCTTTCCTTTAAGAAAGATGAGTTTCTCAGTTCTTCCAACAAAGACCAAATTTGTGAATCCAGCATGTTGATAACTTTGTCATTTTAAAAAGTCAGTGTCTTACACCACTGACTTAAAAACTAGAAAAAAGTGGTGTATTGGGGGCCTCTCTTCATTCTTTCTCAGTATGTCTTGACATCTTTAATATCTTTAATATATTTTTTTAATACATCTTTCATAACCTTTAGAAAAGTTTTACTTCAGATACATAACGTTCTTTTTTCATGCATACTGTAGTGAGTCTGACATTGCATATAGCTACCACAGTTTTTTCACCTACTGTTCAATGAAGGAAGCGTAAGCTTCACAAACTGTCACTGCTGCATTAGGCCTGCTGTTCAGCAGTAGCTTCTGAGCTCAGTCAAAGATTTTACTTAATACAGAGGATGGGGGGAGGTGTTTGCATAATTTCATTAACATAAGATATTCTTGTGCTGCTTTGGGTTTTTTGGGGTGTGTTTTGGTTTTTTGGTTGGGTTTGGTTGGGGTTTTTTTTGAGATGGCTCTGCAGCTTTTAGGAATAGCCAAGAAACACTTAAGGCAAAGAATCTGTTCTTGAAGTTATAGTGGAGAGGCAATAGACAACTGTGTGCTACAGATTATGGATTATAGAATTGTTCAAAGTGTATTATCCTTTCAAGAAAATAGGTTGTAACAACCAAAAACTTACAGTTCTTTTAAATCTTACTGTAGAAACAGGGAGGCAGGATTCTTTAGGCTTTTCCATGTCATGTTTGTGCTAAATGGAAACTAGTGTCTTCAAGCAATTTTAAAATGGCATAGACCCATTTCAGCACTCTTATTTTCAGCAACACATGTTCTGAAATAATTTTTTTTATTTTGTTGGAGAAATGTCCAACTGGAAAGCAGGGTCCACAGAAATGTGTAAATGCTGGGAATATGACAAAGTTGTCTCTGGTAGTCTTAGGTGTGGATGGGGGAGACACTTCTCCAACAAAATAAATGTCATCATCCAAGCATCTACACACTTTCATTTTGCAGATCCGTTGCTGCTGCTTTCCAGATGACTTTAAGCGTGATCTGCAGTGTTTAAATACAGCATGTTCTTCTTCTCATCCGAACTAGAGTGCTTTCTGATTGAAATTGTTTTTCTTTTGTCACACAGTCCCCTATTCTCCATGCCCTGCCCCCCCACCAGGTGCCCATTTTATGAGTAGCGTAGCAAACTGATTTCTCTTTCAGCCTTTTATAATCTTGTGTGATTTTTCTTTTCCTTTTCTTTCATTACAGGATAATGCCAGACAGAAATATGCTGAACTTGTCTCAAGTCTGGTCTCTGCAGAATCTGCTGGCCAAAAGAAGGATGCTTCTCCAGAAGAGGGCAGACATGATGGCTATGAAACAATACTAGTTACCACCAAAAACAATATCACAAAGATAATGTTTAACCGTCCTGATAGGAAAAATGCCATCAACCATAAGGTAAAGAAATTAACTTGGGAGGTTTAATGATTTTTTTTTTCCTTTTTTGAGTAAGATACTTAAGTTTTTAAAGAATCATTACCACAAGTTTAGCAGAATTGACTGAAGCATAGTGGTCTGAATTTTATGAGAGCTTAGGGTCTTGACTCTGACAGCCTATGGAATAAATATCCAGTACAGAACTAAACCATTCAGCTAAAATTTTACGGATTGGGCTTTTCAGTGTCTTTTGGGTTTTTTTTCAAACTTATTACACTGCACTTAACTAAAATGGCAAACTGCAGGAAGACTCCTGGTTTGTGGAAGCAAGGTTTGCCTGTAGCCTTAAGTATAACAAAGCGTGTGTGCAGCCTACTTTGGTTCAGCACTGTTGTGCGGATGTGTAGATAGTCTTCTGGGTCCCATAGCTGTCTTCATGAGGAAGTCCATCCTGTTGGAAATGTGATCATCCCATTTCACAACTGCAAAAATACCGGAACAGGGACTTCACCCTACTGTGACTAATTCTTTAATATATTATTTTGTCCACTTAAACTACTTCTCAGGTTTTAGAACTAGCTGTTTCCAGTTAATGTCTGTTTTCCAAAGGACCTTATTTTGTCCTTTAGATTTGCATAGGAAGTCTGGAGTGTTGCAACCATGTGTCTTTATGGTCAGAAATACCTCACATGTAATACTTAACTTTCTGTGGATGTAAATTTTTTCATACTTAAAAAGACCATAGTTAATCTGTCTCTCAAGTTCTTTGTTGTCAGTATGAATCTCCTTTCTATGATCTTTTGCAGCATTACATTTGTACTTTGTTGATTTTCCCCCTTATGCAGATGTACAGAGAAATTATCAAAGCACTTGAAGAAGCTGGAAAAGATGATTCTACCATAGCAGTTATTACTGGTACCACACTTCATATGCCTCTCTTAGATTTGTTTTATAGTATACCAAAGTACAGTACTGACATGAACTACCTACTTCTATTTAGACTGATAGAATTGTGTAAGTGATGAAATTATTTCTTCTAGTATAGACCAAAGATTTTTCCAGAGTGTTTTGCCAAAATTCTTTCAAGATGGTGTTTCAAATTCTTTAGCAAGCTTGCTGTTACATCACAGTGTCTCTCTGACATGAGAACATAGATATAGAATACTCTTAAGGGCTTTATTACTTTTAAGTAGCTGATATATCTTCTCCCCAGCATCTTCACTGCTGCTCTTGGAGCTCATTGATATGGGTTTAGTCAGTTTTTTCTGCCTCTGTGATACATTGGAACATGCTAAAAACAAGCCCCTCAAATCCTCTGCTGGCATGGCCAGTAGAAAGCTAAAACTGCTTGTTTACCTATGACCATTGGAAAAAACTGATGCTTCATGGTTTTTTTGTGGGTTTTTTTTTTTTTCCCCCTGTGGCTGCCATAGGAAAGAATTGGCCAGGCAAGCTGCAACCTGGCCCAGCTGTGTACGTCCCGGTCACCAAAAGTATGCAGCTGGGTGGCTGCAATGACAACGTGAAAGTCATGCTGTCTTTAAAGTCTAGCTGCGCTGGGAACATGTAATTTGGATCCTCTAGAGGACACTTTGGTCTGTCTCTGATGCTGGCTGAATGACACAGTGGCGAGAGCAGGCGGAAGGGAAAAAATGGCTGAGGGCAGGCACTGCCTGTCTGGCCCATCCTTCTTGCAGATAGATGCACCTTTAGGAAACTAGCCAAAGTTTCAGCTTTGGCTGGTAGCTAAGTAGTGTCGACACAAAGTCAATTTGGGCCTAAGCCTGTTAACTCATTACTTTTGAGGTAATTGTATACGTATTCTTCTCCACTGTCTTCTTTACCAGCACTTTGTATTCTCAGGATGCTGAATTTCCTTTCAGTAGCAATGTCTAGACACAGCCCTTGCAAAATGAGAAGTGTAGCTCACACAACTGGAATGTCTCTTGTATATAGCTCGGAGTACATAGCACGTGCTCCTGCACAAAACTTTCCGTTCCATTTTACATAGTTAGAAAAAGCAGCTTAAAGTCATGGATGTGCTAACCAGTGAAAGGTCCCATGTCCTCGTGGGACATAGGATGATTTAGACAATGAAATCATGCAGTCTAGCTCTCGAACTGACTTATGCATTCGCTAACAGGTTATCTGCTTCTTCTGTAAAGAATATGTCTTTCAGTACAATGATTTCAATGCAGTGCTTGTCAGTCCTATCCTTAGAATGCTATGCCTCTTCCTTAATTGGTCATAAAAAATGTGAAACAGATTAAATAGATTATTCTGTGTACTTTTCCTTCATCAGTTTGAAGGGAGATGTATAAGCTTACATTTCCCATGTTCCTGTTTTAAAAAAGTTTCTCGCATCTTACTGTGTGAATGATTGTGAATTAACAGGAAGAAAAATTGAGCAAATATGGAGGGAAGGAAATAAATATTTTTTTTTCCCATCTGATACTGTTATATACCCCCTTCAAATCTTACAGATGTAATATTCTTTGGCTTACCCATTATTTTTCAGTGAATTGTCAGTCAAATGTTACTTTTAAACTGTAGATGCACTTTAAGGTAGTGTGTATACTTTGAGACAATCCCTCTAATTACTTAATAATGTTAGATACTTAGGATGAAATTCTTTTGTAAATGCAATAAATGGAAGGTTCTCTTCTCTTACCTACTCAGAAACCATTGGTGCATTTATTCGTATGTGTTCTCTGCAGGAAATGGAGACTACTATAGTAGTGGAAACGATCTGAATAATTTTACTAATGTCCGACCTGGTGAAATGGAGAAGATGGCAAAAGATGGAGCAGTATTACTCAAGTAAGACATCTTGATTTCTTATATCCATAAATTACTGTAATGGGTAAAATGTAATTTGCAGGCACTGTTAGAAAACGCAACAGCAGGGACCCATTTATGCTACTGTACATCCATTGAGATGACTGTGTCTAAGGCCTCACCATGTGCATAAACACAAAGTTCATGTTGGAGAAGTAGTATTAATTGTGTGAAATAAATGAAGAAATGAGATTACTTTTATCAATCTTTTTAAGTACAGTGATGCTAAATGCTCAATTTTATTTTTTAGTCCACAAAGTACATGCAGATAAAATGACAAAAACATGATTTTGACTGTACAGTTTGTAAGCTGCAATGAAAAATTGGTGGGTTTTTGATATCCAACAGTATCTACACTAGCAGGACATGCCAAAATGCCTTCACTGTCAGACTTCTTTGAATAGATGAGGTATAAGGAACTTGTTCAAAATTTCCCAGGAATTATGAGATCTTGGTTCCATTTTTGAGTCTGAATCTACCTGCTAAACTAGTTTATTTTCTAAGATTTAAGGAGATCAGGGGCATCATCTGACACAGTGGCTGAAATGTTTTTTTGGGACAAACAATGGGTTTCTTCCCTACTGAAGCCGATTTTGTCTTCTCTTTTACTTCTGTATGTGATGATTACATCTGAGAGATGCTTGCAAGTTGGATGGCTTCCTCAAGTGCTTGCAATTGACGGAAAACTTAAAATACACAGAAAAGGAAATAATGTTTTTTATTTATATCTTAAAGATGAACTGCAAGTAAAGTACTTAGTTTTGCAGCTTTCACTTAAGCAAGCTGTCTGTGTATCACAGTTGTCCCTACAATCGTGCAGTCCGAATCTGTTGCAAAGATGGTATTCAGTGGTACCTGGCAAGCGTTCCAGCCTGCAGCGTTCTGTAGGGTGCTCAACATGATGCGTAGTTTCATGGGTACTGTATGGTCTTTCATTTTACTCTTGTCAGAAGACTGTATTTGCTCTGCTGTTACTATTACACAAGCACAGAGCTTCCTTATGACCGATGCACAGAGATGCCAGAGAAGTGAAGTCCTTACCACGCTGCTCACTTTTGAAAAAGATTGTATTTTGAGAAGGTATTTTGCACTTCTCGAATGGAGAAGTAGCTGTCAAGTGAAACAGAACTGTTCTCAAACCCAGGCAGAGCAGCACTTGGGAATTTTGTATTGTGGTTGCGTGACAGTTTTGGTGCCTGCTGGGGCTTCACTGCAGAACAGAATCTGTGAAGGGAATAGATATTCCGTGGGTGGAGTTGGGGTGGATGGATAGGCAGATAAATAGACAGGGCAAAAGACTGTTCTTGTTAGTCAGCTGTATTCAGTAACTGTAGCAGACAGCACTTTCGTAACTTGATTGCAGGAACTAGGAAAGCTGTGCTGACATGTACATGTTTGATTCTAAGTGGATAAGGAAATGCAGGTATTTCAAATACTTCTTATTTTCTTTGTCAGAATTCCTTTCGGAAAGGGACAAAAACATGCTATGTAGAATCTAGCTCATGCTTTTTGTTATGTTTTAGATAATGCAGTGTCTAATCACCTGTTTTGAAAGTTGTTTATATTTTATGAAGAAGACTAGAATGTGTCTCTTACATTCTGTTTTTCCCTCTCTCTAGAGAGTTTGTGGGTCATTTTATTGATTTTCCCAAACCACTGATTGCAGTGGTAAATGGCCCAGCTATTGGAATCTGTGTAACAGTCCTTGGATTGTGTGACATTGTCTATGCTTCCGACAGGGTAAGTATGTTACATAGCTGATCCCAAGGCAGTCTTCAAGCCTCTTTCTGTAGGAAATATTATTTGGTTGGGGGTAATCTGACAGAAAAGAAACACACGTGTAAAGGCTTTCTATATCATGTCAGGGAAAATCTATATTAATTAGCAGCACAGACGTGCATCAGCTAGTGGTTAACACGCATAGAATTTCCCTGTTGTAGTTATGGTTATCAAGTTACTGACTCCAGTTTAGAAACTCTACTGTATCAGTGGGTAAAGTAAAGAGTAGCTCATGTGAAATAATGGTTGTAAGGCCCCTTTCAGGTGTGGGAGGGGGAGCAAAAGATGATTATGTAATGGAAGTGCAGTAACTGGCATTTTATTTAATCTGTTCCAAGGTGACTTTGCAAGAGCTTTGGTTTATTCAACTTAACTTTCTTTTTAAGGTAACTTGCCAAATACATAACCAGAATCCCATTATATGGCTTACTTTTTGTATTCTGTGCTGTTTGTTTGTGTCAGGTTATTAAACAGATAGAGAACTTAACCCAAGCTCTTAATTCATTTTAGGCAACCTTTTGCTTGCAGAAGTGTCTATGACGGGTGGTACACTGACTTCTGTTTCAGTGCTGTGTCACATTTTTCCTTGAAGTCCCTGCTGGATCGGCTTTGTCACTATGAGACTTAGGGAAAACGAGCGGCAAGGGACGAAGTCCTTTTGCGTGCCCCAAAACAGGATCACCTTGGACCATGTCGCTCCTGATGTGTTTGTGTAATGTGCATGATTTATGAGTCTATTCTGGTCCCTAGATCTCTTCTTGTACTAGAAAACTATTGGATTCTCCCTTTTACTCCCCTTCCATATGATCTTTTTTTGCTGCAGGGTGAACCTATTGTTTCTTGTTCCTGAGTTTAAAGAACAGACTATTTTCATCCTCCCTTACAATAGCCATCAATGTACTTAGACTGTTAGATATATCTCAGGTTTTCATCCACTGTCTCAATCTTTTCTTTTTTTGAGCTAAACAGCTGCAATTCATTCACTTTTTCTTCATGTGCTTTGTTTTGCCTGCAGTCACGTTGCCCTGGCTCCTTCCAGTTTTTCTGTGTCTCTTTAAATATAGTGGTACAAACGAGATACATCGCTTCTGCTCATGTCTTACTGATGTGAAGTAGAGCAGAAGAACTTCTCCAGATTCTGCGGACTGTATTTCTGTTTTGACATCCTGCAATGTTACTTAATTTACATACTTGTGATCTGCTATAACACCTGGACCCCTTACTGTAGAGTTGCCAGTTAAACAGTTGTCCCTTTTGTATACTGTATACAGTATACCGAGTTGTTCGTGCCAAACTTTAACTTGTCTGTATTAAATAGCAGCTTCTTACTCATACCTCTCCACTTTATTAAGACTATTTTGAATTCTAATCACTTCCCCCTCAGCGTATCTCCTAGAGCCATAAGGTAGTATAGATTTAGTTGACATTTAATCCAAATAAGCAATTAATGTTTTGTCCTGTTAATAGTATCCTTCTTTCTTGAAGGATTCATACTTCATACTTTGAGATACATACTTGAACTTCCTTTGCCTACTCATATACATAATCATTGGTAAATACATCTTATTTTTGCCTTGTATTTCTATTTTTTTAATCTCTGCATGCTTATATTCATTTCATACTTAGTCGTCTGATGTAGTTTTCACTTTCTGTGTGCTTGTATTTAAAGTCAGGGACAAGCTCATGACTTTGAGACAATCTGTTAGTACCTTCCTACCTGCACTGGCGTAGCTTTTGCTTGTACCCTTGGTAACAGGATTTCTGTAGGGTCTAAGTTACCTTTTCACTTAGATTAGTCTTCATGAGAACTTTCCTTTTAACTTCCAGTTTATCAACGCCTTCTTTAAAGTGATTGTTCTCTATTCTTCCCCTTCCGGGACTGTGAACTCCAGTGCGAAAAGGTCATTCTCATCCAAATTACCACTTAATTTCATGTTCTCCAGTAGTTCGGTTGGAGAGCCTTAGGCATTGATGACCTACTCCAGAAGTGGCCAGCTTTGCTATGTCCAGGGTCTGGTTTTATTCTCAGCCATGTATTCCCAGAGTAGATCATTACCAACCATATTTATGGGACACTGCATAGCCCAGTTTGACTGGACAGTTAACATTGCCTTCTGCACTGGATTTTGCTCTGGTTCCTGGGGCACCAGTTTGCACCCTGGTTATAGTTCATCTCCCCTTGCTAGTGGGACACTAGCCTGTATCCTGGCAGATGTTGTCTAATCTTTTCTTACAGTGGTATAATTGTCACTTTCTTCCTAGGAAGTCTATTGATCTGTCTTACTCTATGGCCATCTGCAGTACAGTAACAGACAATTACCTTCTATTACAGTTAAAGCTTCATTGGCAACTTGTGCACACTTTGTGTAACAGTTCATATTTTTAAATGGAAATAAAGGCAAACATTTCTTCTTCCTTGCCTAAAGTTGATGGAAGTTGTCAAAACATAAAATTCTATAGTTCTGTTCTAACTTGCAATTAGGGTATTGTTTTGTGTGATCCCATGATGCATTTCTGCCACAGGTTCTTTTAAATTTGCATAAAATTTGAGGAAATAAGATTCAATGACTTGAATTTTTCAGGAGCAGAGTAAACTTAGTATGCCTTCAGAAAGCAAATTGCTCTTTGCCTCTTAAGTTATTCGGGCTAGATATTTAAGTTTTAGCGCAGATGTGTATGAACATCTTCTCTGTAAAGATTTTGCACATGCAAATTAGTTTCTTTAAGCACTGTATTCCAATAAGGTAACTTCAATGGGGTTGTTATGATAAGGAAATTAAATTATACAGACAATGTCAGCTCTTAGGTGAGTTGAGAGGATGAAGCAGTGTTACCAGATGGTATTTAAAGACTGTTACGGTAACAGTTCAAATGTATTTCTGGTGAACTCTGTCACAGTAGAAGCTTTAAAATGAAAACTAAGATCCTAGTATTTAGTCTTATGCTCTGTTGTGAGATTTGCTCTGTTTTGTTCTTGTTTTATTTTTCTCCCTAGGCTACATTTCACAGCCCATTTAGTCAACTTGGGCAGAGCCCAGAAGGATGTTCCTCTTACCTGTTTCCAAAAATCATGGGCGTAGCTAAGGTAAGAATGTCTGCACTCTATGTGGGATCATGCAACGTTTGCGTGTTAGTATCCTCCGACAGTGAAGGAAGTGGAGTCACTGACAGAATCCTCAAAAAACCCTCTTGTTTGCATCTTTTGGAACAAAGGTCAGGAAATGTAACAACAATGTCAGCAAAGGTACTGTAACAGAATAGTGAGCACTTGTAAAGCCATACTGTGATATCAATGAAAGTTTTCTTCCTCATGGCTTCCTCCACCTTCTTGAGACAATTTATGTATGGTGAAAGGTGGTATCTCTCTTCCAGCAATAGGAGGAGGGAATGATGCAAAGAAGGCTTATTTAAAAAAAAAAAAAAAGGCACTCTTAAGAAATGTCTTAGTAGGCCACCTTTATCAGGCAAGGGAGCAAGTGTTGCAGTGGTTTCTGCCAACCCTGTGGGAAACTTGTATTCAACCATTCTTTCAAATGTGAGTGTGAAACAATCCATTGATATGTTTACTCCCAGACCTTTTAGATTATCTATTTTGTTCCAACATATATTTGTCTTCTGTCCATACTCTTATTTCCTCTGTCTACTCTAGAAATAAGGGTGCTAAACAATAGTAGTTAAAAACACCAAACAACAAAACAAAAAAAAACTAGCCCAAGAAGTAAAAAAAAAAAAGAGAGAGACAGCAGAATCTAAATTTTCTTTTCTTAGAATGGGCTAATTCCCTTTCTGCTTCTTTTGATATCCCACTGAAAAAACCAAACTGGATAGTTTCAAATACTGCAGTAATATAATGCATTTTTGTTGAGCACAGTTTAAATCTGTAAGCATTTTATAAACATCCAAGTATCAAGGGTGGTCTATTCAGTGAGATATAACCTACCAGTGTGTGTTCTAGAAATCTTGGAGTCACTGCAGGAAGTGAACAAACACATTTATGATGAGGTAATTTCAGGGGGACAACCTTGGAGCTCTGCTCAAAAGACATGTAGACTCTTGGTGAACAACAGGAACTGGAGGCCAGTCACTAGTGCTGTAGGCCAGGGGTTGGCACTGGGTCTAACACTTATTTAACCTCTTCGTTATGGGCCGGACAGTGGGACTGAATTACACCCTCAGCAGATAATACAAAACTGAGAGGAATGATTGATAGACCAGATGCGTTGCCATTCAAAGGGACCCAAACAGTCTGGAGAATTGGAGAATCTCATAGACTTCAGCAAAGGAAAAGGCAAAGTCCTGTGCCTGGGAAGAAATAACCCCACGCACCAGTGCATGCTGGGGGCTTGCTGACTGGAAAGCAGCTTTGCAGAGAAGGACCTGTGTGTCCTGGTGGACAAGTTGCCCATGAGCCAGCAATGCACCCTTGCAGCAAAGAAGGTCAATCATATCCTGGGCTACATTAGGTGGAGGTTGAGGGAGGTGACTGTTCCCCTGCCCCCAGCGCTGGTGAGACCACAGCTGGAGTGCTGTGTTCAGGTCTGGGCTCTGGCTACAAGAGACACATGGATGCACTGGAGCAGGCCCAGCAAAGAGCTGCAAAGATAATTAAAGTACTGGAGCATATTACATACAAGGCAGAGAGAGCTGGGACTGTATTTCCTGGAGCAGGGAAGGCTTGGGGGAATCTTGCCAAAGTTTATAAATATCTGATGGGAGGGTGTAAAGAAGACAGGGACAGGTTATTGCCAGTGGTGCCCAGTGACAGGGCAAGAGGAAAGGGGTACAAATTGAAACACAGAAAATTCCATCTGAACATAAAAAAAAAAATTATATTGAGGGTGGTGAAACACAGGAACAGGTGTGCAGAGATGCCGTAAAGTCTTCATCCTTGGAGAATTGTCTTCATCCTTGGAGATGCTAAAAATCCAACAGGATGCAATCCTGGGCAGCCCGCTCCAGCTGTGACCCTGCTTGAGCAGGGGGTTTGAAGTAGGCAGTATCCAGAGGTCCCTTCCAGCCTCATCTATTCTGTGTTATTTTCAGAGGGCGGACATTAATGTGCAAGAGATTAAAATAAAAGTGATTTGGAAGCTTGTACCTTTCCTGTCAGATTACTCAAGTCTTGTGTCTCATTGAATCACACTTTCTACTTTTCTTTCTGCAGGCAAATGAGGTTTTGCTTTTCAATAAAAAGCTGACTGCAGCAGAAGCCTGTGCCCAGGGACTTGTGACTGAAGTCTTCCCCGACAGGACTTTTCAGAAGGAAGTTTGGGCAAGATTAGAAGCTTATGCAAGCCTCCCCAAAAACGTCAGTATTTTAAGTTTTTCTCCACTTTGTAAGCTGGTAGTATTCCTAGTCCTCCTGCCAAACCTATCCTGTTACTTGGTTTCACTTCATTCTTAATTGAAATAGCAAGGCTCAATATATTTTCCTGCAAGCACAGATCTGTCCCTCTGCTGCTGTGAAACAGAAACCTCACTTCTACATTGGCCAAGTCTAAGATAGTGCACCGTACCCAGAGATTCAATGGCTGAAAAGCCTTAAAAGCTAACAAATTAATCCACTTGCAGCCCCCATGTATGTGCCTTGGGTGCCTTCTCTTAGAATTTTATTTTGGCAATAGTTTAGGTTTAAAAGCCTTACCTCTGGTTCTACAATATTAATTGTACTTGGTGCGCTGTGAGTGCTCAAGATGAGGCTGGGTGGCTTTACTTTTTTGCTGAATTCATTCATCCTGCTCACTAGTTCAGGTTTTGCAAAACTACTTGAGTCACAATGATATTAATGTTACACTGGACAAGAGGAGACACTCATGCCAGCTGCTGATAACATAGGTTGCATTTGGCACTGAAAACAGTTGAGTAGGTTTCACTTCTTATGCCCGTCTACTCCGATTATGGGCACTTAGTGGACTGCTGTTTCACTTCCTATGAAACTTCTCCACCTTATTAGCAGTCTTAGTAATTAAATGCAATAATTACATGCAGCAAAAAGGTTGACTAAAAGTTTAAAAAGCACAATGTTAATGTGATTCCTTTTATTGTGCTATTTTCTGAAACATTGAATTAAAGTATAGAAAATAAAACTTCCTAATGTTCCTGTCTTTCTGCTCCAGTCCTTGGCAGTGTCAAAGCAGCTGTTACGAAGTATCGAAAAGGAGAAGCTCCATGAAGTCAACAGTAAAGAGTGTGAAGTCCTGAAGGAGAGGTGGTTATCTGATGAATGTGTAAATGCTATTGTCAGTTTCTTTCAGAAGAAATCAAAGCTCTAATCTTCACCAGTAGAATAATTCACCTTCTGGCAATAGCTTAATCCGCCCTTATCATTGTTAAACTTTCTCTTTGAGTAATAATTCTTACACCTTTTGATGGGGTACATTTCTCAGTACTGTGCTAAAACTGGTTCATAAAATTAATATAACGTTATGTGCCTTGGATCCATTGTGGATATTTAGGTTGGGAAAAAAAGGTTTGTCAGTCTTGAGGAAACAGTGATGTTTCTGAATAATACTGAAGCAGATTCTCTTCCAAAAGAAGCAACAGATTCAATAGTACTATATTTTGATAGCTCTTCAATAAATCTTACGAGTGATTATTTTTATTCATTTGTGGGAAAAGTACTGTATTAATGAAAAAATAAATAGAAGTATTTAATTACTCTTGTGCTTATTCTTACTCCTCCTGTTAAGCATCCTTAGTGAAAGGGAAAGTAGTTCCTGGAGGTATATTAATATAATAGTCTTGCAAAAACTATTCACTTAACTAACTTGAAGATCCTCAAAGATGTTCATTGTGAGCTTTATGGTTTTAATCTTAAATATATTTTTCTATTAATCGCTTCATATTGCCCTTTTTCTGTGGAAAAATCCCATTAAAGATAGTGTGACCTCTTCCTCTAGTCATTTTGGAGTTAAATTAACAAAGCAATTATTTTTCAATGGAAAATTTCTCCACTGTTTGTGGATGACTTTGGGTAGAGAGCATACCAGCCACTGCAGAGGACAGGTTCATGCTGTTGGAAGTAGGTAGGTGTTTAGCTCGTGCCAACCAAAGGGAATCGTGCCGAAGCAGCAGTTATTCGTCAAGAAAAGCCTCTCAGTCGCAAGAAGCTGATTGTTCTTAAAGAAAAAAAAAAAAACAAAACCACGTTAATTTCAGTACTCTAGACTGTGATCTCAAGAGCGTTGGCAGTGAGGAAGACAGACGGTCCTGGCCCCGCGGTTCCGCTGTTGGGAAGCAGCCTGCAGGATGGCAGCTCGGCAGGGGCACCGCTACCTCGCGTGGTCTTAAAATCCAGACTTTGCCTCCAGTGTGGTACCTGGCCCTTGGGATTTAACTACGGAGAAAGAAAAAGGTAAATGGGATGGGAAAGAAAGAAAACGAGAAGCGTGGGTGTGCATCGCTCAGCTATGCTACAGCAGTTAAATTTGATGCTAAGAAGTATTAAGTGAATTTAGGGTCCTCCTTAACCCTCTGGGAGAGTTGATGCTGCCGCACAGGATTACCAGCAAAAACAAGCCCGCTGTCACAGCCGCAGGATGGCAGAAGCAGGGCTGGCACAAACATAGAATCATAGAATCACTTGGGTTGGAAGAGACCTTCAAGATCATCGAGTCCAACCATAAACCTGTGCCAAAACCACCCCTAAACCATGTCCCTCAGCACCATGTCTACCCGTCTTTTAAATACCTCCAGGGATGGCGATTCCACCACCTCCCTGGGCAGCCTGTTCCAATGCTTGATAACCCTTTTGGTAAAGAAGTTTTTCCTAATATCCAATCTAAACCTCCCCTGGCACAGCTTGAGGCCATTTCCTCTTGTTCTGTCGCTTGTTACTTGGGAGAAGAGATTGACCCCCACCTCGCTATAACCTCCTTTCAGGTAGCTGTAGAGAGTGATAAGGTCTCCCCTCAACCTTCTCTTCTCCAGGCTGAACAATCCCAACTCCCTCAGCTGCTCCTCATAAGACCTGTTCTCCAGACCCCTCACCAGCTTCGTTGCTCTTCTCTGGACACGCTCCAGCACCTCCATGTCCCTCCGATACTGCAGTGCCCACTGAACATGGGGAGAGTGAAGCCGTAGAGGAGTACAGGGGAGAAGCAGAGGGTAAATCTGACAGGGAGGCCCGAGACCAGCCTTCCACCCAGCCGACAGGAGAGAGAGGCAAGCCAAAATACCACAAAATAATGTGGAAAAGGGCTGAGGAGGGCACGCTTCCAGCAGGTGTGAAACAGCCAAGGGACAGCGGGGCTCTTCCGCCTTCCCTCCCAGCGCCTGGAGAAGGGAAGTGTCCCCAGGCCCCAAGGCATGGCAGAGGGAGGAAGGTCTCTGTCACACACAGGGGCAGTGCCGTTGCAGCGGTGGGACTGAGGGGTGGTTGAGGCCCCGGGGATGGTGGCAGGGCAGGCAAGGAGAGAAGATGCTGAGGGGGAGACCCAGGTGGGAGGTGAGTGCTGCCAGTAGGCTGGGGGCCGCCATGTTGCCCTGGCTCCATGAGGAAACAGCCTCTGCCACCCCACGCAGGTGCACCCTGCTGTGGCCGGGCAGCCATGGGGCTGCTGGCCAGGAGCCGTGCTGAGGCCATGGGCTGCCCAGCAGGGACACGCTGGCTCTGGGCAAGCGCTGCTGGAGCATCCCGAGGTGTGAGGCTGGGTGCTGGCTGCAAAATGGCAGCAGCTGTGCAGGGTGAAGAGGAGGCCAAGAGCTGTGGCCCTGAGCCAGGGCCGCCCCAGGCCTTGAGGCAGCACAAGTGACACACATTTGGGATCAGAGGGTGAAATGTGGCTTTTGTCTTGTCGAGGCTTTTGTGGCTCGTATGCTGCTTTTTTTTTTTCCCCCACACTACTCACATGAGCCTGGAATGCTTTCTGTGGGGTTTTTACGGCACTGTGGTGGTGGCGTGGTGGTGGTGGACATTGTTGGCATAGCCAGAGATAAATAGCTGTTCTGTCCTTCGAAAGCTTTTCATCAGCAATAACATTTAGTAGATTTAGTAGTGCATGAGCTATGTCATCAAGCGTATTTTGTGTGTGTGTGTGATGTGTTCACTTTTCTCAAGGAAAAGTGCAGCCATTGATAATCTGTTGATGTATGAAATAACAGAAACAGTGTTTCCTTGATCAGTAGATGCCAACATACCAGTTACACCAGCGGGAGATGAACTGTAACTGGGTTTGTAATGAATTAGATCTGTTGAAATATTTTTTACTGTTCTGACTTTCTATGAGCAATGAGAATAAATCAACATTGCTCCTAAGGAATGGAACTCCTGGGTGGTTTTAGTTAACTTTTTGAAAAGTTAAGTCATTGTCTCAGATCATTTATGCAGTTCACTTCATAACATTTTTGCTCACAAAACATTTGTTTCTGATTAGCAGCATCTTTAGTAATTTTTACAAATTTTTTATGTGTCTAGTATTAAGAACAACAAAATAAGCCGAATGAATCTGTTCAAACAATTTCTATTTACTCTGTACAACAAATTAGCAACTTCAGATAATTTCTTCTGAAATACAATCACTTAGTAAGGATGTTTACTGTAGCTGGATTGTGAGGATTACATCAAATGTTCCTGAATGTTCCTTACGTTCCCTTCAAGGTATCACTGTTGGGTGGCGTACCTCTTGCTAACACAGGAGTGCAATATACAGTAGGATTCAGGTCACAATTGGCACAACTATACACATGCTTAATAATCTGCCTCCATGTTTGTATAGAATCACAGGTAAATAATCAAATAGATCACACAGAAATACCAATAGCAAAATAACTGCACCTAGTTTCAGAAAATAAGCGTACAGTGGATTTAAGACTCACAACATTCATTGATTGTATTCATTGTAGTTACTGCTAATACAACACTTGTTTGACTAAAAGCAGATTTGAGATCAACAATTAGAAATCCAAACACTGTATAAAACACAAAACTCTGTGTCTAAGGGCATTGTGAAACATTAGTGATATACTCCATATTTTTGTCATAAATTATTCAGTATTTTCAGGCTGCATCATGATGCTGGCATTTATGTTTCTAGCATTGAATTTACAGGTCAGTTGTAAATATCCCATAATAACTCTGCTGTATTAAAGTGTCTCTCCCTTGTTCCAGCTGAATGTGAACACGTCCATGAGGGTAAAGTAGTACATCTCATATATAAACAAGGACTTATGGATGTTATGGATCATAAGTTTTCCAAAGAAGTCAGAATTTATGATGAAAAACTCTAAACCATGGCCATTCTTGAAAAGATTTCCTCCATCTATAACCCTTTCTACATACTTAGGGACAGACAACTGTGCACATTATATAATCTTCTTGTAGTAACTAAAAAAAATATTTTAATTCACAAAATTTTCTTGGAAGATTAGTTTTCCACTTTGATTTGCAACCAAGCAAACTTTAAAAGACACTCCATATTGCCTGTAACAAGTGAAATGAGATATCGATGCATTTTAGCCTTAAGTAGTTGGAATAGGTCCAGAATGCAACATCTAAAACCTGGGGGGAAAAAACACCAAAACCAAATCCTTTTGTGACTTATTAACCACTTCTCAACTCAACATCACCAAGACGTGTACAGTTGAAAGCAGTTTGTGTAGAGTGTTTTTTAATGTGCTATTACTTTAATTAATTAGTTGTGGTGGAGCACACCTGTGATAGCGGTTCAGCAGCCTCTCACCAATAAGGCTGTGCAGCAGGAGGTGATGAGGAGCAGAACTGGCAGCAAAGCCTGCAGAGCTTTGCAAGGCAATCGGTTCAGGGTTTGCGGAGGGCTGGACCAAAAAGGCCAAGATAGCCATTTTCGTCTTGTCCAAAATTGTGAGATTAAAATATAAATCTGTACAACTGAAAATTCAATAGTAGCTTGTTAGGCAGTAGCTACTCTCTGGATCAAAAGCTTTTTTTTCTCTTTTCTGGCAGAAAACATCCAGACTTTCCTCAGGCCTTCTCTCATCACCACTCAAAGGTCAGGCTGAGAGCTGGTAGGACATTGATGAGGCCCTCATAGCTATTAGCCTGCCACAAGCGGGTACCGCTGAGAAGTGTCATGTGAAGGAGTGCCAAGCTGCACGCGGATGGTTGGTCCTAGCGCTGCTGCAGAGGGGTTCCACCACAGTGTTTGTCCCTACTTGAATCCTCCTGCTGTCCCAGGGATGCCCTGAGCTCTGCGTTCCAGGCTGAGATGTTATTTTTCTGGGACTTGCAAACCTCATGAACCTGCGCTTTTAATGGGTGCAAAGTTTCCATGCACCTACGTTATGTTAGAGACATAGTGTGCTAAGAATATAAACAAAACAAGGTTTGTAGGAGGAGATCCTTTGTTAGAGTGGTTAGTGCAGTGCAAAAAGTTGAAAATTTTTCTGGCGCATAGCTCTTTCTTCATGTGTCCTCAAAAGCACACCTCTCTGACTATGGTAGTTAGTTTTATAGGAGTTATTTCTCCCTACCCCAAATTCCCATCTTGTTCAAATGCAGACACAAAATTTGGGTATGTTGTTAAAAGCCAAGTTCAACTCATTGAAACTGACAGGCGCTTGGTCTTGTAACAGGTTATCTGAAAATAAGTGTAGCACAACACAGTTGGACTTTATTGGCCAAATAAATCAGATATCCTGTTTTATTTTGTATTCCTTATACTCATTCTAAAACATGTTTCTGATATTTAAACAAAACTGTTTTCCTTACTTTAGTTAATGCACAATATCAGCAAAGAAGGAATGTTTCATGCCTGGAAGAAGACACATTAAGGCAAAATCGCTGAGAGCAAGTAAAATAATGTTTTAATAATTATATCAAATTAAATTGAGTAGTTAATATCATAGCCATCCAGCCAGGCTGAACAGGTGAGAGCAATGCATGCAAAGACCTGTTAGCACTCTGTGGAATTAAATATCAATGGGTAATTATCGGCTTATATATTTTCTAACTGGAGCACTCAAAGGGCTTTTATTAATTGATATAAATTTGTTTTCATAAAAGTTAAGGAAGGGCAGTTGGGAGGTTACAAATGGTGTGTTCCAGTAAAAGCCTTTAGTCTCTTATAGAGCATGTTATTTTGTACTATAGTTATACCCTGAGGATGCTTGCAGATATCTAAGTATACAGTTCACTAACTCTATTATTAGTGTAATTTCTTCAGTAGATTCTCTGTATGCTCTGTCTCATGCTGGTTTTCATTATTAAAGGAGTAGCATACAGCAGAAAGGGAGATTTTTATTTGTCTGTTTTTCTTTTATGAGTACTGGGCTTTCTCTTCCAATTTAGTTAAGACCCTAGAACTGTAAGAACCACATCAGTACTTTCAGTTACAAACAACATTTCTTATGTGCCACATGTTCTACTGTGCAGGTAATGTTTAGGCAGATTGAAAACTTCAACCCAAACTTTGAATAATTCACTTACCTTGTTTTCCTGAATGTATATGTAAATAAACGGATGGTATTTCCAGTTCGTATGGCTCATGATAGCATGTGTTCACCTTAATTAACCTTTTGTGATGTGTAGGGTTCCATATTTTTCAGCTAGTAAAATATCTATTGCAAATGAATTTTTTACATGGCATTTTAGATAAAAGTAACACAGCTAATCTTACAGATACGAAATAAGTAGTTATTTACCTATTGATATGAAGGTTAATTTAAAAATCTAGAAAAGATTTGCATAGATAAAAAAATAGTTAGATACTAAGTATTTACAGAAATTCTGTGGAGTGTGTAACATATACCTAGAAGAAGATAACAAAGTAATCTGCAAGTTGTTACAATTTACATTGATTGAAGGGATAATTTTGGTGTCTCACAGCACTGCTGAATATTGTTCTATTTCTTTTTGGCATTTAAAGTGTTTAGATTTAAGTAATATTTTAAAACTTATTTTAAAAAACCTGAGCAACAAAAACGCAGGAGTTAGCTTCTGATCATATTGTTCCATTAGCCCTGATCTTCCAAATATATAACTTCACGTTTGTTTTGTGATACAAAGACAGAATAATAAGGTTTTTTTATCAAGATCTACTACTGTACAAGGAGGAGAAGCAGAAGGTACCGTTCAGTACATAAAGTTAGTTGAGAGAGTTTCTTGGAAATATCCCCGCTATTCTGCAGTAATAAAACAGAAAAAAACATAGTCTGTATTTGTCAAGGACAGACAATATCAAACTGATCTAATTTCCTTCATTAGTGTGACTGGCTTGGTGTATAAGCGACCAGCAGTGAATGTAATTTAAAGTTTTGAAAGGTTTTTGTGCTGTTCTGCTATGCAGCTGCCGTAAAAAATTCCAGAAAATGTGCTCTAGATTAAATCACAATTGTAGCTGAAGGGTGGGCTGAAAGACTCCACTAAGCAGTAAGCCATCAGGTTATCAAAGTGAGAGGGCATAGATTGGGATCTGACAGGAGTTTATTCTGGTATTGCTTGGGCTCAGTGTGTTCATGAATGAGTTGCATGTCAGGAGAAAGTGCTATATTTTAAAATATGGGTCTAACACCAAATTTTAAGATCATCTTGGTGAGCTGGATTGTTCATAATCAACAGGATGAATTTCAATAAAGAGAAGCATCTTTCCACTCATACTACAACTGATGAATTTTCTTTTGCTGACTTTACTGATGATTAAATCATCTTCTAGTGATGCTGAAATTAGATACCCCAAGAACTGACATAATTGCTCTAAAATGGTTACCTCAGAACTATTTCAATAGTGATTATCTTATTTTAGCAAAACCTTAAGTACGTTAATTTGAAATTTAGTTCTCACTAATCTACCCATCAAGGGAGAACGAGTTCTGCCATAGAGGTAAGAATCCAAAATACATGCAAAGCCACTTATATTAAGCACTTCCCTTTCCCAAGCCCTCCGCTTCCTTCATAGTTCTTAATCTCTGAGAACGTGCTCATCCTTTGTCCTTGTTGGAAAACGCAGAGGAAGGTGAGTCTAATGGGGTAAATTGGGGAATTGTCCCAAGTTTTGCTACTCTGTGCTGTAGTTGGCAGAGAGCACGCTGGTAAGTTGTTGAAGGGTTTTTCATATGCTTTTGCAAGCTTTTTTTAAACTCTGTATTTCAAAAGATTTAGGAATAATCTCCGTGACATTGCACTTCCCATTACAGGACATTCCTGTAGCAGTTGTGGCATTTTCTTCTATAGGGAATCAGGAGAACAATGAAAATATGCTTGTCTCCTACTAGAGTCAACAGGAAACTAGGAGAACCATGATGGTGGCTTCTGCCAATCTCTCCTTCCATACTCCATAAAGCCTTGTGGAATTCCGGTGGCTTAAGCAGTGCTCAGTAAAAGCAGATAATGTTTTACTTCAATGATGAATTGTAAAGCAAGAAATGGCTTAAACTTTTTAAAACTCCTTTCACTTGCGTTCGCTGCAAAATCAACTTAAAACAAACCACAGTTTCCCTTGTGCCTTTCAAGCTTCATTTCCTTTTACCATTCCTATAGCGGATAAACATCTTGATATCACTTTATTTTCTTCTTCTGGACAGTACCTTAACACAGGTATTCATCGCAGGGCACTAGGCTTCTCCTGGTTATTGGAACAAAGGAGATTGGAGCTGGAATACTTTTTAAACCAAAACCGGACTGCTCTGGTTTTTGTTATTTTCGCCCAGAATCTAGCTGTGTTACAGCAGTTTGGATAGTTTGTAATTCATAACATTGCAACACATACTCTGAACAAAACTGTGCTTTGCACTACTAAAATTTCTTACATGGAGTGTCAGCTGCAAAGAAGCAGATACATCGGTGGTAGTTTGGTACCTGTGTTTTGAAGTCTTGGTCCATGCCAGTGTTGGTTTGTTCTGTAATCGGTGCGTTAGAAAAGCGAAAATATGTGCGGTGTTGTGAATCCAGTAGGAACAGTACAGAAAAGGCCACCCGCCTCCCCCAGCCTCCCCTTGGCCCTAGGAGCATAAGAAGCTAAACTGGGGGTGCACTTTCTTGGGGGACCCTAGAAGAAATGTGGAAGTCTGTTACACAGGTTTGGTTTCAGTCTTCAGAGCTGAACATGGCTCACGTAGACTACAAGAGTACACGTTCCTTTTGGGAACACCCATTTTCATATAGAAGATAAAGGACCCAGGGACACTTTTTAAAAATAAAATTCACATTACACTGTTTTTGACAGTAAAGTGGATGAATCGCAAGTTGAATATGTAACAACCTGAAAAGGGAAACAGAAGATAGGAAACTCAGCGTGACATTCAGCTTTTTGATATTTTAATAAAAGTAGCAATTTTGCATTTATACTTGAGTGGGGGAAGCAGAGTTGGGGCTTAGTTGCTTGTAGGCACTGAAAACCAGCCTGAGCAGTTAGTCCACATTTGTTATATGCTTAAATCAAAATAGCAGCAAATTCCAAATAAATCTAGTGGAGTACTGCTTTCCTTCTTATGACAACAGATATCAACAGCTGCACCCTTTGTACAGAGTATAACAAAGGTCAGGGCCAGCGGGGCCACTATTTCACCTCCAGGACATTTTCTTCCTCTAAATGGAATCTCCAGTTTATTTCTGTCTTTTCCCCTTCCTCAGGCACGCCAGTAAGCCTAGAGTGGAAACTCCAGCTCCCATGATAATTCTTAAACTTCTTTGCTACTGATCATGCAGTGGGAGATAACGTGAATGAATATTAAACACCATCTCATACCGACCTTCAGCAGCCACCGATAGTAATCTGCTGGGCAAAACGAGACGGGCATATTTTTTCAATACTAGAAATGAAGCCGCTATTTCTAACTCAGCCTGCTATTGAAGGTAGTATTGAAGATACCCTCTCTGTTTCCAAATGTAGTTTTGGATTACAAAATGGTAACACAGAGGACAGTCTTTTAATGAAAGAAAATAAGGCGACTGAGAACAAATAGATAAATGATGGTTTGCCTAGATATTTCAAATGCGTGGATTTGAAGTTAAAGCCATAAGCAATAGAAAACAACTGAGGAACTAATATCCAGACACGGAAACAAAATATCCCTCTCTCCTCCCTCTCCCACATTCATTAGTCTTTACAAAAGGTAGTCTTTTCAAATAGGATAATGACAAGTCAGGTTTCGCTCTGTCCCCAGAAGGCTCTGATGTGAAACTGTTCTCTCATCTACTGGAAAAGGAAGGAATGCAGCATCCCGCTCTCTTCCAGGAGAAGACCAGCACCACACAGCTTTTCCCCGATGGTTGTCAGCAATTGACCTTTTTCCTCAACGTCCACACATCAGATAGTCAGAGAGGGCTGTCTCATTCTCCCTGTCTTCAGACACCTCTTAATCAAGAAAAAATTCCAGCTGCTCTACACACGAGCAGAGCTGTTCAAAACGTGTTTGCTGTGGGACAGGCAGGTGTGTAGTGGGACACCCACGGCTGGCAGCTCAGCCGCAAGGGGCGTTAGAGCCTCACGCGATGCTCCAGAGAGCTCCGAGGTGCCCACAATGGTAAACCCAAACATACGCCCGTGAGGAGATCTTCCTCTTGCTCTGCTGCTGAGCCAAGTTCTCATTCAGCTGTTGGAGCAACTTCAAAGCTACAGTCACCAAATACAGCTGCCACCTACTATTTCTATACCATTGTATATGAACAACATAGGAGCCAGCCCTCTTCAGGAAGAGCTCAAGGACAAGTAAGCTTTTGTCTTGTCAAAAAGGTAGAATCTCTCTTGCCGTGGCAAAGCTGAAATACACTAATACTAAAAAAAATATTAATTTCTTGAATTCCTGCTTGTTGTGAGTGAGTCACATTCAGCACTGCTGGTTTAATGTAGTTTGTAAGTTAAACCAGTGAGTGTTTTCTTCGTGTTTAGAAGTGATGGGCAATACCTCATTGGAACTGAATACAACTGCGTTATAAAAAAATAAATCCAGTTTCATTCATTTTATGTGCCAGGATCTTGAGCCATTTTGTAAGACCTCTTTATAAAACTAGCCAGCGCATAACTGTCTTCCAAACCGCTTATCCTTGCTACAGTTACAGGTTTTTTCAAATATCTGTAAAACAGTAATAAAATGTAGCATATAGACTGTTTGGTAAGTACCATTGTATGACTTCGTATAAATACACTGAAACAGTGTAAAAGTGGTGCTATGACTTCAATACAGTCTCCAAACCAAATTCCTACTGCCTAAAATTGGTGTGGGCTGAAAGCTTTTGATTGGAATTACTTGTATTTATCTTGGTATAAATAGAATCACCTGTAAAATAGCTTACCCGTAGCTTGGCTGTTGCCCAAGACCAAATAATGGCTGGCCTTGTAAATCAAATACGTATATGATTTAAGTAAATACATTTATCCCTTTCTCAGAATGAAGGACTAGAACATGTTCCTGTGGACTCCTGGATTTTGGAGGATGATGACTATTCCAAGAAAACCTCCTTAAATTTTTAGGAATAAATTACATACTTGATTTCATCCTTTTGTCTATAAGAGGATTGCTTTGATTAAGTATGTGTTTAGACTACATTCATTTGTCTGTGTGCAGGAGCTTCCCACACATGAATTTGGCTAGTTTTGTCACTTTAGAATTCGTCTGTTGCTTCAGGTATGCAGGTCTTCTCTGAGATGTCTTAAATTGCTCTTACTTGCATATAATGCAATTACTGCATAATTTACCACATGGTAAGAGGATTCCTGGATTATTTTGAAAGAAGAAAAATGAAGAAAAAAGCATGTTGATCTAGGCATTATTTGGAATCCTCATGTAAACTTAACTGATTTTTTTACTAAGCCTCTCTGAACAGAAATAGATTAATTACTTGCAAATAGGAATGTACTTGGTGTATTAGCTTTAATGAGCTAGCACAGCAATTTGGGTCAGGTTGTGAAATCGCCCATTTCCTATGCTGTCAGAGTGCCTGGGTAGACTGCAAAAGAGGCAGGGAACTCCACGCCTCGATTTGCTCTGCCAGATTTATTTAATTGAAGCCTCCTAGGGGAAGAAGATGGATCGGCAATGTGCGTGTTTCAGATTTAACTTAAAAACTCCCAGGCTGAACTGCATGATCTTCCTGCGTGTAGGAGACCATCCAAAGGAAGAGAGATTGCAGACAGGCAGTCCTCTTGTCCAGCCACGGTGAGACATCTTCATTCAGGAGGCCGAAGGGAATGATGCCTTTGCCGGATTCAACCAGATGACTAAATTTAGTAAAAACATGTCTGGAATTCTGTGTGTTCCCTTTCCAGCTGTCTAGTAGATACACAGGTAGGCAGGGCATGAAGGTCAGCTTGGCTTTAGTCGAGCACAACTTTGTTCTTTCTCATGGAAATCTTCATCCCAAATGTAGGGCTGTTCTCTACTGGGTATCTCATCCAGATAATGTTTCGAGGATGAGCTTTTGTTTTAACATAGATAGATTGTTACAATATCTAGGCTTTAGGTGTATTCAGATAAAGTAAAGCTCCTTTTAGATGTAGCATGTGAAGTTCAGCTTCCTCATTTGAGAAGAAGGTTTAGAAGCAGAAAAAATACACATAAGTTCATGGATTGGTGAGCGTGACTGCTCAAAGCCACTGACACGGGTATTTGCAAAAGAAACTTGTTTTTGTCAAAAATCATGAATATTAGTTCTGCTGCTCCTTGCAATGTGTTCAGGGCCATTCTTACTCTTTGCTAGGGTTCAGCTCAAATTCAATAAATTGCAGGAAGAATATTCTCCCATTTATTCTAATTGAGGTTTTTATACATTCGGTAAGAATTACAGTAACGCTGAGGTATGTGACTTATGAAAGGATAAGACATTAACATTTTTATTACTTTAGAACCAGAGCCTCACTGATTGCAAGGAACTTTGCATAAAAATCAATGCTGCTACTAAATGAACCTTTACAGATGGTATGGAGCTATGTACCGGGTTTGCATGGCAAGGTTTTGGTAGCGAGGGGACTACGGGGTGGCTTCTGTGAGAAGCTGCTAGAAGTTTCCTCCGATGTCTGACAGAGCCAATGCCAGCGGGCTGCAAGACGGACCCACTGCTTGACACTGCCAAGGAATCAGCAATGGTGGTAGCACCTCTGTGATAACATAGTTAAGAAGGGGAAAAACTGCTGTGCAGCAGCAGCAGCCAGAGGAGAGGAGTGAGAATGTGTGAGAGGAACAGCTCTGCAGACACCAAGGTCAGTGAAGAAGGAGGGGGAGGAGATGCTCCAGGTGCCGGAGCAGAGATTCCCCTGCAGTCTGTGGTGAAGACCATGGTGAGGCAGGCTGTCCCCCTGCAGCCCATGGAGGTCCACAGTGGAGCAGATATCCCCCTGCACCCTGTGGAGGACCCCACGCTGGAGCAGGTGGATGCCCAAAGGAGGCTGTGACCCCATGGGAAGCACCCAGTGGACCACCCACCTCGCAGGACCCGTGGCCCCATGGAGAGAGGAGCCCACGTTGCAGCAGGCTTTCTGGCAGGACTCGTGACCCTGGGGGGGACCCACCTGGAGCAGTCTATTCCTGAAGGACCACACCTCATGAAAAGGACCTGTGCTGGAGCAGTTCATGAACTGCAGCCCATGGGAAGGACTCCCACTGGCAAAGTTCATGGAGGACTGTCTCCCATGGGAGGGACCCCACGCTGGAGCAGGGGAAGAGGGTGAGGAGTCCTGCCCCTGAGGAGGAAGGAGCAGCAGGGACCATGTGTGATGAACTGACAACAACACCCATTCCCTGTCCCCCATGTACCACTTGGAATGAGGAAGCAGAGAAAATCTGGCATGAAGTTGATGAAGTTAAGCCTGAGAAGAAGGGAGGGGTTTTAAGATTTGTTTTTATTTCTCATTATCCTACTCAGACTTTTGATTGGCAATATATTAAATTAAATTCCGCACGACAAGTCGGTTTCGCCCACGACAGTAACTGCTGAGTGATCTCCCCGTCCTTATCTCAACCCCCAAGCCTTTCTTTGTATTTTCCTTTCCCTTCAACTGAGAAGGGAGACGGATAGAGCTGCTTGGGTCCAGCCTGGCTCCACTCACCCCAGGCCCCAGGTGCTGGCATTCTGTCCTTGCTTTTCATGGGAACCCTTGGAGAGAAAGCAGCCTCCCAGGAAGCCCAGGCACCTGGCACATACAGGTGGTGGCAGAAGTCAAGAGAGCACTTAGTTTCTTCAGGGCAGCATGACTGCAGCTGCCTTCTTGCACCCAGTAACAGCCTTTACCAACTTCGTGTTTCTTTCAAAAGCCGTAATACCTTCTTTGCCTATTATTCTTGGTAGCCACTATTAGTCCCATTCTTGTAAAGGGGTGGGGGGGTGGTAGGGGATGTGTACTGTAGTTGTCCTCAGTTACCGCCTCCTGGTTTCTTTTTCCAAGAACACAAAGCCACATTTGTTACACGCTAGCCTAAAACATAACACTTTTGAGACTGAACCAGGAACAGTTATAAAGTGGTGAATGACTATGTCAGTATCTACTTTCTGGGTTATGACCTATTTATTTCTACCTGCTCAGAAGCAGCTTTACATTATGTCTCATTAACTTAAACTGAACACCGCATCTTTGTAAATATCCTTCATGTGTTTTCACTATTTTAGGAATAATTAGCTCATACTGACTTTATAGAAAGATCTGAGCCACCATTATCAAAATAGGTGTTTCTGAGGAAATAATGGAGATGATGAAACATTCAAAAGGTGTATCATGGAAGGAAGGACCAAGTTTTTAATTTAGAGAAAGTAATTACTTGGCACAAGTTTATAATCAAATTGTAGTTGTTTAAGTATTTAGCTGAACAAAACCGAGACATGAAATGCTAGGAGACTTATTGTAATTTTGCTTCTGTACCCACAAAATGTGACATATCTTTAGATTCATAATTTGATACATAGTTCACAAGAAATGAAAATACACATTCCCTCCCACTTCACCATGCTGCTTCTCCCATTTTTTCCCCACCAGCCTCAGTTTTTTCTTATAAAGATTCATCTATAAATATATCTGGCTTCCCTTCACTGTACTACAATGTAATTCTTTCATCCCCTAACTCATACAGGGTAGCACCTCCCTGCAAAAGATAAAAAAAGCCACGGGGAAAAATCAAAGTGAAATCCACAACGAACTCTTTAGTGCTCACAGGGCTTCTAAACCAGGAGAGAGGCAACTTAACAAAATACAACAGCTCCATTTTACACATATTCAAGACGACTGTTGCCACAGATTATTTAATACCTCCAATATCTAAGCAGACAACCCCATTCAAAGAAAATATGCTTTGGTTTTAGTGTTTACAAATTGTTCATATATTTAGCAGCTTTGCAGTATGACTATGACATCTGTAAACACAACAGAAGACAGGATGCAAAGTCAGTTTTAAGTGTGCTTTATTAATTTCAAGCAACTGCCACTTCCCAAAATCCTCCACCCGAGTTACAATTTTACACATACTGTAGAAGATAGCTCTATCTCCAGGAGTACCACAGACCGGTCTGCCTTCTCTGTACGGGTCAATATACACATTAAGGTTCTTCAGAGGTTTAATGCCACTTACCCTATGTATGGAGATAAAGTATTATTAAAGAGGTTTTAAAGGAATCATTATATTCTATCAAAAACTCTTAAACAGTTTTTAATTTTTAAACTACAGTAGTATACACCAAGGTAATAAAAGCACGTAGGGCTGCATAGGGCTGGTATCTTTTTTAGTTCTGAATGTTTGGCAAACTAAGGACATTAAATGGGAAGCTCCTTGTCACCATGAGGGAAAAGGAACCAGAAATCAGCACAGTAGATTTAGCCAAACTTTCTGCATGTAGGACCTCAGGTGAAGATCCAAATTACATCTTCATATACAGGAGAAGAAGATAAATCATTCTCCCTCTTAGATCAGCTGAGAAATAGTTTGACACTAAACCTCTGCTGCACAGCTGTTCCGTTTGCCACAAGCTGTCAGCCACAGGAGTTCAGCTGCCTGCAGTGGCCCCAGCAGCTACTCTGCTCTCCTCGGAGACCACAGGCTCTCGGGACAGGCACTGCCTAAAACTGGAGGGGTTCCTTAACAGCATCAAGAAGTCCTCAATTCCAGAGGCCTTTGAAGCCAGAAGTAAAAGTTTTCTTCTGTTGTTGCCAACAAGAAGTACCAGCAGAAGCTGATACTGGATGGAGGACTGAAATACCTGTGTTTTGAATAATCCCTGTCAGCTAGCCCCCCTATCAAGAACAAAGTTTGATAGATTTGAAATAAATAACAGACGTGCTGAATTTAAAGAAAAAAGTGCATCATCTGCTTGAATATTTACTAGTTAAACACACGTATTTTAACCAAATATAACAGCAGGTTTTTTTCCTAAATTTCATAGGTTTTGTACTGATCATTCTATCATTTTAAGAAAGTTGCATTTAAACAGCAATCCTTATTTATCTACATTAAATCACAACTAAAACAACTCTCTTCAGCCAGAAATTAAGCAAACACATCTACGTAACAAGGTCTGATACAGTAAGTAGGTTTCAGGAATTATCAGTACTGCAGCAGTGTTAATCAATTCTAAGTTGGAATGCTGGAAACCAAAAGATTAAGACAGAACTACACGAAGAGTATTTTTCGTATCTTTTATAGGACAGAAACCTTTGTTCATGTCTTCTGGTAGCCATCATCTTCTTTTGAGCTGCACCTACAACACAAAGAACAAGTAAACGAGCAACTTTATGCTTCCCCAGAATAGCTTAAAACAGTTCTGTAGGCATTAAGGGGCATCTTTTCTACTGCTCTGTTTCTGTATCACCAACTCATTTCATTGGTTTAATATTCCTACCTTAAGAATAAAAGCAACAGAAAGAATAAGCTATTACTACATCGGTGTAAAATTGCCCTCAGAAGTGCTGCCTATGCTGTAAAAGTGCAAGCTACTTTTTGTACTTAACTAGCAAGCAACTAGTATTTCATTAAACAGGAAAGCTAGCTTTTTTTCTTTATTTCCTTTATAAACAAGATACCTTAATACGTGGAAATAAGGCGAGATTATTTTTTATTCAGAATTTTACGGTATAAATTGAGACGAGACAGGTTGAAGGTTCCAAATAAGCATACAAAACCACCCATCTCCTGCTTGTTTTCGTAGTTAGTTCATTACATCTCCTTGGTGGGGTATTCCCCACCAGCAGAATGACTGCTTTGTGTCATTTTTCCATTCTTGAGTGCACTAGAGTGCATGACTGTTGCCATTATGTACCTAGATGGATACAAAAACCCTTCTTAGTTCAAAGAATTATTATAAAGTATGTGAAACCAGTGGGGGTTTCACAGCTTTTCAGAATATATTAATAAAAATGAAAAGATGAACTTCTTAATATTGTCAGAGAGAACATTACAACAGCGGTATGGACCTGAAAAGTCTGATTCTGGTTTCCTCGCGCTGTATAACCAACTCAAATGTTTCAAGCTGTTCTAACTTGTTGCTAAATGTTTATCTACACATGCTGTCAGAAATAACCTTGTTAGGAAGGTGAAGTTGGTGTCTCAGCAAATCAGACCCATGGAGTAGGCGTTGAGTGGCCTGTGACTCGCTTTCCTTTTTCTCTTTCAGCACCATCAAAAGGAAAAGTGAGAAAAACAGCACAAACATTAGTTAAAGCCTGAATTTAATCCCACGTCCTACAGGAATAATTTCATTACAATGAAAGCAGACAGACATTATCTGTAGGGCTTTTTGTTTTGTTTTTGTTTAAGCAGTGATAATTATATATCTAATTAACGTAGCCTATAGCTCTCCCAAAGATCATAATGTTTAATAATCCCTTTAATTAAATGATTAATAGGAAATGCAGGGGCGGTTCTTACGAATTACCTGATTTACCATCACTGAAGACAGATTCTTTTAAAAATGGCTACAAATGCCTTGTTCACAAAAGACTTTATTATCTAATGATGCATACTGAAAACATACAGAAATCTGCATGGTCCACTTTACATGCAGCAGAACAATCTTCACTTTACAGTAAGTAAGTGTCAACTGTTTTATGCAAGAGACAACACTTTAAAGTCACATTTCTTAAAGAAAAGCTTCATTTACAAAAGAAATAAAAGGTAAAGAAGCAATTACCGCTTTTAAAAAGCAGCTGCTTTGTTCAAGAGTGGAAGGTTTATGCCTGTATTGAAAGACAACATGATCACAAATAATGAAAACAATGAACAAATGAAACACTTTTAGCATAAAGCAGTACACTTTCAAAATGACATACAAATAGTTAAAAATTTCATTATGTTGTCTATCTATCCTTTAGATATAAGGTCTTTCGAATGAGATTCCAACATAGGTAATTACTAAATGAAAACTCTTCTGTAAGTATTGGTTCTATGTCATAGTGAATTGTATTTAACAAAATGTATACAAAGTCTATAGCAAGTTGATTAAAAAAATTAAAGTAATAAGAAACAGTACACTGAAGGCGCTCTATCCATCAAGTGCGCACTCTCAAAATTTTAAATGTGATGAACAGAACAGAAGTTGTAACTATGCCACGGTTGCAATGCCAGAAAAGAAAACAAGATCATTTATCAAACATGCAGGGAATTCTGCCACAATGCTATTGTCTCTCATTTGTCAGTTGTTCCAGTAAAATAACAGCTTAAACACCGGTGATGTTGATGGGTTAGCTTACCTTCAGTGTACTGAAAGTTGTACACAACCTGCTTTAAAAGAGGAGACCATCCCTGCGGGCAGGCTCAAGAAGGAACAGACCCCCTTCGGCACTGACTACACCAAGGGCATGCTGCTGTGGCCTGCACACACACACCTAGGAAAATGTGAATATAAACAGCATTTATGCTGGCCATTTTTTAAAGACAAAAATGAAGCCAAGTCTGCTAAAAACAAATCAACCACCCAGTATTACTGCTCTTTTTTTTCTTTCTTTTTTTTTTTTTATAACAGATGCTTTTTTCTTTTTATAATATATATGAACTGCAACCATATACATTAGCATTTGTACTTCTGTGCAGTCTTGGCAATTAAAACAGTTCTACAGTGAAAATCTTCACATAAGACACAAAACAGAATTACTCTAACATTTCTAAAAGAAATATCAGCCTTGATGTTAATTCAAATGTATTTCTTCCTCAACTTTGCAGGGGAAATATTTATGTTTATATACATTAATAACTGCTGTGAAATTTCTTCAGTCTTTGTATCTTAATTACTCAAACCATTTGAACTTCTTCATCTGGTTTAAATTTTTTCCTGGATGAAGGCGTGCTGCAGAGCCTGGTTGATGCTAATCCGTTTAGCTGGGTCTAACATTAGAATCTGGTCCAACAAGTCCTTTAGCTGGTGTACTTTTTTGCGCTGGTCTTCAGGGAGTCGTTGGCACCCAATCAAGTCTGCTAACAGGTCCTTGGTTGGATTAATGGTGCTCATAACAGTAACTTTCTCCTACAAATACAAAAACGGCAACCTTGTAGAACAGAAGTAATGCACAAAACCCCTATCCCTTTTACAGAGCTTCAGCAGCAGCTTTTCTGCGGGGTTATCTCGTATCTGATTAGCAACGCCTTTCGGCATCATACGGCCATCACATGGCGGACAAAGGAAAAGAGCGGAAATAACGCTGCCAGGGGTAGGCCAGGCTGCAACTTTCACCAACAGCAGGTTGCACACCCAAATCAAACATCCCAGTAAACCCAGAACATCAAAATTCCACCTGGAAAGATCCCCTATCTGACCACCATTTCTGTGATTCTTCATAAATATACCATGTTAACCTCATACAGAAAGTAACAGCGGCCTCCTCCAACATAACCACATCATACTGAAGTTGGACATACTTCTCTAAAATGAAGGCAGAATTGCTTTTATTACTAATGTAAAGATAGATTATGCAGAGATATGCTGTGTACCTACCAAGATTAAACTTAGATTTCTCTTAAATGCGTTCCTAAATTGCAGGAAAAAATCTCTGTTGACAGTTTATAACCTGTCCATACAGCTGCAAAACAACATTCTAATAGTTTATGAAATCTTACTTTTAATTAAGATGTCAAGATACGTTTGGAAGACCGTAACAGTAGGAAAGCCTGGAAAAAAGTAATAGGTTAGTCGACACATTAAAGGACTTACCCTTTCTGTCACTTTATCTACTTCTATATACATAAAGTTGAGATTTTGATCAAAGTGCTGATCTTTGAACACACCTTTTCGAATCATCTGGAAAACGAGGGAGAGGCAAGAGTTTCAGGCAAGTTCTCTGTGTCTTACAAGTTCCATAATTAGCATCAATATCTACCAACTTATTGCAACATGAACAACTTAATGCTAATGAAAAATGTATCAAAAGGACAGTAATACATATCTAAATTGAATAAAAAATACAGTTCAAATCAGTTGAAAAAGGACACAGCATCTTCCATTGACTTACGTATTTTTTTCAGGTCAGTGCTTAGAAGGTTTCTGCTTTCACTTTATACTTAGTCTATGAAAAAGAAGCTGTACACTTTCACTTCGCAAGATTTTAAATCAATATTAATTATACAGTCAGAGCGATGTCTGATATTTACTTGCTGTTAAGACAAGATGTATATCATAAGAAACAGAATTCAGGGAGAAAAAAAGAAGTGCGTTCTACTGATCATTACAGCAGTTTCAGATATTAATTAGAAATCATATACTTTTCTTTCTTACCTTGTTTGGCATCTTTCCTTTGAGATCCATGGCTAGTTTCAACATATGGTTATTGGTTTTGCCAGGAAAGAGTATTTTTCCTGTATAAAGTTCATATAACGTGCAGCCTACAGACCACATATCTATACCATAGTCATAGATTTTGCCTATAACTGAAACAGAGCAATTCCAGTTAATTCCATAAGGGCAGCCTTAAAAGAAACAACATCACAAAATCAGACAGATGAAAAAAATTCTGATTTGTAAACTATATTGGTGCTCCTCCTCTTAGGAATAAGAGGTCACCATAAAAAAGGATGCAAACCTTTTCACTTTTAGAGTATCCCTGTTTTAGATAGGGAGGTTTTTACCTAACACCCAGCATGAATTAACTTAGTAAAAAACAAGGTCAGAACAATACCTCTAAATTAAAACATAACTATAACCAATCAGAATGACTGCTCCCTGTCCTCACTGAGCTGACCACCAACATATATGAAGAGTCACACAAGCATGCTTTCAAAGTCTGAATTCTTGACTGCCATCACATTTCCAGAGTGATGTTTTGCTAAGACCAAACAGAGAGTAAATTCAAGTCAAATTCTCATTTGCTAGTACTGGTATACCCTGCTACTGCTTATGATACATGTAGCCAATCCAAATGTACTTACTAATTTCTGGAGCTCGATAAAATCTACTAACTAGATATGGTGTGATATCATTATCTGCAACATGCGAAGCTGATCCAAAATCGCAAAGCTTTAATATCGTTTTAGACTCGTTCACCTGAAAGTTAAATGTAAATATCCATTAGCACTACTTGTAGAGACAGTTACCAATAGCACTGTGAAAGTAACAATAAATTTACATGAGAGATAACAAAAACATTCAGCCTTTAAATCAGAAGTTCTTCCCAGATTTCAGTCCTTCCTCTCTGTATTTTAAGGAGACTGTAAAACTTTAAGTTGAAAGTGACAGCTAACGTCTTCAGATCCTGGGAAATACAAAAAAGGTCAGTTTCATGTACTTTTCCCTTACCGAAATATCCTTGGTATTTGGTATCCTTTGGTATCTGGACCTGGATTTCATTCCAGATACTGAAATTGTATCAGTTTAGACTTCCAGCTCCAGAGTACCACTCATAAACGAGCATACTATTCACACATCTCATGCTTACATAATTTTATTGCTGTGATGGCAAAATGCAAACTTTTTAGATAAAGTAAAAGTCTGACTTCTTCACAGGGATGACCACCAAGAAAACCAAAGGAAATACATTTGATTCCTCTGACGTAGCTCTTGCGCTCTGCTAACCAGAATGTTTAATGTAAACAAAAGAAAAAAGGCATTAAGGATTTTTCCCCATTATCTTATGCACATAAACAAATTCTCCATCCAGACTCAAATAAACTACTTCTACTTGGCAGAAGGCAAAAGCATTTTTCAGCTATTCATGGAACAAGTCCCACCGTTTCTCCTAAGAAAGGATACCATCTTACTTTGGCAGATACGCTTTCTAGAAAGATACAAGTGGATGCAGGTTTGTTTGAGAAAGATTGTACTAAATGCAAGATTTATTTTAGATGCCGTATTGTATTTCTTATGCACTATTTACACAACGATAGCATTTTATATCTAAACATGAACCCTTAACATTTTCAGTTCAAGTAAATTTTGTCTTCACCTAAACTAACGGAATGCTATTAATTTCAAATAATTAATTTTACACAATAGACTGAAAAGCAAGCTTCAATCGTTTATTACTTACCAAAATATTATCTGGTTTAATATCTGCATGTAGGATATTGCATCTTTTAAGAAGCTTTAAAGCCAGGAACAACTGCTGGCTGTAGGAACGCACAGCTTTAATATGGAGTCCGACATCTTTCCCATACTTCTTCAACACCTCTCGTAAATTCATACTATTTAAAGAAAGAAAGAGAGAAAGAACAGAAAAGAGCTTAACAAGGAAAAATACAGTGGCCTTCTAAACTAAGACAAACTTGAAGAAACCCGTTAGCTTTACACATTTTTGGAGAAAAGCAACGTTCAGCTTAACATTAGCTACAGCAATGAAACAAAAATGCTGGTCAACCAGATCTATCCTATACTGTACAATTACTTACTAGACTGGAGTGACTTAGTTCAGAACACATTTCTAATCAAAATTAATCTGAGAGAATTGATTTGCACATGAACAGCATTTTCTTAACTACTGTACTGCCCTTGTACTTGCTTTCTGAAGAAATAAATAAAAAAGGAAGTATGCAAAAGATGAAGTGTTGAGGAGGCAATTTTTTGATGTCTTAAAGAGCAGGTAAAAAGACCACGAGTTCAGGACAAAAACATCATTGGGTATAAATAATGTACAAATGTGTCATAAAGACACAGTGCAACACAATAATTTGTTGTATGGCTTATTAATGAAAACACAAGAGTAATTTCATGAAAGTTGCTGTGCTTCAACAAGTAACTTATCTTCACCTCAAATATGGCAAAAATTTAAGTGACATACACAGGAAACTCAGGATATGAAAAACTGATGTCTCTAAGCAGGAATGGGAACTAAGGTAATGAATATATCCAGCTCTGTCATAAAACACAGTGCCTACAATCAACCTGTCAGAAGAGCGCAATTAGTTAAAGGAAAAAGCGAGCATGCAAAGCGCTAACAATTTTTTTCCTTAGACTGTTACATATGTACTCTTTATAGAATATATAGCATTTGCTGAACTTCTCTGGGAATGCATTCTCAAATCCAAACCCATAAAATAAAGAATTATGAAAACTAAAAAAAAAATTAAAAAATATACACACAAATCATTAAGAGCATCACTGATGAGATGACCCATCTTTAATAATACATTATTTTATTTCAAATATTGTCCAAAGTTCACAATGATGCTTTAAGTAAATCAGAAATAGTTCAGCATTCTGTGGATTTGTGACTCCAGAAAAAAATACATATACGTTTATTCTTTTAAAAAAAGTTCCTTGCATTCTTGAATCTTGGCAATAGAATAAGGTATCAAAACAGTAACCAAGAACAGCAAGGTAAAGATCACTCAAAAGTATGTTACTTTTTACAGAGAACCCCAAACATTTGTCCTCTTACCTGAGTGGCTCAAATACTAGACAGAGATGCTGTTTGTGGTAGAAATGCCTGAACAATCGTAGACAATGAAACTTGTCATCAGGATCTGCATCATTGAGCTTCTTCAAAAATTCCAGTTCTTTCAGGCCAGTTTTTTGCCTAGAAAAAAACATGTTAGAAAACAAACCCAGTGAAATTCTAATATTTTTTTTTAATCTAGCCATTCATTTGCATTTGTTAATATTATCAGGAAGTTAGAAGTGTCTTGTCATTACTTAAGGTACCACTGCTTAAAAAAAAAAAAAAGAAAATCACAACAGTGGTTTTCTGTCAGTGTCTACACATTGGGTTAGTTTATTTAATTCTTTAATCTCCACTGTGCCTTGGTAACCTACTTATCCTTTCCTCCTCCCTCCTGGTGGCACGTAAAGCTAAAATTAGATTTCCTACTGTAATACAACACTTAAGTTTCAAACAGCATTCACCTGAAAAGATTACTTTTTTTAAAAAAAGTACTTAACCATGTACATTTTTAAAAAAGTTTTAAGCTAAACTGACTACACAGTCAAGTACGCACCCAAACTGATTATCTGAAACATAAACTGAAATAGCTTATAAACCCTCTCTCTTTTTAGACTTTTCTAGATACCTATTAATTCAATTCAAAATGATCAAGTTATACACACAGCAAGACAACTTTTAAAACTTCCAAGGTAAAACGCATGGAAAAGATTTTCATTTAAGTTGTCTTTAATGGAAGAGGACATAATACATGACTAGAAATATTGCAGCAGATACTGAAAATGACTATTATAGACAAGTCCTCGCATAACGTAGTTTAATAGATCATTCTGAAAGACCTAAATAGAAAAATAATTAGTGTACAGTTGCCTTTTTACAAGTTGCAGATGATCAATTAGGATCCAACTCATCGCCTGCCAATCAATTTGGTCCACCAAAACAATATTTTTTTGTTTGTTTTACAGTCCATGACTCCCATGTCAAAAAATTTAGGGCTAGGCAGGCCTCATAATTAACTGTAACCTTGTTTCTTGCTACCACTGTTGCCTGCAGTCCTGCAAACGAGAAAGTTCCTGATGAAAATGCAAGTACCCTTCTCCTGTGATAGCTGTAAAGTGTGGATACACAGTCCTCAAGCGTTTCCCATTATTTGGCTCATATTAGCAGAAAAGGCAGGAGTCACAGCTGTAATCTGTTACTTCACTTGAAACAAAGGGAGATTCAAATCACATCGTGAAAAACTTCCAACTGTTACATATGCTTCATAATTACTAAATAAAAACATTACTTACATAAGTTCATTGTTCCTGATGATTTTAACCGCTACTTCTTGGTTTGCTCTTGCCATGTCTCTGGCTCGCACTACGTTACTGAAGACTCCCTGACCAGTGTAACCATAGACATTGTAACGTTTATCTAGAACTTCACCTATATTAACACCTGAAGGATAAAATCAAGCAATTTAAAGAGTTATGAGTGACATACATAACGAAACTTTTTTTATGAAAAATAAGCCATTCTGTTTAATTCAGAAAAACATGATAAGTGGTATAATCCCCGCTTCATAGTGTCATATGTCATAGCGTACAATGTTTTGTACCACCTAGCTTTGTGGAAACTATGGGCAACAAACTGATTGTGTAAGTCTGGAGTCTTCTCATAACTGAGGTTAAAACCTGCATGCTCATTTCATCCCTTACGTTACCTACTCAGTGAGGGGCACTGCAGTACATTTATAGTAGAATAACACTGCAGTACTTTTTACACAAGGATATTTTTCATTCAGCCACCCTCATTCTAGCTGTCCTTGCAAATCAACAAATAAAACTTACGGTAATAGCCTTCTGCATCAGTCCAGTTATCCCTGAGATTGGGGTTTTCTTTGAAGTCTTTTCCAAACCCAGCAGCCCTTAGACGAGCACTCTGAAGTAAAAAGAAAAGTAACAGCTTTGCTTGTGTGCTCTGTTTTCCCTTGATGTTTACTTACCAAAAGCCCTTTTTTCCAACCAAAACAATGTTTCTCCCCACAGTACAAACACACATCTTGTAGGAGAGAAACTACTGAACAGTAGTTTCTAAAGACTCAAGCAAGGAAAGGGCGTGGGAGCAACCAACAGAACTATTATTAATCATAAACAGGCAAAGTTTCAATTAATATCCACAAGAAAATTATACAAGTCATGTTAGAGTGCACATTTTGCACCACTTGAATTAGAGTTTTTACCTATAGTATGTTTATAGTAATAAAGTTTAGCAATTCGCAGGGAAAACCTAACTGCTTAAGCCTTGAATTTCTGTTTATTCCATGTCACTTCACAGATTCCATACTATTATACTTATGACCATAAAATTACTATAGTTCCTGTTGAATACAGATTTGGCAATGTATTACCACAAATTCAAATCTACGAGTAGTAATGAATATCTTTAATTGAACAATAGCTTCTGGAACAGGGAACTGCTCACCTGCAAGCCATTTACATCTCTATTTGTAACTTTCAAATTTTTAAAAGCATATCCCCCACACTATCCCTCAAATACTTATCTTTTTCCATGTCAAAGGAGTTTCGATTTTTTGTGTTTTATTACTATTGTTATTATCATTGTTACTAGAGTGACAACACGGCAGCCTTTTGTCACCCATGTTACTGTCACAATGAATAGATTATGTCTGCCATAAATCAAAATTAACTGGAAAATTTCTAATTCAAGAAGAAAATTGTTGTCTTAACTTATTTCTCAGTGTTGCACATCAGCAACAATGAGGTAGATTTACAAAGAACAGCAAGTCTCGAAACTAGTCAATAGACTGCCAAAATTTGCAGGCCACTTCAGTACATTTAGAGAAGAGTTGCTGGAATAGTGCAAAAGTAAAAGCAGGAAATGCTTCTCTTCATCCAAAAACCCCCTACGAAACAAACCACCACATTACTCCAACACAGCATCATTAGCAAATTAATATATCTTACACGGATGCTTTTTAATTAACCACCATGAACCTCTGATAAAAGTACATATTTAGAACAGTGCAGCTTGGTAACATTAACATAAAGCACAACTTATTTATATAAGTTTGCTAATGTGTACCATTATAGGTCCTATTCGAACAACAGGTGAATTCCTTAATTCCTTACACTGGGTAAAACGCCCACTAATTTCAGCAGGTTTTCTTTCACTGAAATATTAATTAAGAACTACCTTGTCTGCCTTGGCTGATCAAACGATCCAGAACATACTATCCATTCAGGTACACATGCTTTTATAAATCAGAGCTCCCACAGACCTCAAGTGACAGTAACTCTCCAACAAAAATAAAAAAAAAAAACCAAAAAAACCCCCACACATTTCATCTCCAAGAATTACCTACATCAAAGTATGCAGCAAACATATCATCTGATTCGGTGAACATATCAGGAGCTAGCAGTTTCTTCTGAGCTGAACCTTAAAAGGAAATTGGAAATTTAGATTACTGAACATGTAAAAGATGACAAATTAATAACTCTGTTACCAGTATAATTCAGGACTTGGTATCTTCACAATATAATCTGAGATCAGTATGTTGCTCTTAGATCAACAGGTAGCTCTACTGATGTTTCTAGCAATTACCATTTTACATTTTAGAAATACAAAACTCAAACTGGGGATGTTCTTCAAAGCACTCAAAAAAATTTACACTGCCTTGAAAAATTAAGTGTAATAGCTTTCAAATCACACAGCAGAAAGAAAAAGTACATATTTACATGTTCCCTACAGGTAATAACTCTCACTATATATGCATAAAGAGAAATACAAAATGTCTGTGTGTGTATATATGTAAAAAAATAGACACGTTTTCGATATACAAATTATGGCTTTTCTGCTAATAATGAGGTATTTTACTAAAAACTAAAGCTGTAAAGCCCAGAAGTTGTTTCTCTTGAAAATACCTTCTTCAATCCTGTCAAAAAGGACCTCCTGTGTAGCTTTTAGTCAAAAACAGTATTTACTATTATGTTTAAAAAATATTTTTAATGTGGGCAAGATTATCCCTTTTTCACCTTTTAATCGTCTTTAAAGTCCCAAAGACATTTTAGTTGGTTGATAAAAGCAAAGAAATATAAATTAAGTACACATTAGTGAAAGCAAGTAAACTTGAAACTAGTTCATAACATACATTATTATAGCATCCCCTCACGACTATACTAAATCTCTCTTTAGGGTATTAAGCAATGGAGAAAAATAAAGAGTTAACCTCATCATTAAGTTCTCACGATGCATATAGCCAACCACTTTCATACAAAATAACTAGACTGAAATCTTCTGACAGCATCAAAAACTCTCATCCATCATGCTGACACTGTTTTTTCAAGGTATAGATCTGTCACCCGACACCATGCAGAGACAGGTTATGCTTTTGTTTCAAGATAACAGACCCTTCCAGCAACTTCCTCAGATTTTCTTTTTGATTCCAGTTACACTTGCACTGGGTTACAGTGAGTTATTGACTAGTTCCTTCACAACTTACCATCCTGCCTCTATATGAGGTCAGGATATAAATAAGAAGTGGTTCTGTTATTATAGTCACCTCCAACCCAGAATACTACCAATATATGAAAATTCCCAGATTTGAGTGTTTTTAAACACAACCCTTTTTCATATCTTAAAAGTGTCTATATAGTTAACTGTTATATTTTCTATAGTTTAGTGGACAAAATTAGAAGGCAGCATGTGCCTCTGACAAAAATGGAAAAAGATATTAACTGATACACGTAAGAAGATTAAGTCTAAACTTTTTGTATGCAAATAAGGAAAAGTGCGTAAGACAGTTCTTTCCACCTACATTGCAGAACAATCTGAAAACATACTGCTCAAGGGAACACCGGGACAAGCTACAGAGGAGCACACCAGTCCCAAAGAGGTGCAGCTTTATTACTTCAAAGAGACTCATCCGCTAGAGCACAGCATATTTAGCCCCCAAGGACACACCTAGCGCATGACACGGAACACAAACTAACTGTCCAACCATTTCCTGAGGGGATGGGCAGGTTTCCCAGCCCTTGTTAAACAGGGCGCTGTTGCAATTAAACTGCAAAGAGAAACTGAAGTACTTAAAACTAGCTCAAGTATGTCCACACAGCAACTACTCTCACCTTTTCACTACTTGGAAGATGTATGGCAACCCACTTTCAAAAAACAAACAAACAAAGGCAGCAGATTTTCAATATTACAGGGTGCACTGCAAAATGCTCTATGTTCCCTTTGCCACAGCAGGCACAAGGCCGGTCTTATAGCAAGATGTATTTAATTTCAGTATTGTACAATACACTATGTGCAGGGAGGAAGAGGAGGAAATAGCCATTTCTCCAGCAAGAAGTTATGTTACCAAAATGGACTTACTAGCAATGAGCTCGCTCTCAAAAGCATTAATCATTCTGAGTTACTACCGACCCACTTACATTCTGCTAACACAGTGGCTTTGACCAAAAGAAGGGACAAAAGGGGCATGGGTTTCCAACCCACCCCAAGATGAAGACTAGGACTATATTAAGCTTCTAAGAAAACAAAATGCGTGAGTGAAAAGAAAAATCTGGAAGTTAAAAAGGATGATTCTTAAAGACAGACATTGTTATTTGCTCTTCCAAATTGATAGCATGAATTGTGTTGTGTTATTAGAAATATAGAGAGCATGTTCCATTCATAGCATCCTCCTTAATGAGCAAGCCTAATTTTAATGTTATGTTTTTAAGTACAATAATATTTGTGGAAACATTCTCAAATTCTGTCTAAAAACTCAATCTTCTTCTAAGTCTGGAAGTATATAAGGAAACTAAGCAAAATCTCTTTTGAAGTGCTCTGCTTAAGAGTTGAGCTTTCATAAATTGTACTATACAGTGAGATTTCTGATTCTTACCGTTGTTCTGTTCAACCGTCATGAGGTTGTGCTTGGCTTTTACTGATGCCTCAAATGTGTCCACATTTTCCCGCTCGTACTCCTTAACATCAGCAGCTACCCTTTCTAGGATGTCATCTGGCGAATTTGAGCGACTACGCGTACTACTTTGAGGACTGCTTGGTTCAGATGGCACAGATATATTACTGTCTTCCGTCTGGCCTTTGTATTTCTAAAAGAAATTTAATTATTAATCTCACCATCACAGCCTATCACAATTTAAACATTTTTATATTCAGTTTTTCAATGGTTGGCGCTAAACCTTAATCTTTGCTTTCATAATGGCCTACATGTCTAATGGCAACAGATTATTTGCAGAATACAGCTTTTGAAAAATCACTTTGCTACAAATTAATTGGGAAAAAATAGGAATAGTAACGACTATCATAATGTAGTATAAGACTAAGAGTCTTCCTTTACCACAACATTTTTCATCAAAAGCCTAAAATTACCTTCCATAGCCCACGTGATAATATAACTGTGTACCTGAACAATTGCTTGTCGCTGTAGTCTCCTTTGTCTTATCTCTGCTTCTTCATCTTCTTCTTCCAAATCGAAGTCTTCAAGACTATAAAAATACAATTACTTTTTACATAACATCATAAACGTAGGATTATATACTAAATTTTACCCAATGCAGTTCTTTGACATAGAAAGCACACAATGTATTAAACAATAGCCATTCAACTGACTCAGAAAGCAAAGGTGTATTAAATCCCAGTGCGTATATTTACATCTCCTTGCAAAGAAAATTTATCTTCTGGTATTTCATTGGGACTTAGGAGTATTTCATTTTTAACTACAACCAATTAACAGTAACTGCTTTTAAAGAGGAAAAAAAACCAGAAAAACTTTTTTGTTTTCATTCCAGCATCACTCTTCCTCGATAATTTGATTAAGAATGCATACTCTTGTGCAATTGTATTAAGCAGATATTTAACAAATATAAAAACAATTTGCAGATAGCCATTAATCCTTTCAACTGTTACAGTTTTTCAGACCAAATATTCTCATTAGACACTGATCAAGTTGAATTTAGAAAGCAAACAATCTATCATCCCCTTAAGTCTGCCCATTAGCCTACAGGTCCTGGTTATTTCTTGCACACTCCGAAGTCTTCCAGATCATCCCAACAATAATTTGACAAGATCACAAGTACTAAAACATGATTAAGGTTTTATGTGACAACCCGAAAACTACACCGAGAAGATACATATCATTTCCTTCTCTGTACCAGCAGATCTGTATTTTTAGATAAACAACACAAATTAGAAGTTAATTCTTACTTTTCATCTGATGAAGACTCCTGTTCAGCTTTCATACCCTCAGAAAGACTACCTTTAAATTTGTCTTCTTTAACTTTGCTTCTGCTCCTACGTCTATGGCCACCACGCGACCTTGATCTCCTTCGAAGGCGAGATCTACTTCTTCGGCCTCTGTCCCTGTTAACAATAAGAAGGGTTTGGATTTGGGGCATTTTGGTTTGGTTTTCTGAAGAAAAGGGGGAAAACATATTCGTAAAACATAAAGGTATAATGCCCCCAAGTAATAAAACAAACAAATTCACGGGTGACAAAATGAATTCAACTGTTCTAGCTTATAAATGTGGACAAAAAAATGCATTGTCTTTTTACATATAAGACAGCAATCTTTACTGTTTTAGCAATATTTTTACAAAATACATTAAGAAGCGCAGTGTGTCTTTACCTCCTCCGAGGAGATCTACTCCGCCTTCTCGGAGATCGGCTACGTCGAAGGGGTGAACGAGACCTCCTTCTAATGGGGGACCGAGACCTTCTTCTGGATGGGGACCATCTACTGGGTGGGCTAATATCTTTTGATCTTTCACGTCTAGACAAAATATCATCTCTGGTCCGTGTTCTTAGAGGAAGAGAACAGTAGTAAAATCAGGAGCAAGCTGAAAACAAAAATCACAGTTCCCTCTAAAAGCTCACTTTAAAATCTTACTGCAGGTGAGGGACCACCAGGTGGGCTTCTGAGGGAGGGACGGGTAAGTACGCTGCTGAGCTGGCTGCCCCTCCTGCCTCTGCCTGCCCACCCTGGGAAATATGTGCCCATACGGACATCTTGTTCAGGACAACTCTGAGAACAGAACTTCTTAATTACTACCACAAAGCTAAGAGAGGTTTCAAAACAAAGCTTATGTTTAAGTCCTACACGAATAGCAGCTTGTTTTCATGTTTATGAGAACCGGTATTTAAACAGTAAATAACCCCAAAAACTACTTCCTGAGAATTTTCTCAGCAACTTTACAACACAGTATTGGAATTTAGGACCACGCTACTCCACAGCAATGATTTTAGCGTCTATTTCAATTTGGGCACTACAATTGAATAGCTTCAACATTTCACACATTCTAATACAGCAGCTGAAAACTAAAATTCTTAATTACCATGTAAACTAACCCTTCTCAAATTAAAAAATAATTCAAGCTTGACACTATATATTATTCAAAATTTGCTCATTCTTGTCTATACAGATTCACAATTATGCAAGGGAGAAAAAAAATCCTTGATGGGACAGTTACACTAAAAAAGTTATTGTATTCCGTAACAGCAAGACTTGAATTAAAAATTGGAAATAAGTTAAAAATATTTAACAACTATTCTAATGACGTTGCAACAGAAATCTGTGGAAAATGTTTCCACACCATTGTTGAAAGAAAATGTTGCTATGTCATCTCTTCTCTCCTCCTCCCCGCCCCAGCCCTTGCTTTTTGGTTTTTTTTAAATCAAATTGGGATGAGTTATTTCAGGTGTTATCTCTCATCAATGAACAAAATCTCTTGGGTCTGAAAGATTAATTCTGCTCACTCTATAACTTTTTTTATTTGTTTTAAAACTGCTATATCAGCTTCAGTTATGTTAGCTACGTATAATGACCAGGCATACAGAACTGATGCAAAGTAGTAAACAGTGGGAAAATTTATGCACATGCAGAAGTACTGGCAGTTTCTACAAGAAATTACTGGAGACTCAAACAATAGAGCAGGCTGATCATGCTAACCCATTTGATTTACATTATGTTCTTGTGAACATTATTACAGAAAAAGTCACAGGACAAACTGACAGTTCCAGGTTTCCTGGCTAACAAAGTGGTTGTACTGCCAAAAGCCAATCAAAATAACTGCAAAAAAAAATTAAAATCAGTTCAGGGATTACTGGTATGAGTTAAAAGATAGAAGATGATTAGGAATTCATAGTAATGTCATATAATGAGTAACTTCAGTCAAAGACCTGAGAAGTATCTTTACATGATTAGAACACTGGAAACAAACACAAAATAAGTTTACTGGGAATTTTTGGTTAAAACTGTTATTAAAGCTCCTGAAATTCTCTGGCAGCCTGAGTGTAATTACAGGTAGTTAAAACTTCAACATAGTTGGATGTCCCGCAAATAAAGATTATTCCTGCCGATTTGCAAACACATCCAGCAAAAAATATTTCTTAGTAGTCCCCCACTCACATGCTGCTCCCCACAGTGTTACAGAAGTATGAATTTGATAGCAAAATTCTAGGCACATGCATCACTTGAAATATCATCTAGACAACTAACTCAAACTGTCTGCAATGCAAGCTGTCATGAGAAGTGAAAACTGAAAGATGCAAAATGCTATGGAAGAAATGTCAAATACTATGTCACAGAAACACAGTGGTTGTGCTGATACACTCCGGATTCACCAGACATCAGTCACGATAAACTGCCAGCCTTCACAATACTTGCTTACTCTGGTTAACGTCACTGGAGTCATTGCCCAAAGTACCTGCAGTATTGCTAAGCAGTAGCACAGACAAACAAGTCGATAACGCGCTTCTAGAAGATAGCCCATACTTGAAACCAAAGTAACCTTCAGTGATGCAGGCAGTAAGACTTTCACATTTATTAGCTGCTTATATGCTGAGCTAGATCTTTATGGTTCCAATACCCAGTTTTAAATTCATACCTCTTTGCTCTTAATTCTCGGAGTGGGTGAAGCTAAACCCCATGACAAAAGATTTTAAATTATTCATTATCCAAAAGTAATGCTGTGTTGAACTTCTCACATTGAATTCATTAACTTCCAAAAACATACATATTGATATTGTTGTCTGCTTGGGAACTTACCATCCAGACCTTATCAGGTTCAAGGCAGTGTTAGTCATTATTATTGTCTCATGCTATATGTTAAATTTCAAGGTAACTGCTTTCATAGGCTTTTTAAAAATGCCAGGACTAAAAATACATTAAAAATATTTCAGTCTATATTTCAGTGTATGCAAAACATGGTAATGATATACAACAGACCAATAATGATGCAACACTACCATATTGCCAGCAAAACAAAGATATAAAATATTTTGGGGAAAAAAAAAAAGACTGTGAGAAGAACATCTTGATATAAAAGATTTGCTTACATTCACACATGCTGACTCAATCTTTATGAGTTTTTTTTTTTTTTTTGAGAGTGGAAAAGGGGTTATTTACCCGCTTTTAGCCAACAGTGATATGTAGGAGTGGAGGGGACTCTCACTCCACAGAAATTCCTGAAAGTAACGGAACTATTAACTATGAAACAAAGCAGAAGCCAAATTCTGAATCCAACTGAGTGACAAAAATGAGAACCTGAGCTACAAAACCTGTTCCCAGCAATGGCGTGAGCAGCAACTAACTCTGCACTTTAACAACTAAAGCTGAACTTGCATGTCTGACAGCTGGGGGGAGTATTTTTAAAAAACTGAATACATGCAAAGTAAGGTCATAATATTATGCACAATCCCATTATCTTTTTTAATAGCTATTTTCAGAATAAAACAAAGAGATGAACACCAAAGACAGTTCATCCTGTAATGCACTTTTCCTATGGTTCGTGACAGCTTTAAGTTACCTGGGAGAAGACAGACGCCTCCTTTCCGATTCTCTTCTTTTCCTCTCTGCAGACCTACTCCTCACCCTTCTAACCGGAGACCGGGTTCGAGATGGGGATTTACTCTGTTTAGATCTACGATCATTGAAGAGAGGGGATCTGCTTCTTCTTGACTTTTCCCGTTGTTTGGGAGATAAGCTTCTTCCTTTTGGGCTACGGCCAGGTCGTCTAGGGGACCTGTTTTCTTTCCCTGAAGAAGCATCTTTAGAAGGAGATTTAATTGGCTTTTTTTCTTTGTCAGTCTCTGATCTCCTAGGTTTTCTATCTTTGGACCGCGATCTTCTATCTTTGGATCTGCTTCTTAGTTCTGTTGGAGATTTAGATTTTCTGCCACGATCTCTACTTTTGTTTTCATTTACAACTGGAGACTTTCTGCGATCTCTTGATTTACTTTTATCATCAGCCTTATTCCTATCCTCTGGGGGAGATTTAGACTTCCTGTTTTTCTCCTGAGATCGTCTTTTAAGCATTGGAGACCTGGATTTCCTTGTCTGATCTTGAGACTTACTTCTCTTATAAGGGCTTTTGGATTTCCTCCTCTCTTTTGACTTGCTTCTAGCTGTCTTCTCTTTGATTCCATCAACTCCTACCTTGCCTTTCTTTTTGTCAGATCTGTGCCTAGTCCTTTCTTTTGATTCACTCTTACTTCCTTTCTTGGAACTAGTTTTATTGTCCACAGGTTCTAACTTCCCCTTAGTGTTTGACTTAGCTGCAGGTCTCGTTCCGTTTCGCACTTTTTCATTAATCTCCCCCTCTTCTTCAGATCCTGACTCATAACCTTGTAATATTAATCCCATTCCAGACTGGACTTTTCCTTCCATTAATTCATTTTCAAGTTCAGCTTTCAATAATGCTCTTTGTTTCTCCAAGTCTTCCAGAGGAGCTAAAAAATCAATTTTAGTTCTTTTAGCTGGTCCATCTTCCTTGTCAGAGGTATCAGCTACCTCTTTCCGTTTATGTTTCTTATGTTTGTGTCTGTGTTTATGTTTTTTGTCCTTATCTTCTTCTGAAGAATGTTTATGTTTCTTGTGTTTACTTCGGTGTTTGTGTTTCTTTTTTTTGTGTCGGCTGTGCTTGTTCTGAGGTTGGTCTGCCTCTGATACTTCCCCATTTTCTTCATTTATGCTTTTCTCAGACGCATCAGCATCCTCAACCCTGCAAAAAATAAAAACTACAAGTTAGTACTAACAACTCACTGCAGTCCTTAATCTTGTGTTGACAGTCTTCTTTTATTCTAGAAGCTTAGAAACTGGCATTTAATTACCTACCTTTGGGAGAATTAAAAATGTACAACTAATGTACCTAAGTTAGAACAGCAGATACACTTCCTCCTGAACAGACATCTGTGACAGCAAAAAGAAATACTGCAGAAGGGAGATACAGCAAATGCACTAACAAAATAAAATGTGTGCATGAATCAATGCTTATGCTTTTAGGGTCAATACTGACAATATTTGTTAATAGTATACTACAGCACTGCATATTTATGCATTCTGTCAGTCCACCATCTACCTGCTGCTCCACTCCGATGCCTAACCCAAGCTATGCCTTTTAAAAGTATTTTCAAATGGCAGAATATAGTTGTTCTCCAAAGATCAAAACTTATTTCAAGGGATGATGCTGACTACCCTGATGAAACCATCTTGGAAAGTCTCACACCGAGCTGACTGATCCTCTTAACTGCTATTTCTTTATGTAAATGTTCACACTTGTTTGAAAATGAAGAACTGTTCTTATCGTGCATTTCTATTATTTATGCAATACAGGGAACAGGATAAATTAAGAAAGTCTAATTTCAGAAAAGCTTTCTGATAGTATACGGCAGACTATCAGCTTCCCAAGAAATAAAGCTGTAATCTTTAGACTTGTAAAAGGGTATTGGCCAAAAAAGCAGAAAGGAAGTCTACAGCAGGTTATTAAAATAATAATGTATAATGTTTGTTCTAAAAAATAGGAAATCATTTAAATTAGCTAGTCACAGTAACAAGCAGTTTAAACTGTGTACTTCCTAACTTCAAAAGTTATGAAGTTCAGTCATGATGTTATGCAGTCACTTATCTGCCTTAGATCCTGAAACTGGTTTACCAATACATTTTTTACAGTGTTTAGCAAATGCCTCCTGATCTCCTTCAGAACATCAATTAAGCTACTGTCTGTGGTGAGACAGGTATCTGCCTTTTCAAATCTGCTGCCAAATATTATAGGTGCCAGAGTTCACCTTTCTACAAACTTACCCAATACTTACTTTTAATAACTTAAATGTAGCTCTTTCTGTACCCCAGGCCTCATTCATTGAACAGAAATTCCCTAAACATGATGCTCAGGAGTGGTGGAGGGATGTACACAGAAATGTATAGATATCTTCCAATCTCTGCTAGTTTCATCTGACAGACGTTTCTGAAGAATACGATCAATGATCTGATAAAATAAATATATCAGAGGTATTCTAACCCAGGCCTAAAGGAAAGCACTTCACTATAAATCCGATTAGTGCCTTCCTAATTAAAGATAGGATCTTCTAACAGTGCAGTTATTGGTTCTCTCCCGCTTGAGTTAATGCAAGTTCTAGTACCAGTAAATAATCCAAACTTTTCTGCAACATACACTAAAATTATTTGCTAAAACCATTAACACTTTAGTGCTCTGAAATGAGAAACTTCCTGAGGGAGCAGACTCAGTTAAAAATATGAAATATTGACAGAGTTAAGTCTGAATGCTGTACACTTTTTCTTCTATGCCTTTCCTGCTAGTTCTGCTTACCCAAAGCATAAAAAAGGGTGTTTTTCTTAATTGCTTCTTCCTGACACTCCACACCATTATGACAACAGAATAACATAAAGAAAAAGGACAAACTGCCTAGAAATTAGTTTGCTCTATGCCGCATTTGTTACAAAAGACACATAAAGAAGGAAAAAGTATTACATGTAAAACTTTTTCAACCTGGATTTGCAATCCAGAGCAAGTATGTCTGTGATATAAATTGGCTAAAGGGCAGAGAAATGTCACAAGGAGAACGTTAAGGGAACTATGCATTCTTCAAGATTGCTTTTAGATTGATACAGGATGGTGTATAAATCCCCAATAACACATTAATGGAGATTTAATACATTATAAAGATATTGCAGAAGAACAAAAACCGCTTCCATTCAAGATGCTCCAGATTAAGTCTACCTTCTCCTAATAGGAGAAAAGTGACACTGAAATATAAGGAAGTTATTTTGTTATCATATGTATTTTAATGTTATGTAATAACCTCACCTTACATTCCATAAGAGCAGGCTGGTAGTGGAGGTGCCAGATGAGATACAGCACCAGAGCTGGATCTCAGGCCCCTACACACTGCTAATACAACTGCCAGCTTTCTTTGCATCTGTACCTCAACTATAAAATGACTATTAATTTCATTAATATACATTAAATATTTCAGCGATTATTTACATGCAGGAATCTGTTAATTTCAGGTAATTCTATCTAAACATGGATAAACTTTTACTTCATTTAAATGCTTCAGAGGTGTAATGACACAGAGGAGAAACCTTTTAAGAAGGTTTCAGAAGGTTATGAGGCAGATCAGTAACCACATGTTTAGGTGCTAATGGCTTTAACTGGAGAGGAATTGTGACATGACCTTATTATTATAGCCCTGCTTTTTCTTACTTCTGACTTTAAGAAGAACAATGGGAAGTTCACGAAGTTCTACAAAGAGGTTTCATCCACCTTTTCCTACATTCAGGCTTCCTATCGGCAGTTTTTACTTATTGCTCTCAGTCATGTTTGTCTATACAATACTACATACTCTTCTTTATGTGCTCACGTGTTTCACGTGGTTTACGTGTACATTTACTGCTTCCCCTCATCTGTTTTCTACTCCCACGATTAATAACAACAAAAAAAAGGCTCAAATCGCTACTTTTGAAAGGAGAAAAAAAATATATAAAGCAGGTTTTATGGCTAAAAGGTTTATATAGCAAAGAGCAGCGATAAAGTAAGCATTAGGCTGTCAACTCCGGGCAAAAGTTCCAGAGAAGAAAGCGTTCAGGATCTCGTGAGCGTCGACAAACCCAAGTCTCACGACGCTAACCGGGGTGCCAGGAAAACGCACCCCCCGGAGCCCCGGTCCGGCGGGGAGGCCAGGCGGTAGCTCCATCATCGCGGGAGTTGCCAGTCATTTCGAGGGCTGGAAGGAGGGGCTGCCGGCAACAAATCGCTTTTTCGCTTCCATCAGCACAGGAAATTTTCATACCGCGAGAGCGCCCGGGACTCGGGAGAGGTGGGCTCGCCGCAGGGCGGGCAGCGGCTCGGCGGCGGGGCAGCCCCGAGGGACCCGCCGGCCAGGCTGCCCCGCGGAGGCCCGGCTCGGACAGGCAGCCCAGGCCCGCGCTGTAGTGCCGTGTGGGGGGGAGGAGATCCCGGGAAGCGCCCGCCCGCCCTCCCCCTCAGGGATGCCCGAGCTCCGCCGGCACCCGCCCGCCCCGGCAGGGCAGCGGCCTCCCGGCCAGGCGGAGGACCAGGATCCCCGCTATACCCCCGCGGCAAACCCGCTTCCCCGGGAGGGGCGGGAGCTGCCGTGGCGGGGAGGACAGCGCCGGAGCGCCCCCACCCCCGCCCCGAGGCGGGAAGGCGCACGCGGAACTGAGGACACGNGCCGGCGGCTCCGGCCCCGCTGGGCCGCCTCACGGCGGGGCGAGCGGCTCCTATAGCAACCCCTCTCCCTCAGAGCGGCCGCCTTCCCCCATCTCCCTCCTCCTCCTCTTCCACCTCCACCCGGGCCGCTTCTCGCCTTCCCCTCGCCCGCGCTTCTCCCTCCGCCTCCCTCTTCCCCGAGGCGCCACACAGCGAGGAGCCTCCCCCCGCTCCGCCCGCCCCAGCCGATCTCTTACTCGGGCGCTCGCAGCTCGGGCTCCGCCGCGGCGGCCATTTTGAACTTCCAAACTCCTTCGCTGCCGCTGAGGAGACGCGGGGCCGCGGCGCAAGCGCCGTGAGGGGAGGGGGCGGGTTGAGGCGGGGGCAGCGGCCGCCGGAAGTGATCCCCGCATCCTGGGCAGGGACCCGACCGGAAGTTCCGCCATTTCCCTCAGTGGGGGCGGGAGTGGCGGCAGCGGTGGCAGGTTTTACGCCGGCTCCTGCCGCCAAGAAATCTTTATGAAGCTTGCCGTTCTCGGGATGCGTTTAAACGCCCGCACGGTGATTTTGCTAGTAAGTCAGTTTTATTTTTATCCTGACACAACTTGTCTTAGCTATAAAATTCTCTGTGCGCGTAACTTTTGTTGGTCGATGTAAGATTTATGAGAGGGTTTTGTCGCGAGCTGTAAACGCTGTCGTGAGGAGCCGCGGTAAAACATCTTCATGTTGCTCTAAACAAAGAAAGTATAAGGATTGCAAAAACTCTAAAAAGCGTTGTAAACGTTCGCTTTTTGGTGATGTTCCTTTATTCTCCAAAATCCTGTCTTATTTTATATGGTGGATTCTGTATATTTCTAGGAGCAGTTAACTATTATATTCTAATAACTTCCATATTGCTAGCTTTTTAATGGCTCTCTAACATTACTGTAAAGGTGCTTCTGCTAAGGTTAATGCTTTTTATCTCTACATTTTGTGACACTGCTGATAACTAAATATTCTCTCCACTTATAAATGGAGGACCTTGGCAGAGTAGCATAATCTGTGTCTCTTAAATCATACAAGGACATAATTCCAGTATTCTAGTGCTGCTCTCCATTGTGTTGACTACAAATGTTGCTTTTGTACCGATTGTACTTTAAACAAGGAGGGACAAACATTAAAATGTTTCTGTTACTAGTTGCAAGTGTTTTGCTCTTAATAAAGCTGCACATTTAGTGCTTACCTTCAAGTCTATAGGTGAAATCTTGAAAAAAAGCAGGTAATGTTAGGAGCATTGGGGAATGTGGAATAACAGGGCTTCCTGTGATTGTAGCTAGGCTGGGCATTGCATCTGTGTTGCAGTGTAGGTTTTGAAGAGTTTAGATTTGAAGGTGTTGTGCAGTCTAATTTTGAAGTCGTCTTTGTCTTTGGGATAAGTGAGATTGTTCAGAGGTTTTACTGTTTAAAAGGGCAGGAGATAGAATTTTCATAAAAGGTTATTGCAGAATTTCTGCAGGAAAAGTAACTTAAGAAAACCTGAAAGCAAAAGGAGTATCTTTTTGCTTCATAATGACATACAGTGTCTCCACTTAATTGTACAAGACTGTAACAAGGCTGTGGTCTAGTCTAACTACAGCAGTGAAAAGACTCACACGTGGTTATAAAAAACAATGTTTTCTTAAGGGAAGAAGAACTGTTTTGTATTGACAAATTATAAGTTGTCTTTTGAGTGGGTAATTCCCTTCCTTTTTTTTTTGTGGAGGTGGGGTGTCAAAAATCTATCTTCCTTACAACTGTAGTGAGAAAACAACATGGGACTAAGTGTTCTGGGATAGTTTTTTGACAACTTCCATCATATCTGGGGCAATGAATTTTGAAGATTATAATTTAGCATTCACTTTTATATTAACATATGCAGAAAGCTTACTTAATTTTAGCTTCCTGTTGAAAAATTTAGTAATTAAATACTTAACAACTTTTTAAGCTCTTGATACTATTACAGAATTGTAACTATTTTATGTTTGTTTTGAATATTGTTTGTATTTTTGTGATAAATATAAGCAAAGGAAGCCTTTCTAAATATCTTTTTAACACTGTGCTACATTTTTGAAGCGGAGAAGAAACACTACAAAAATTGTGAGAAGTCTTCAGCTCGCTAGTATTTTTCAGATGTTTTATTCCATTAAATGGAGTCCTACTGTAACATTACAAAGAACTGTTGTCTGCCCATTTATTATGCTTGTGGAGCTGATATGATGGGTATGTGAGCCTTCCTGTTTGCTATGAGGGTAGTTTTGGAAAAAAGTTTTAACTGTAGCTTCTTAGTGCTAAACGTAGTGTCAAGTTTTAGCTGTAATTGCTAATAGTATTTGGTACAGTATAACTTTTATAAATGTTAAAACTTTTAACCTACATGAAAGCCTAACTGGTTACTGGAAAAAAGTGTACAAATTGCTAAAATACTTTAGTGCGGTATACTGAAGTTTCTTCTTAACTTCTTATTTAGGACAAAGCTATCAGTTTGTCATGCTGAGAGATTCTTGTATGTGATGATGCAGTATTATTTGTTGTCTACTTATCTAAGTTAAAATGATTGTTGATATTTTGTATAGTGACAGTTTACCATCTGCGTCAGGGATAAAGAAGCAAAAGACCTGAAACACTAATAATGCTGCCTGTCATTAGCTTGGGTCTTTGACTCTTAAACCTTAAAAAAAGAGTCCAGAAGTCGCTACAAAGTTGAGTGGTTTTATATTAAAACCCTTACAGGAAAGGGTTAGTGGTCTTGATTGTATTTCCCATTAAACAGAAATCCTCTATGCAAAACCTGCAACCTCCAACCAGTACTTTCTCCAGACCAAATTGAGTGTCAGCAGATGTGCTTAGAATAAAATGGACAAGTAAAGTGTGTTGCTTCTCACCGCTAAAAATAATCCTTTCGGTATTTTGATGTATCTCTTCCTTCAATATCTTTCGCAGGCTCCATAAGTCACATCAAAATAACTCTACTGCAAGTATATATTTTGCTAAGTCATTTTAAATTGTGGTTTGAAATCTTTGAGAACTGCTTGTTATTACGGTTTTTCTTCTTTTTGTTTTGACATTGTGAGAGAGGAGTGCATTGAGCATCCTTAGAGCTGAGCTAACCTTGCTTTTGCTGCCAGAGCCCCCATGGTCACATTGTGTCTTCATAATTAATAATTGCTCTTTCTTCTGAAATACTGTACATCTCAGCCAAATTCAGCCTCATAATGCTTAAATTAGCAAAAAACCCTCACTTTAAAACTACAAAGGAGTTAAGTTTGAACTTTTATGTTAATAATTGTTTAACATGGGGAAGTGTCTTCTGTTTTTAATTAATGTATTTGATCCGATTTTAACCTGTTGTAACAAACCGTGGCTTTTAATACAGCTAAGGGATGGATCAAGGTCTTCAAGCATCTGTGCAACCATGGTAACAGTTTCAAACTGCATCTGTGTACTGAATGTGAGCGATGTTTTTTGCAAATATAGGTGGATTGTTTTGTTTGTAGCTTTTTTTATTCCCTGCCTTCAGTAGGTCTCTTACTTTTTATAACAGCTTAGTTTATGAAGTGCAACAAATGCTTTGTGAATACTATAAACATGTACTGGAATTTGATTAATTGTTTTACTTCTGTCTGCTTTTAGAGTGGAGGTGAATTTCCCAGTGCTAAATAATTAGTGCAAGTAGACCTACAAGTAAATTTGTTTTAATTGGTGGAAGAAGGCTTCAGAATTCATTAAGCTAGATTGAAACTGTGGTTTGAGGTGGGAAAAGAGGATTAAGCACTTGTTACAGTTTGCTTGAAGCCATTAAACAAGGATCCCCATCTTCAAAGGCTGCTGCTGGCTGCATTGAGCTTGCAGCTGAGCAGCTGTTAAGTAGATAGAAGAGAAAAGAAGATGACAACAACACACAGTGCAGGGAATCTGGATGCAGGACATGAGGAGATGCTTGGGGTTTGGATGTGTTTTATGTTGATGTGAGTTTTTGATGGGCTTATTTTGGCAATTGATAATTTCTTGGTTGGATAACCACTTGTCTGTTAGTTTAAAAGGAAATTCTCCTCTGTTAAGTTAGTAGCAGCAAGTTTATCTTCTTTCATCAATTTTGTTGAGAGTTTTATTTCCACCTGCAATAAGCAGAGATTCTTGCTTCATACAAGTAAGACGACGTATTACCTCATGGTTTTATTGGCTTGTTTGTTATCAAACTGGGCCCTTGGAAGGGAGGGGGATACTGTACTGCTTAAAATATCAAAGCTGAAGGATGCTTCCATGTCTGAAGCTTTTCTGACTTTAGCTTTGTGTCAATGTGACTGGAATAGCACCAGAACTGTAATACTCCGAATGATGGCCAGCCAGGTTCAGTCTACAGTTTAGAAATTTTTTGACCAAGAGTTTAGTCTCTTTCTGATTCCTTTTTTGACATTTGATGATGTCAAAAGCGCGTGTCACATTGGAACTGCGAACAGTATGAACTTTCTCAGACCTTGACCAACAAAGTCCTAGATTTGTGGTTAGAGCAGAGCTATGTGGAGAGACTTGTCCCTGCGTTTCTGATTTCTAGCTGCTGTTTTAGGATAATCTCGTTAACTGAAGTAGGGTGAATCTGATGGGGAAATGTATAGCAGCCTACCAATCAATATACGTTAACTTTAGTTCCATCAAGGGGCTAACTTCAACACTTCTTAAGTCCTAAAGCAACTTTCAAAGGACCGTCCAGCTTTGTCTCTTGCAGGGCGAACAAAAGGAGTGTGTAGGAGCTGTGCAGTCTTGCATCATCTAATTTGATTTTGTGATTTATTTTTTAGCAGTGGTAGAGACTATACCTCTCTTCCAGCAGTTCCTCTTAATGCTGATAAATACACTTTCCCCAAGATTATCTTAAAGAAGGCTTCTTCCTCAGAAAACAGAAATTAAATGAATTTATGACATGGGCATGCATATGTGTCACTTCTTCTGTACTTTAACTGCTTACTTCATATTTAGTGTTATAAAACTGCACTGTGTTTTTTTACTACTCTAGTTGCTTTGCTTTGTTACTAATGTTGCTTGTTTATTTAAAAGATACAGTTTTCACTTGCTCACCTGTCTTGCTTTTTTGTTTGTTTGTTTAAACTGTATTGGCTGAATTTTTTTATGTTGGTTCTTTGCCTATAAATGACACTTTCCCTTTAAAAACAAGTCAACCCAAATGATTCAACCAATTTTCTAGAATGCATATGGGGGAAAAATTTCTGTTAATAATGGTTTCAAGTAGAACCAGTAAGACTGTGGATACTTTCTATTTAAAAAGCCCTAATAGCCAATGGCTTGCAGGAAAGATCTAAGCATTTTTCAGATGCTCTCTTCTGTTAGAATAGGTAAAAGGCCTACTCCTGATGCAAGAGTCTGTTGGGATTTGTCCTCTTCACAGCCTGTGAAAAATACGGTGAACAATGAAGATTCCTTACTGCAGGAAGCTAATTGTGACAGACTGTTTTAGGGAGGCAAGGACAGAAATTAAGAAAACTTGACAGATTTCTTTGGTACCTGGCTGGAAAGGTATTTAATTCTTTCATAGAGAGCATATAAAAAAGTTGCATATTAAAGACCAGTGGGGCTGAAAAACCTGTGAGAAGTTGCTAGAGGACATGATAAGATAAGGAGGTGAACTCAAGCAGAATTTGGCATGTTAGGAAAAGTGCTACCGGGAAAGGGCATAGTGGGCAGAGAATAAAATAGTAGGGGGCCTCAGGGAATGAAAGTAACTTGGGCAGCACATTGGCCTGAAGTGGACAGAAAGGATTTAGAGTCTCAGATACGTGAACCAGCATTAATGTAACGGTGTCCGCAGTCACATCTATTTGCTATTGCTGTTGTTACTCAAAAGGCAATTAGTGATTCTGGTGTATCTAAGGGTTTTGGCAATGCCAGTCAGCCCAAATTTAATTTCCTGTTGTGAAATCTGGAATTTAAGTTTTAACTTCTTAGATATTTTGTTTCAAAAAATAAAGCCTAGACCATGTTAAATGTGTTTTTTTAAAAAAACCACAAAAAATTGAAGAAAATTCACAGTAAAAGTTGCAAAGTCAAACACTCATCATCTCTGTGGGTAGATAAACTTGCAAAATCTTCAGTTGTCTGACTTGACTGTATACAAATTCCACCCCC
>VZSF01009937.1:94177-190272 GCA_013398295.1 Chionis minor | reverse complement strand
CCCCCCCCCCCCCCCCCCGACATCAGCCTTCCAAAATTCAGTGTGTGGAATAGGTATTGCTTCATTAACCTTGGTTTATTGTTTAGTGGGCATAGCTTTATATTCATAAAAAACAATGGAATTAAAGTTACCAAGGCAACTTCAATTCCGGCAATTCCTAATTTCTATTTCTTGGCTTAGCAACCTTAATGAGCTGGGATTTTGGGGTTTGGTTTTTTGTTTGTTGCTTTGTTGTTGTTGTTGGGGTTTTTTTATTTAGGATTTTTTTTTTGTGTTGTCGGAAATATGTTTTGGAGTCTACAATAACATACTAAAATAAATTACCAAAAATGCCATCATCTTTAGCAGTATGTGCTGTATGCTCTTAGTTACTAGTCTGTGACACCATACAGTACATTGCTGTATAAAGGGTCACATATTTTTTCCTTAGGTCCTGTGGCATCTAGACCATGTAGGGTCGCTGGCTTCAGCTCCATCATGACATCCTAATGTATACTGTGTTGGTGGTGATGTATTGACCACTGAACCACACTGAAGCATGGAGCTGGTGTACACTGAATGGAGGGTCAGGTAAGTGTTTGTTTATTCATAATGCTGTCTTGAATATACCATCTCAAAAAAGCATAAGACATCCGATTTATTTTGTTTTTAATCTCGAAGTGGTCCTAAAATTGGCAATTTATCCTCCCTTCAGTCACTAGAGGCTCCATAGTCCAGCAGTGTTTGTAATCAGATGCTTGCTGTGCCATCAAGTTAAAAGGAATTGGCAATTTAATAAATAAGGCTTGATGACTCTGGGTGAGGAAAAATCTTTAGTTTTTTCTTCCTGTAAACAGTAGTGTGGTGAAATGTCTCACATTACCAAGCCCTTGCGGGGAGTGTTTGATATGTGTTGCTTAAGTTGATGGATTTTACAAGTCACCTTCAGAGTTGATGCAATCGTTTTGAGATTGAATCATTTACATGACAATTAACATCCCCTTTCATATCTTGTTTGTAGGCTGAGGGTGGTAAAAAGAGAATTTTGGTACTTTGTAGCTGAAATAGTTAACTCATACAAAAGTAGTAATATGCAAACTATGTCAGGACCAAAAAGATTGAGTCAAATTACGTGATTGTGCCAAATGATATTTTCTGTGGATGAAACTATTAGCCTCGCTCTGAAATAAATGCTGGCAGACTTCTCAATCATCTAATGGGCTTACTTGATTTTTTTACCCCTAGTCTTCCAAAATATACTATTTGCTTAAAAGTGTATGCAGCACTGTGGTTTTTAAGCTGATATTTTAGGTTGGAAATGGCTGTTATTTTGCTGGTCTTGATATTAGTCTTAATAATACAATTAGAATTTTATGCTATTTTAACAACAGTATAAGAAAGAGAACTTAATATCTGGATATTTGTAACAAAAATAAATCAGTTCCTTGCAATGTAATAGTTACATTATGTAAATATGTTGCTTGTTCTTTGTCTATATATGTAATGATCATTGGAAGTTTAGCTGAGGAAACTCAGAAAAGGCAACTATTTAAAATGTGCATTGTTAGATAAAGCTTTTGTATGATAAATACATTGTAATCTGGTAAACCCAAGGGATTCAGGTCAAATGAGATTCCTGAAAATCATGTTCTCCTTCCTGCTTTGTCACTTTTAAAAACCAGGGCTATTTATTGTGGTGGCAAGTGTGTCAAACACAGCAGTGACTTTCCAAATGCTATTGTTTTTATGATAATAATCTGTGCTTATTTCACTTTGTTTTTCTTTTTGTGCTGAGCAGCGCTGTGCAATTTTATAATGAAAATGTGCATCCAGGAATGATAATCTGTACTTCTAGGGTGGGTGTGAACAGCAGCTAAACATTGCTGTAAGTCATGTGCTTATTCATTATATTTACAATATGTGCAAAATTAAAATAAAGCAGTTCTTTCCTCCACATTATCTATATTTAACAACTTGGACCTGATTTGGCCCTATGGTTAAAAAAAACAAAAACCAAAAAAACCAACCCCAAACAATTCTCTCCTCCCACACCCAAACACCAAAACCAACCAAACAAAAAAACCCAAAACCAAACCCCAAACAAATGGCTTGTCTATGTTTTTTTTGGAAGCTATTTTTTTCCCTTTGTGTCTGTGTGATTCACAAACACAGCATAGAATGATTAGCAAGTGTTTTTTTCTCTGTTAGTGCACTGAATTATGATGGTTACACTATTACAAAAGTCTATCTTCAACTCTGCCTTTCACCTGAAAGTATCTTATCTAAAATTCTTAAGTCTTCGGTCACTGATGGAAATGTAAAATATTGGTTGATACTGTATTTTGTGTTACTTTTTGAATTAGTTTACTTATTTCTTAATTGACAATCTAGAGCAGAGTTGAAAGAGCACATGGAAAATCACAAAACTTCTGCTGCTTTTTTGTCTTCATTTTGAGATGAAGTATGCAAAATCAGACATCAGGTGAATGGACATCAGGAAGAAAACCAAACGAAAAACAAACGAAAGAGAAGAAAGAAGGCTGAAGATAATCCTGTGTGCTCCAACACAAAAGCAACTAGAAAGAAGGATTCAAGTTAATTTGCCTATAGTACCTACGGTAGGTATGACCCATATTATAGTGAAACTTGCATTGCGTTTGTTATTCTTCAAGTACTTCTGTAGGCTTCATTGCAGAACAATTGATAATGTGGCATATGTTTATTTATTTACCTACTTACCTGTTTTTACAAGAAAGTTGCCCACAGATAGCCTGAACAAAAATAAGGTACCCTATTCAAATGGCTCTTTTCTACTTGGTTTGCAATAGTACCAGTCTTTTGAATAAAGTAAACAGTGTGGATCAAAAGGTGTTTTTAAAGGCTTTCTCTTTATGTTTTCTTACAAACAATAACAAAGGGGAGCCACTGAGATGTGCTCTTTGAAGAGTTAAGAGAGATGCTGTAAGACTTCTTGGGATTCTGTGTGTAAACTAGATGAAAAATCTGTGACAGTGTACGTCTGCAGTTGTGGCTGCATTTCTAAGAGGCATATTTGTTGAAGCACCAATTTTATTAGCTAATTCAAGATTCCACTTAATCTGCAGCTTTAAGAGCTCACACTAAGATTTTGACCTCAAGTGCATCCTCTCTTCCAAAGAGAACTTGAGAACGCATTTGATGCTTTCCGGTTATTCAGAAAAGACCTTTTTTTCTTTGATAAAGAAGATGGTGATCTCCGGTAGCCACCCATCTGTGAGTTGACACCTCACAACATTCTAATGGTAGCTTTTCTAGTATGTAGGTAGGGAAGTTTGTGTATGTTCTGTTTCTCTAGGTTTCTTCTAAGTATGCAAATTTGGGTTTGGGGATGTTCTTTTTTGTTGTTGCTTATGACTGTACATGTCTGTTATGTTATTTGAAAACATTTTCACAATGAGTGCCTTCAGTTTAACTAATCACTTTCTGACTTTTAAAGTTGTGTATTATAATCTAATTAATTCAAATTGTCAACGTTTTTTCCCTGAATAGCTTTTTCACTGGTTTCCACTGTTTTCTAGGACTGAAGTAATTGTCTATACTGAGTCTGGATTTCATGGTTTGAAATTGTTACTGCTCACATGGAAAGAGATAAATACATGTTCTAGTAGCTTGCTGAAATTGGTGAAGTAAAAAGAAATTTAAAAAGGAATTTGGGTTTGGATAGTTAAAGGCCTGATTACTTGTAGTGAACTAGCAGTTTTGCTAGTAGGGAAGGGAGTGGACTGACATGCTGATGATAGACCTTTCACGTAGGTCTCTCGCATGTGTCTCTGTGTGTGGTTTGTTTTGTTGTTTGCTTTTTTTAGTGAAGTAGTTAACAAGTTTTGTCTTAAAGCACAGTTCACTGCACAAAGCACAGTGTCATTATAACAGTTATTTTTGGCAATCCAAATTTAGTCTGAGGTTATATATGAAATGTGTTGTTATCTGATGAATGCATTACCTCTGTGTTTCGGAAGCAAAAAGAGCATTTACAGGCTGGGTCTCTGGAGCTCTCCCTGAAACTATGCTTGTAAGATTAAGAACTTACTTAAATTTTTCATACCTGGTTCTGGCTTGAGTCTTGCTGTGCTATCTGTGCAGCAAAGCAAACTTCATGTTAACACTGCTTCTTTCTCACAGTCTCTTTGCAGGGCAAACTACCGAAAACAGCAATGAACCATATTACCAGCTTGTGGCTATCTCTTATTTCTTTCCACTAAAGGCCCCGACCTCGTGGCAGGACTAACAGAACAGAATCTGTTCTATGTTGTGTCCCACAGCTTACGTTGAATAGCTGGTGGCAGAATGGCATAAAGATAGTGCTGCTGTGCTGGCTGTGGCTCTGAGTGTGCACTCTGTGCTGCTCCGCAGAACTCCAGAGTGCCAAAGCAAGTAGCCTCATTTTCTTCTCTTACTGGTATCGTCTCATTAACAGGCTCACTTGGGAAATTTATTTTAGAGTCTAATGATATTTTAAAATTAAAACTTAAAGGCCTCTTTTTTTTTTTTTTAAACTGAAAAAGATGTGCTGTCACACAGTTGAGTTACCAAAGAGGTGTAGGTAACGATATGTAGGGAGCAGTTGTTTTCCCGTCTGCCTTGTGGTGCTTTTTTTCCCCAGAAGGGGGCAGCAAATGAATGTCCACGAGCTGGCTTTTACTTTTCAAATACTTTTTCAGTGTTCCTCTTTGCCTTTAAACCTCAGTGTAGACTACTTACTGGTGGTGGAGTTCAAAATGATGATTTCTACCTAATTTATTTGCTCTCTGGGTAGCTGGAATGTATGAATTGGAAGTATTCCTTCTTTTCAGTATTAGGCTGTAGAATTTATTTAGTAAAATCTATTTCAAGTTTATGAAAAAGGCAGTTCTGTATGAAGGTTGAAGATTTTTATGACTATGGCATTAGAGGTATGTATATCTTAAAGAATAAAATAGCTGAACAAATGAACTGTTATCAGTTCATGTCCCCTAAGTCTTGCTTACATCTTCCAAATACTTATTTTCTATATTTCAAGTTAAATTAATGTAATATTACAATTCAGAATAATGTTCTCATGGCCATTTTTCTCCCATCAGAAAACAAAACTTTTCGGGTTTTTTTCACTTTACACTAAATATAGTGATGCTTTTAATTCACATGTTAATTAATGCGTTCATGTACAAGGATGGCTTGTGCATTCTGCTGACAATGCATGTGAGTTAAAGGCCTCAATTCACGGGGAATACTAGTGATACTAAACAATATAATCAAATCTTATTGTCTTATTTCAACAATGAAGTACAGTTTTATCATCTATAATTTATGGAGGCGTACCATATTAGTGATTTGTAGTATAGGGTTTTTTATGACTGTATGTGAAAATGCTGGTTAATACCTACAATTGTGAGTTCCTTGAAAGCATGTGGCTGTAATTCTGGTACAGATCAAGTAACTCTTGTGGCAAGAAGCCACAGAGAGAGGGCAGTCTAACCTTTTCAGTTCCTGACTTTTATCCAATAGTTCACATAAAGAAGAGAAAATCATAGTGGCGTCTGTATCAGCTGCCTATAATCAGTGTTCAAAAGCTAACTGGGAAGAATGAAACTGATTCCTAACAAGACTGATTTATTGATAGTCTTGCCTAACAGTTTCATTGAAATCAAAAGTGTTATAATTCATGTGGGACCTTTATGGAGCCTAAAACTTGATCAAGAGTACTCAAGACCCCTTGGTCTTAATATCTCAAACACACCTGATTCGTATCTGAAGGATGAAAGGTTAAATCATCCCTATTTCATTTCCAGATTCCTTTGGACTTTGACTCTGTAACCTTAGAAGATTGAACCAGCCCTCCTAGTAAGAGTGTAGTCTTTCTTTTCTCCTTAAAGAAAAAAGAATGCATCAGTATTTATGTAGAGTTTGCACCACAAGCACTGCATAAAATAGGCACTGCCTGCAACATATCAGAATTCTGAAATCTGCATTTAAAGCTATTACATGTGCTAGAAATAGGCAGCTACGCTTACACCTTTTTTAAGGAGTAATTCAAATAGCTAGAAAATCAGAATTGCTCTACTTTTCTACAAAGCGTTTAATCTCCTAACAAAGGGAAGTTGTTCTGTTATGTCACTGTGACAGACGTGTTCCTTAAATGCATAAAAAGTACAGTTTTAATTGTGATTTCAATGAGTAAATTGGTAACAAGGAAGTAGAATTGGTAACAAGGAACATTTTCCTAGTCTGTGAATCAATATGAACTTGCCTTTGAACTACTGTACTTGGATTCACATGGATGCTACAGAAATTAGTCTCTGCATTTTTGGTCTCTGCTTCATGGCTGTAAAAAAGTTCTATCTATCCTGTAGGAGTTTAGAATCTAGATATTTGACATATTTTTTTGTGGTGGTTTTTCCTCTTGGAAGATCACAAATGTTTAGGGGAAAAGGGGGAAAAACTATAACAGAGAGTTATTTAGAATGACACAACGTGCCTTTCAGAGTTGGCTTTCGTCCTGAAGCCCACTGTTTAAATGTCATATTTTTCCATATAGGCCCTTGGTTCTACTGAGATCACTGGTTTAGCTTTCATGCCTTCTATGCATCAAAAACTTCAACAGCTCCGCTGAGTACTTAAGTTCCCTCATGCAAGTTAAGGGGTTTTATTCTTCAAGCAATGTAAGTGTTCTTTCTCTGGTGCAAGAAGGTGTTAACCCAGACAAGTAACTGAGGATTAAATCCTCTTTTGCGTCTCTCTTGTTTTTAGTAGTGTTGCATAAAATAATGGTTGTATGCTTCGCTCTCAATTTACAATTAGCAGGAATACTTTTACCAGTAGAAGGCTTGAGTATAATATGAACTAATTTCATTGTTTTCTAAAATACTTTGTTTTCAAAATAGCAGAACTTTAATTACCTTTGCAAATGTGTCGTGAAAATAGCTATGTTTTCATTATAGAGTGTTTAAAGAATGAGTAATCCTGTTTATTACATGTGAATGTAGTGCATGTATTTGGAAATAGTATTTACTTAGTAATTAATTATTTACAGGTATGATTCGAAAATACCTTGTTTCCTTTTTCTAAGTGCTGATCAATAGTCTGGATAGAGATGTAAGCACCTTTTCAAAACTGCTATAGTTTACTTCCAGAGGACAAGGATTTTAAAGCTCTTCTATGCTTATATTTCTCCCTTTGAAAATATTGTGTATTAAAGATGTGACTTTACGGCTTTATAGATTTAAGTTTAAATTTGTGAACAACCAGTGCTTCCTCTGTTGTTGCTGAGTTTTAGGGAACTTTTATGTGCTTGAGACTTGGAGTTAAATGGTTTTGAAATATTCTAAGCATGGTGTGGGGAAGTATCTGGAGAATCAAGGAATTTGGAACAGCAGGTCTGTGTAGGCCTTTTCAAATGTTTTACAGTTTTGTTCCCTAGGAATCCTCTCTTTGTATATAAGCACATGTATAATTTTCATATGCAGTATTTTTCCTTCTAAATAAATTCCGCTTGCTGGCCCAGAGGAGCAGCACATCATGCAATTGAGAAAGTAGAATCTGTCTTTTTCATCCAGACAAAAAAATTTTTAAAAACTTAAGCAGACCATTCAAACATCAACAAACCCCAACCTGGAATAATCATGTTGCATTATGCAGTATTGACTGCTGGTAAATTACTGAACACAGCAAAACATGTCATTCTGGGCACATAAATAAATAGCTGAAAGATAATAAAATAATAACTGAAGTACTTGATTGTAGACAGGTCTAATAGGACTCTTTGTGCTCTCATCCCTCCCATAATGATATCGGTCTTTCCTAACTAATAGCTTTAAACACTCATGATAAAAGGCATTAATAGCCTCAATTAACAACAGTATCTGAGAAATGTCATCCCTTTAGACCACTTACACAGGAAGAATAGATTATGATTTTCCAGCTGTGACAAGGTTCATTTCCTTTCTGACAGGAAGTGTTCTTGTAGTTAGCTCTGCAGAAACGCGCGGGGATGCATGCTGGTGTGAAAGCCTTTCACTGCCAGCCCTGTGAGTACGAAACAAGGTGCAAAGCCCGTGGCGCAGCATATGTTACTGCATACGGGTGGATTACATGTACGTGCTCTTCATGTTACCGCTTGGGTAAACTGTTTAGATAGGAAAAAAAGTGCTGTATGGTTGAATAATGAATGCTGTGTAGGAGTGCTCCTTTGTGCCATAGAAAAGATTTCTAGAGAAAAGGGTTATTTTTTACTTACTGGTAGTTCTCCCTCTTGTGTTGAATATGCAAAAACCAAACACTGATCACAATTTAACAAAACAGACACATTTTTAGCTTAAATGTTTTTTGTGGCATTGAGGGATATTGATCTTTAAGGATATGTTTGACTTGCCCTCTTGATTATAGCTATATTTATGGAGATCCTGGTTTAGGATTTATATTCAGAAGATACCTATGTAAAGGTGTAAGGACTCTGCAAAGACGAGGACAGCTTATGTCCCTGGCTCATTAACTGAGAAGGATGCCTTTGCTGCTTCAGATGGATGTGAACTTCAACCAGTTCTTAATTTTTTTTTTGTTCTGTAGTGGTAGTCCGTAGCCAGGGAAGAATGGGAATGTCTCCTCAAAACTTTTTAAATCAACTTGCACGTATTGGCATAGTTCAAAGTTTTTTAATATAATACATTGTTGTTTATCTACCTTGGCTACATTCCCTTTCATTTTCTGGAAAGCTTCCCGCTTCAGTTTTCTGTTTTGAAGTTCAATGTTGAACCTCTGTGAAAGGCCCAGCCTCTATGACTGATGCTCTGGGGTTCTTTCTGTCTTGGTCAAGTGATTTGTTTACATAGACTTTGTGTTGCCATGGTTATATTAAGCCTGTCAGTCTGCCAAAAAAGGCACTGGCATTAGAAATTCTGAATTTACGCAGAAGAACATACTTTGTATCACTGTCTGCTTGGAACTGCTGGATCTGCTCCATCTTGTTGGTATTTAGAAAGTGAAGCCTTTCTCCTTTCTTCTGAACCGAGCGTTTTACAGGGTTAGGAAAAAAAAAGTTTAGCTGAATGAATAAAATGGGAACGTGCTGTGTTGCGTTAATGGCATTCTGAAACCTGCACCTTGATGTGTGCAGTGAGTGGGTGGACATCACAGTGGGGAACCAATAGCTGCTTGTGATAATATTTAATTAAATCTGCTTGCAGAGAACTCATCCTATAGGACTTGGCAGCACATTGAGTAGGGAATATCCACCTTTGTCCACATTGGCAAAATGAACTTTTCAGCGAGTTGAAGAAATTAAATATTCTTGCAGTGGTTTGGCAGGAGTGCAGTGCTCTAACACTTGAGCAACGTGGGTGGTGCTTCATCCTGCAGCATTGGAGCCATGGCATCACACACGGCAGCAGAGGAGAGTAGGCAGATGTCTGGCAGGAAATGTAGGTGTGAAGGGGTCTGATAGACGTCTCATGCTACTGGGACAGATGGCTCTCAATCTCTATGCAAGAATTCCATATTCAAAGGCAGACATCTGCTCTATTAGACATTCTTAGCTTGTGTAGAAGACAACTGACAGGGCTTCAAAAAGTGCAGGAAAAGGAGAGTGATACCCAAAGAAGAGAGAACCAGCTTCTCCTAGGAGGTTGGCTAGGCAGTGTGGCTGGGCACCATTAATGAATGTGACCAAACCTGTGCAAAATAAATTAAACTTTCATAAAAAAATTAACAAAATAAGTCACTGTCTAGAAGAGGGGTGGCAAATCCTGAACCGTCTCCTATTCCTTGTTCTGCATCTGGCCTGCTATGCAACCTACAGCAAGCATATTTAATGAGTTTTAGGAAGCTGCGTATTACCTATGAAAATGTAATTTGTTATCTAGATATCAAACCATTGATGACAACTCCTGAAAATGTCATCAGCCTCTTCTGTTTGCTTCCCCATTGACAACTGGGGGTGAACATAAAAAAAAAAAAAGCTTTGTTTTCCATGCCATACTGACTATGCAGTGATCATGCAATGCGATGTCCCCTGCATTAATTCTTAAAAGACAACACTAATAAAACTGGAGCAGGAGTGTTACCTGTAATAACATTAGCATGAAACGCTGTCTTGAGGAGAACTATTACTGTACCAGGGTTGGTGTTAGGACTTAGGTTCTTAAAATATGTTCACTTTTCATTCTTTTAACTCAAATGTATTTATTTGGTTGGTTTGTGGAGGGTTTTTTTTGGATGCAAAAATGAAAATAGTTTTGCCTATTTGGGGACTGGTCCAGATGATCTCCAGAGATTCCATTCAGCTTTAACCATTCTGCAATTCTGTTTGGGTTTCAGTTTTTGTTTTGTTTTGGGTTTTTTTTCAGTCAGTGGTTTCTTTCTGGTTAGTTTCATTTCAGGTTCTCCACTGTAAGGCTAATATGTCATAATTTTAGTAAGTCAGAAAAATACAAAGATAAATATTTTAAATCAGAAATTGTCAGTGGGAATGTAGATGAAAGGGGAGGCTAGTCCTTTAAGAATGTACTTTTCAGTGTTTTTGTTATTGAAAGCTATTGTTTACCTTTGTATTTGTGACCTAAATGTTGTCCTTGCTGTCTTTACAGAAAATTCTTTGTGTGTTTTGTTCATTAAGTTAAAATTACTTTCCCTTCATGTCATTTCCTTTTGCTGCTTGAAAATTTCCTGTACAGCTACATTTCCCCTTTCTGAGGGATTTTGTTTGTTTGTTTGTTTTTAATTGGTGACATAGAGTGTGCTGAAAGTTGGCCCTCTGAACTTTCTTTCAAAAGAAAAGATCAAAACTAAATTTGGAAATGGTTCTGTCCAGTTTTTCTTGATTAGACTTACGGTGGAAGCCAAATTTAGATGCAGTAGATCGTGTACTGGTAAAACAGACTGTAACCTTTAACTGCCTAGACTGTTATCTAAGATCATGCTTCATTAGCAACAAGATCATGTGAAAGATGAGCTGTGGCATTGAGGATGTGTTGTAAATGCCAATCCACTGATTTTTATTTTGAGTTTCCCACATACATTTTTGTGTCCACACAGAAAATACTACATTCTTCATATTTGCTTTGCAAAGGTGAGAAGCCTTTAAAGTGTGAGATCTGCTCCTACACCTCCATTGATGAAAACTCTCTGCAGTAGCGCTTCTGAACACGCGCTAGTGAGAGGCCCTACAAATGTTGACTCTGTTCATATAGTGTAAATAATCCCTCTGACGGACAAATTCTGTAAATTCTTTTAAAAAATTCCAACAAAACAACAAAAAACCACAACCCCACACCTTAAGGTATGTGCTCCTGCCCATTAATAAAAGCCAAGCCAACCATTTAAATATATTCCTTTTGGGAGCTTGGCTCTATGAAGGCTTTTTTTTTGTTTAAAGGAATTGCTTTCTCTCCCCTCTTTACAGCTCTTTCTGTATATAACTGCATAGACTGTGCAGGAAGATGTGTGGAACATTAATGTGATAAATACAAAAATATCTGGTAGAAAGTGATAGTATCTGTGTGTGAAAGGGCACTGGGACAATGGTAGTGACTCGTATAAAACCAAAAATCTGTTCATTCACTATGTCTTAATTTGCTGCAATAGGTGCACCATGCTGCTTTTTCACACTGATTTTGTCTGCAACTTTTCTTGTAGTGTTTTGATTCCACCCTCCCACCCCTGCTGATTGAGGAAATGATCACATTTCTGACAGTGATAACGTACTTCATTTTGCAATGTTGGCAGAATGTGTCATGTGATGAGTGGGAGCATTAGCTAGTCTTAGCAAAGCCAAAGTACACGTTAAAAGTATGTACTTAGCAGCCTTAGAGGCTGTTTAAATGTTAAATTCTTGTGTGTTTAAACTCTGTATGCTAAATGATGTACTGTTTGCTTTGGTGTGTGGTTTTGGTTTTTTTTTAAACTCAAAAGGTTTAAACTTAGATAAGCCAATGTCCGTAAGTCACTTCTTGAGGTATGCAGTGGTTGGTGAAGAGATGGCTTTACGTATGTGGGGGAAAGCTTAATTTGCTCCATTTCATTATATGTTATAGTAAAGGTAATTCTGATGACAAAACTAGTGCTCCTTTTGAAGAGTCTTTTGATGTCAGAATTAAAATCTGGAAGTGCAGCTATCAAAAGTGGTAAGATGCCTTGAGCTTAAAGCAAGTTCCTTCTTCACTGAGAGCTTTTCAGTAGCCGGTGACAGAATAACAGGGAAAACAGATTTTTCGTATTTTTTGTGGCAGCTATGTAAAAACATTGAATTGTAAACAGTATCCAAACGTTACTATATTAGGCACAAGAAATCCAGTTTCCTCTCCTATCAGAAAGCTTTAGTTATAGGATACAGCTAAGCGTGGCAGGGGATTCTCATTAAGTCCTATACTACTAAAAATCTATTTTTTTAATAAACCATTCTGTAATACCTGTGATAATATTCTGTCTCTTTTTGCAGTGTTACTTTACAAGCATATGCTTTTTCATTTATTTGTAATAAATCAGCCCTGCTTACAGGCATGAAAGATTTTGTTGCTTGCAAATTAACAACGTGCCCCTCTTCCACCAGCCTACTTTGCCTTGTTAGATGCACATCAGCCATCATAGTATAAACACTTGCATGCTTAACGTGCTGTGGAACTAGTTCCATTTGAAGTTAATAGATTTTTTTTTTTCACTTATTGATGTAATGACAGCCTATGAGATCAGGAAGCGTTTTAACCAGTGCCTGTAAGAGTGGAAACACTCTGTGAAAGCACTCTTTTCTTGTATGTAGAATGTATACTTACAAAATACTTAGTTCCTGTCTTCATAGTGTTCCAGACGTAGTAGTTTGGATGTTTGAAATTGCCCCTTGTGAAACAGTTTGCCTGAATTGGGTAAATACAGTTACGTTTTTGGCTTTTCTCTTAAGTAATCTATTCCAGGTCTGTAATAGTCTTTAAATTTTTAAGTACGCTAGAATATAACACAGTATTTCTGAAGTTGTATCAAAAATACAAAAAAAGAAGGTATTTAAGGAAAATAAAATAAAATAACCTAAGCAAACAACCCTTTTCCAGTCCCCAAGCATATACTTTACACCCACACAGACCCCATTGACTGATTCAGTGGGCTGTATTCAGAAGTGAAGTGTAAAGGGTAGAAATCACTTGCAGATCTGAGTGTAAGCAAGACTAAGGATGGCGTAACTGCAGTAATGAAATATACAGAAAAATGTCAACCTAAACTTTTACAGTATTCTGGTGTAGTTCATGAATAAATATTGTTTACTGACATTTAATTAACAAAGTTTCATTGTTCAGCCTCTTGGCCTCTGCTTTGAGTTTGCCAGATACATTCAATGAAGAACAATGTAGTGAAATCTTCAGTAGCTACTGCTCATCAAAATTCAGGATTACAGTGGAACTTAATTTTTAAAGTGCATTGACATATATATGTATGTATAATGAACTCAATGAAAAATGTGTATGTAACTGGCCTATTTACAATAGTTAGAGTCTTTTCACTTTAAGGCTTTTGTCTTACCAGGAGCTTAGAGCTGTGTAGAAGAAGAGATGTAAATTTACTTGAGATATCTGCCCTGCTTAGTGACTTGGGAGAGTCAGATGACTGCTTCTGATGGCACAGAATCTGACAGGTTCACGTTTTTGGTAGTTTTGCTGTCAAAGACTGCAAGAGGATTTCCTAAAAGTTGTGCATTCCTAGTGATAACAGAGAGTTCTATGCTACTTTAATAAGAATGTATGGGAAAATAGTTACTCTTGTATGTAAATCTTAGTTTGAAAACACAAGTTTTTCTGTGCCTGTGTAGTAAAATACTTTTCTTATGCATCAGATCAACCAATTACAATTTTTGTTAGGTGTGAGGGGAAAGGAGGGTTAAGGTATGCTTCTCTGATTAAGAATACTTTAAGAAAGTCTAGAGCTGTTTGCTTGTTGCGTTCATATAAATAACACCACAACCGAAGTACCACAATCCTAAATACAGAAAACCCGTTAATATTTGCAGCACCAACCATGAGGTTTTAAAACTGGTGTGGTATATACATTGCTAAGTCTAAGAACTAATTTTAGCCAACTTAGTTTAATCTGACCTCTCTGTGGATCCCCTTCTATATTCAGCAGAGAATGATGGACATTCCCAAAAGACATCTTAATTTCATATGAGATGTTACTTAAGTGTGTGGGCTACTTCACCCCCTTAGGGTTACTTACTGCCTGCCTACAGTTAACGTTACAGAGGAAATCTAGAAGATAACATACTTGTCAGCTAACATGTGGGATGAATCCTACTGTAGGAGATTGTTTTAATTTCCTAGCTCATAGGGCTGAAAGTAGTTGTTGCCAAAATAAACAGATCCTCAATATCTTTTTAAGGGAAACCTTAAATTCAGAGAAGTTTATATTACAAATTAGTAAGTTTTGAAATCAGATCATTTTGTGTTAGGTAACAAGTGCGGAGGCTTACCCCCAAGTCTCAGTCTGGGTTCTTTTACAGCCTGTATACTGCTGTATTCTAGGTTGACCTTGTATGGGCAAAGTGCCAAAACCCAAAGGTTTAGATTATAGATTTGATATTCCCTGAGTCTAAGAGAACTGAGGTTTTGATCAGGATCAAGTGATAATTCCACTGTCTTAGGGCAGGATTTAGACCCACAGTAAGCGTGTAGCAGACCTCACATTTTAATATAGACTGGATCCTTGACAGTATTTATGTTATGGTTAAGTTCTGTATTTTGAGGTATGTCTCTCTGTCATAATGCAAAATGGGTAGAATTAAATGCAGGTGCAAGGTGAAAACTTGTCAGTATATTCAGACTGGTTTGCAGCTTTCACTACATTGAGCTAGAATTACACGCGGATACACATGCAAATGTGTGCATCTCTTGTGTGCATGGCTGCATGCTGGTGCAGTTGTATCCTAAGGGTGTAAATGCATATAGGTCTTATTAAGACTAAAAAGTAAATTGGGACACTTGTGTGTGTAGGACGTTAGATTCTTACTGTCTGTACAGAGGTTTTATTTTCAAAGACTAGGTGTAGACACAGGTACACAACTGACACTAAAGTAGAAATACTGCTGAAAACATGGTGCAAAACTCCACTAACTTACTCCAGTGGTAAGGAAAAAAATGGTGAAAGACGTCATCCTGCTTGTGTAAAATGAGAGACATTTTTGGTCTAGAAACCCACACGTGGGAATACAGCTAGCTGTAAATGAAATCATTGGGTTAGGGGTCAGGAGGGCTGTGTTCTGCCACTGGACAGAGCCATGAGATCTTGCTAGAGATGACTCATCCCCTGACCTACTGTTTGGCTATTTTGGATTTGTGAGCACTCCAGCTAGAGACTGACTGCCTGTGTTTGTGCAGTGATCACTGCTACTGATAGTACTAATGTCTGATACATTTTTAATTTTTTTGCAGCATTCAGAAGAGGAGCTTGGACCTTCACATATGCTGACATCACACTGGTGAGGCACTTGTCTGCAGTTTTTCCTGCTATTCTTCCCCTGACAAACAACTTCTTCAAAAACACATTAAGAAAGATCACCTGCGTTCAGGAACCTCATTAACCAGTTCCTAGCTCACCTTTACCCTCAAATCGCTTACTGTTGAACGTGACGTTCTTCGTTCTTAAGCTTCCACCAGAGCATCCCGGCAAATAAAGAAGCTGTTGGCATTGTCAGACTTTTGTGCTGAAATCTAGGGATTATCTGGAAGAAGAGAAGAAATGGTCCTTATGTGGCAATTAAAAGCACTTGGAATGGACTTCCCAAAAAGCTTTGTGTGTGCTATGGTGGTACAGGTGATAACTCCAGTGTGCTGAGAGGAGCATGAAGATTTGTGTTGCACAAAGGGTGAACAGGTTGATTTTTGTTCTGGTTACCTCTTCCTGTTATATTATATTCCACTTACTTACAAATGAAAGGGTTGACATTTCAAGGCAGAATCTGTTGAAATGTACCAAAGCTGACAGTTAAGCCTACAGGTGGCTTCTATACTACATTTCTTACTTTTTTATACAAGGCTCTATAAACCAGTAAATTATTAAAGAAAATCTGCTGATGCCTTAACACTCATAATGGGTAAAAAAATTAAATTTCTTCATGGTTATTTTTTACAACAAAGTGTGTCTATTATCGTAAGCTAATCCAATGTTGAACTAAAAATATAAACTGCTAAAATATGACATCAAATAAATGACTTGACTAAATACAGCTGTACCTTATTTAGACAAATACAAATTGCTCTCTTTAGAAAAAGATTAAATGAGAAGAATGGAATACTTTCTAATTTTAGGCTGTTAGAGAACTGGTTTTACTCTAAGACTCTACATTTATTCTTTGACTATGGTGGTTTTGTGGAGTTTGTTATTAGCTATGAATGTTACTCAGGAAATGTAACTCTTGTTAAAAATAAAAAACCTAGTATCACAACTTCCTACCAGAGAGAAGCAAATAGTGATTGAAGTGTGCCTATACTGTTCTCTTAAACATGATTGGTAAAGAATATACTACTTAAATAGGATACTTACTTCAGGTAAGTTGTAGATTTCTTGATTTAAAGGAAAATGCTAGTAAAAGAGTTATGTGGAAAGTAGCTACTGGCAAATTGTAGGTAGAAACTTTATTAAAGCATTAAAGAGAAACTTTTTTCAGAGAAGAAAATTCTTGTATTTTTAGAAATTGATTAAGGTCACAGGCTTCATCTTCCTGTTGTACAGTTAGAACAGAAAAGGTTGGAAATGCATACCAGACATAGACACTTAGTTCCTCTTCATCTGAAAGTATAATAGTTGGACACTGCAACTGAGCACATACATAATTACTAATGGGAAATATTTTCTTTCCTTAATGCAATTTACATTGCAGCATTTTAACTTGTTTGTACAACGGTCTGATGGTTCTTTAACTTGAAATTGCTTGAATGGTAAGCACTCATTTACAACAGCAGTACTTTACTCTGAAGGATTCCAGCAGCTTTTCACTAACTTTGCATTGGGGAAATATTTTGATCCTTGTTGCCGGTGGGCCCAGAGGACATTGACTTAACATGTTGGTTATTTAATAGCATTTAGCAGAAGCAAAAGATGTGGACTGCAGAGGGGATGTAGATATGTGGAATTCAATTAACCAAACTGGAATTCAGCCAAAACTCAGATCAACAGTCCCAATCTTGCAAAAAGCACAAGGGGTCTTCTAATAGTTGGTAAGTGGACTGAGCTTTTATTTTGATGTCACCTTGACAATTGTGGTGTAAGCAATCTAGTATCTACTTTTCTAGGGAATTTATTCAGTAATGTGAAGGACGGTTTATACCATTTACTAAATTACTAGTAATTACTAGATATTACTTCTGGCAGCGTTCTATTCTGTTTTTACACTTTTCATATAAGCACCAAGTTCAGCCTTAGTGTTTGGGAACAGGCAAGACTACAGCTTGGAGTGGTAGATCTGCAGGCATAGTATGATGCAGTTGCAGGCCCATCAGAGTTCTTAATGTGCTGGGATTTTTTTCCCTGTTTTTTTCCCCACTGTTGTTGCTGCAGGATGTATAATAGGCTTGATAAGTTAATTAGGAATGGGATCTTGAATATAAAATAAGTGCTTTATTTCCTTTTTTTGCTTATTTATCAGCCTATTGTAAGTGGGTGGAAATATTCAGCATTAGCTAGTTTACTGAAAAGTCTACTTTTTGCAGTTTTTGTACGTATAAGGTATGATTTATAGAGCCAAATTCTAATCTGTTCTTTATACCAGCCTCAGGCAGTATGACAGTTATTCTGTGGGCAAGTGAAGGATTTTGGTGTGTCCTTGTAAGTGATCTTTCAATATGAATATCATGCAGTCTATCAGAATGACTTCCTCGCTCTCTAGAAAAGGAACAAAGTTCAGATACAGAAACTAGTAATCCTGACGTTTCTTTTTTGTTGTGTAAGGCATTTTGGAATACTAGCCTTCTATCAAAAGTCCACACCCCCTGGTCATTCAGAAGTAGCCTTCAATGGAAGACTAATGTGGTTATCACGTAAAACTGTCGTTCATTAATATTTGAAATATAGTTAGATGAGTAAACAATTAGTTTTTAGTTCAGCTGTCACATACATTAGAAATCTTGATGTCTGCTTCTGGCTCTGAGTACAATTTTTCTAGGAATATCTGAGTTAGTATGCTTTGTTTTCTTTCTGTGTAAACCAACGAACAGTGGTGTGTGTGTGTGGAGGGGGGTGTGTTTGAGTATCAGCTTACGCAAGTCTGAGGAAAAGCTGGGGTGGGTTTTCTGTGAGACTGTTACAAAGCTGTTAACTGTGCTTCCTCTTGAACAAACTGTCGCTTGTGTTCCCTTTCCTTCTTGCTTCCCTTTGCTGTCAGGAAATACCTTTCATAGAGCAGTAGCTCCACAAAGTGCAGCCTCAGCATAGGTTAGGGACTGTAACAGCATTGACAAGGACTCTTTGTTGTGTTATATTCAGGCAAAAGTTCTACTGCCATAAATAATGCATGTTTTAATTGGAAACTGCAAATTGAAATACCAGTCTCTACAGGCTTGTTGATTTCAGTATAATCTGTTAGGGGCGGATTCTGTTTATATGCTGAACACACAACACATGCCCCAAATTTGTGCTTGGTTTGTTTCATTAGTACTTCCTGCGCTAGTGAGTTCCTTCCTATAAATTAAGACAAATGTCATTAGTAGGGGATGAGTTTAAAGCAGGTAATAAACATACTCATTTCTTGTCAGATTTCCCTGGGATTAATCGCACTTGTGCCTGATGGTAGCCACAGGTTTAGGCTTGCATGCACGGTTACTGTAGCTAAGATGAGCTAATTCATGAAGCTGGAACACTAATTGCATCTAAGAGGATGAACACAACTTTTTATACCATTTTAATTAGATTGGTTTAAAACCACACCTTAAGGCCTCTTGTAAACATAACATCTTACCAGCTTCAGTAAAGGTGTCTGACAGGTAACTCGGTGATGCCTAAGTATGTAAGTACAAATCTGTGAAGGCTATTAGTTTGCCTTGGGCTAGATTGATTTTGCTTTAATTTGGATCATTTATATTTGCATGCATTAACCAGTCTTGTTAGTGACTTGATGTCACTAGGACATCAATTCATTTACCAGCGTCAAGATGAATTTTGCATTGTTTTTAGTAGTTTATAGATATTAAAATATGAAATGACAACCCACATCCCAAACTTGCAGAACTGTAGAAAAAAAGGGAAGCAGATTAGGGTGGCCCTAGTCACTTTATTGCTGTCCAGTTTGGGCATCTTAATCTCCTGCTGTTTGTGGGCAAGCCTGAGCAACATATACCTAGAATGCTTCTAAATAGAATTTAGAATTAAAATAGGTTTTAAATGTGTAGAACTCCTAAGCGTTATGCAATCCTTCCATAAGTGACTGAAGGCTGATTTCAGAACATGCTGTGGGAATACCAGACCCCAAGCTTTGAGTGCCTCGAGCAGCCCCGTGTCCCCGCATGGGTATGTATTGAGCTACAGGTGCACTGAGTGCCTGACAATCCAATGCAGAAGATTCTGGTATTGAGCAGGGCAGGGAGAGTTCAAGTTAAGAGGCAAGGCTGAATGTAGGATTGAGTTTTACCCCTAATCTTCAGATTTAGGTATCTCCAGCTGGTCAAGATTCACTCATGAACTCTTACCTCCTTGTTTGATAGCTGGAGTTTGCTTTGACAAAACAAAGCCAGGAAAAGACCTGGGGCCCCTACTTTCATTTGTTTGCCTGTGTATAGATATGCCATGGTGTTTCAGGTCACTCCTTTGCACAGGAGGACAGGATTTCATTTTCTCTGTTTCCCAAGAGAGTGCAGAAGGGTAAAACCTTTTGGAAAATGGGGTGTATCAAGTGCTCCTATGAAAGTGTTATTTATGCATGATGACACCGGGCTTCTAAGTTCTATTTGAGAGAATATTTATATTTTCTCTATTAAATGGAACAGGAGTTAGGTCTCATCGTTCCATGTAGCACGTCTTAAATGCTATGTTGTGTAAACATTCTCTTCTTTTTCTGTTGGCTAATAACGACTGAATTACTCTGTGTGTGAAGCAGTAGTTTCAGATGTTCTTCTAGCTTTATGGTCTGGGCCCTTTCTTTAGGGGTGATGGGGATGTCATCAGGTAGAAGAGGTTTTTTGAATTTTTCCTTTACTGAGGTTACAAAACAAGTCAGGGGCAGAAGTTAGGCAGGGAAAAATACTTGTCTTATGCATCAGTCTTTTCAAATATACCTGTCCTTTGTAGGACAGTAGTAAAAATAGAAATGAAAGATAACTTCCCTTCTCCTAAAAGATTCTTCTTGAAAACTAATTCAGTACAGCTAGTAAAACTAAAAAGGTAGGAAGGAGAAGTCTGACTTGGATGGAATTGTTAAACCTTGATTTTGATTTTTTTTTTTGTTGGAAGACCAGTAGTTAAAGGATTAACTCTTATGTTCTGCAAGGTAATGCATTATATTAGTATATTATTCTTTTCTCGATCATAACTAAGCGGGGCTTATTGATGTATATGATGTAGATTCTTGGATTGCGTTGCTTGAAAGCATCTTGGATACTTTTTCAAGTTTATTGAAAATACAAGTCAACGTTTTTAACTTGACATTCTTCTTTTCAAAGGTCATTCTGCGTATAACGGGAAATGTGAAAGTCTGATAGGAATAAATTGGCTACAAACACAGCAGCAGTGTGTGCAGAAAATATCTCAAAAACATTTATGGATTATATTTCCTCATTTACAGTGTACTGATTATTTTCATAATAAGCAGCTGCCTGTGGACTTTCAGATACAGAAAACATGTGCCAAGAGATGGCATGTGAAGATGAACCAGCAGACGTGGGGTAGGTGAAAGTTCCATGCTGTGAACTGATATTCATCATTCTTTGGGTCATTGCCTTGATAACTCCACACCCAGTGAGTAACATGGTCGTACAGCAGTGACAAGCCACTGTAGCCCAGGGAGAAGGAAGCTCTTTTTATGGTTCTGACCAGGCCTATTCAAAGGTATGCCCATAAGCTGTTGCTGAAAATGCTGGCTGCATCTAATTGCTGTTAATTTATTCTGGTCTGAATTGTACTGATTAATAGCTGTTAGCAGAAGCAGAGGAATTTTCCTCTTTATAGGTGGGGCTCAGAGCCTTGTCGATTCAAGTCTTGCTGGAGAACAGAGTGTGCTGCTATAATTATGAGTAATTCTCATCCCTGGGGAAGGGGATCTGTAGCTCTCTTTTGTGTCATGAGGAATACTTTGGCCAGAATTTTATTCTTCTTACAAGCACGGGTGGGCAAGAAGTTGTGGCTCCTTGCCCCGTTTGTCTCTCCGGTGGCCCTATGCTGGGGTATGTGCATTAGCAGCCGTTGTCCAGAATGAGATGGCTCCAGGAGGTCATTCCCAGATTTTTGCTACTGACGCACTTGCTGTGAGACAGTGTCTCTCTTTGGCTCCTAGTTTTTAGGGGTGGGTGTGTCCGCTGTTAGTGTTACAAGATTAGAAAAATGCCCTGCAATGGTAAATAACTGCATTACTGTTTATTGTCGTTACTCTGTGTTCATACGCAAATACAAGGAAACACAACCTGATCCAATCTTTTTACATACTCAGACAGCATCACTTCCTCAGCATTAGTTGGTGCGACTAGCTCAAGGCATTTAATTGTTGTCTGAATTTCGGAAATGATGTCTTGGTGATTGGAATGCCTTTTCTTCACTTGCCAGCTGCTGCGTGGAGGTGCAGCAGTTCTGTTTTCACATGGCAGCTTTAATTTCTGTTTCCTTAACAAAAAAGTGAGCAATGCAGCACACCCTTCACAAATGCAATTAAACCTGCCTTAGTCACTGCTGGAGGAACAGGCAGAAACAGGTCATTTAATAGAAACTGTCTCTAATAAAACTGAGACAAACACGTCCTGTTAAAGACTTGGGGAAATCTCTTCAGGCAAAAAACCTGCTTCCTAAGGATGGACTTTGCACGGCCTTCCTTCAATTGTACTTACCTTCCTGTAGATGACAGATATAGTTAAATGCTGGTACCAGTTGTGTTATTGAGAGTGAAGCTGGGGTTTCATGTGCCATGTCTGCAGGCAATGGCTTTTACTCCCCAGTCTGCTAAAAGGGGTCATGCAGTTTGCTACTGAATCTTCCCAGTCTGACCTATTAATTTCAAACTCTTGGAGCCAGCTATGTGGTTTGATCTTTCCAAACTTTAGTAGCCTAAGAAGTCATGCATTCTGTCTAAAGTTAGGCACTTGGATTCCTTCTAGACCTAATAGAGGCAGTATTTATTTCCTGGGAGTAATTAATCCCAGCCTGATTGGGGGTGGTGGGGTTGCAAGGTGGCTGCTTCACAGATGTAGGCACAGCAGGAAGTGTTCTAACAGCTGGCGCCTTCTGCTCTCTGCAAACGTGATGTTGTGACAGGATCTGCCGAGGGATGTTTCCAGGTTAGATTTTCAGCAAAATGAAATGCTGTCAATACTCAAAATGCTTATTAAAACTCGTTTTTGGGATCTGCCTGAAAATTGCAATGGCATTTAAAAAAGAACAGTCACTGCAGTCTAGTGCTCAATGTGAAATTCAGATGAGTAAGAAAAGCAGTATTGTCCATCATGTTTTTCTCTACTATGTTTTAGAGAGCTCCTCAGACAAAGATTGGTGAAAGACTCCTACTATATGACAGATTTGAAGAAAAAGTAACATGCTAGTACAGATTTCAAGGCCAAAAGGGATCAACAGATCAGCATCTCCTAGATAGCATACAGACCACGTTTAGCTCAGAAGATAAACTATCAGTAGCCCGAGTACAAAATTACTTGTGTAATATTCTCACTTAAGCAATTCCATGAACAGCAAAACTAATAATGAAGTCTTGTTTCCAAAGTGTGTATATGTCTCTTGCCTCCTCCCATGTGGATTATCCGGTGTCTAATGCTGTCTCCAGTTCCTCAGTGGGGAATACGAGATCCTCTCTTTTTTTGTCTGTTTTCACAATTTATTTAAGGGTTTGGCATTTTAGAAGTCCCCTACCTTTCTGTTAAAGTTGCTTAAAATTTGCCACGGGGTTCCAGAGTTGTTGAGAGGCAGTTGACAGACCTGTGCCTATGTAGAGCACAAAGACCTGTGTTTTATTTTCGTAGGAAACTTGGCAACAAATTTAGAGTGAGGGGTGTGGTGATGTGTTAGAGTATTGAGAAATGATGGATTTTCAAGTGTGGTTACCCCCAAAAAGTGCAGAAAGGCCTCTGTGTCAGATCTCCTACCTCGCCTGTTCTCTGTGGCTCATTCCACAGAACTTCTGTGTGCCAGCTCCTGCTAGACAAGAGGTGGCTTGTGTTTTATGAAAATACTGTATCACTTAAAACTGAAAAAGAAATATACTGCTTCTGTTCATAATCTGTCTCAGCAATGTGTCAGTGTTACGTATTTTATTTCTAGATTTGTGTTGTTATTTTTAGTTTTAATTTTTTACTTATGATTCTTGCAATGTGTTTGCTGCATTAGACAACCCTCTAAGAGCAGCTATTTTTCACCATGAAGGGGTGTGTGTGTGTGCCATAATTGGATCATTCTGGATTTTGTTTTTGATAAATGAAGCACATTGAACTCTTTAGGCCCCTATGGTAGGGCATTTTCTCTAGCCTTCATATTACTCTGTCTCTTCTCTTCATTCTGTAATTGCAATCAGTGTGGTCAAAAAACAATTTATAAATTACTTGTCAGATTCTGTCTATAGTATTCTTTCTGACTGACACAGAACCTGTAGAAAAAGAGCAAGATCCTGTTTCCTATCTGTTTTGCACAATAAAAACATGTAAGGATGGCACCATCAGCTTCTGGTGGGGGTTTTTTTGTCTTTTTTCCAATGTTGCTCTGAAGATGCTCGTTCAGTACAAGCTGTAAAACCAGCTAATTTGTGAAGTTGTGTTTTTATAATATTTATCTTTAGTTTTCCTTTTACAACTCTTCTATTCGTTAGCAAGCATTTGTCAAACCATGCTGTTTCTTTGAGATCCTCAAATACCCTGCTCAAAGCCAAGCAGGGCATGCATTCATTAACATGTTGGCCTATCACAACGTTTCCATTTTTCTCTCTATGAAGATCAATTTAAATTTGTTATTGCCAGCTGTTTCTTCCTACGGTGTATTTTTTCTCATGTGGTTAGCGATCCTGATTGATTCAAATACTTGCCCTGCACAGGGAGAGCATCAGGACTGTTCCGTTATGTTAACTTGTCTGGCAGACTAGCATCAGAAGAGATTTAAAACCGTAAGCAGAAAGATCATGTGTTTGACCAGATCTTGCTCTTTTAAAAATGCCTTTTGCAGTAGTAATTTATTTATTACAATAATGAACAAATGGGATTAAGTTTACGGTTTGTCTCAGTTTTATCCAGAATGGTCATCCTATTGTGTTTTTCTTGGGTAAATACTTGCACCAGTTTTGTTTGCTTGCTGCTCTCTGATGCATGGGAGCATCCTGTCATTGACTGCCGAACCCTCTTGCTCATGGAACAGGGACTGCTCCACACAGTCACGTGATATGCTTAAACCTTAGTCTCTGAGGATGATCAATAGATTCAAGTTAACCATTTCACCTGATGGCTAAACATTCATTATGCATAGTGTACTAATGGCCTTTTTTTAGAAACATTTTAACCTTATGCGTTCAGTGATTAAGTGCTGGCAGGTCATTTTTTTTTCCCTGTGCTGCTGCAGAGCAAAGTTAAACTTAGCTGGCTGCAACTGTGCCTCTAGCCAGGCGATGAGTTGTATGGGTTTAAGACGACGCTACTGACAAAATGGATGAGTTGAAATTCAGATTCTTCTGTTGTTACAAAACAGCCAGGCTAGAATGAAATGGCAGTGGTTCAAGCACATGCTAGACAGACCATATGTTCCTTACAGTGAAATGAAGTGGTGTTGTATATCTGTATTGCTAAGCATAAGGACAACAGCTCCAGCTTCCAGAGCTGCTGGCAGGAGACCTACATAGAAGAAATGTACTCTTCCTTTATCCTTTAAAAGTCATTTAGGAGCGAAGCCAGTGCCTGTTCCTGCCATGGCAGAGCAAGATGTGCTAGGGAAAAATGTCTGATGTAATGGAGTGAACATCATTGATATATTTCAACTACGTGTGCAACTGAGTTCTGAAATGGTCAGCTAAAATCTCCACAAAACTATCACTTCTGAAATACAGGACAGGACTGCAAAGGATCTCTTGGGTCGTTGAGTTTCATCCCTGTTCTCCCAAGAATTATATGAATTCTGATTAGTTTATCAAATTCCATTTTGAGAAGAGTTGTCACTTTACTGCTCTATTGGAAAAATGCTTCAGAGCTCTGATTCTCTCCTACCTCAAAGTCATTTTCTACTTCTTGCCACAAATTCTAGACCTATTTTCCATATTTTGATGTCTGTCTGCATTTGCTCTAGGAACTCTTCTTTCTTTCCCTGGTGCTTCTTTTGAGAAAGCACACTCTCTAGAAAAGCACTTTCCTGCAGAGCTTGTAAGCAACCAGAAGCAATGGGAACACTTCTCTGTGATGTCTGGTAAACCAGTGTTTTGGGCGAGACTTCCTTTATGAACTGTGCTTGACACATTAAAAATGATGATAAGTTCAAGAAAAGCCCAGTCTTAAGAACATGTTTACATTAACTTTAAACACATCACTCTGGATTGGAACCATGTGGTTTAGGGTTCTCAAGGTGGGTGTGGGGGTTTTTTTGGTGGTTTTTTTTTTTTTTTAGATTATGCCTATAATGATGTGGGAAAATAATAATGGGAGTGGTCAAATTGAAAGTTGTGGGTCTGCAGGAGATATTCAGCAAAGAAGTAGTGAGGGACTTGTCACTGAGGATGTATTGTGTCAGCCTGTGGGCCTTTGTGGGACTTTTGGCTGAGTAAAAACACAGGCACCAGGCCTGGGACAGCTATTTGTAAATTTAGATGCAAGCAAGTGGCAGCCAATCTCTCAGTTTTAGAAAACTATAAAGTCTGCACTAGAAGACTCTTGGTGGTGAAGGGGTAAGGGAGCAGTGTCAGAAATACGAATAGAACCGTTAAACCAGCCAGTTGAGTGCGGTGTAGTTTATTGAGGAGGTTCTGGCTGTAAGGTGCATCATCTGTGCCCCAGGCTGTCCCCGGTGAAATGCTCTCTACCTGTGTTGCTGGACATTGAAAACTTGCTGTAGAAGGTGGAAACCGGCCCCTGTTGTTTTACTTGAATGTTAATACTGAAACAAATGGGGGCTTAATTTTCGTCAACGCTTAAAACTGCGTTTTTCTCTTTTCCAGTTTAAGTCACTTAAAATCTAATTCCACAATTGTGCGTTCCACCTGGCATATGAGTATCTCAGGTCTTGTCCAGATTGCTTGAGGAGGGTGAGGTGAGGTAATTGCACTGGCAGAAACCAAGGTAAAAAACGCCTTCCCTGTATCTGCTGTAGGCAAGAGATTCTTCAGTGTGTTAACAAAGGCTGATGCTTCTTCAATATTTCTTCTTACTGCAGAGAAATTATCAGTGAATAGTAAACATCTTGCTCTAATCTGAGAGGTCGATTTCTGCTTGGGGGTGCCATTAACAGCATTTGAGATTTTTGAGAGAAATACTTACTTGCTTTGTGTCTGGGAGAGGAGTTTGAGATGACAAGTGGAGTTTGAGTAAAAATGCTGCTTGAAGACCTGCCTGTTGATGCTTTAGAGCTGTGTAATAGAAAAGGCAGTTATTCCAGCGTGCTAGTGGTGAGTGAGCCATACCATCCTTGTGTAGATTTGCCAGATGGCTGTTTTTTCTTCTTGCTGAAACAAAAAACCCAAATCTTTTAAAGGCATATCATTCCTGCTTTACAATTTGCATGACCTTAATGAGTGACTCTACACACCTGAATTGGTAAATCTCTGTAAGAGGATAGTTGTGTAATCTCACCCTTTTCGCAAATCCCACTGTCTTTTGTGGGCTGCTCTAACTAAATCAGAACAGGGATTAAAACCAAATAAGCCCTGTTGTGACTCAGGCATGGGTAAGACAGTGATAATGCAGTCATATGCTGAAGCAAATTGCTCAGACGAGGAGGAGTGTAGCTCTACACCCTTCATCACCCACCCCCTGTCCTCACACCCTGTCTTTCACCCTTGGGATCTTTCTCTGCTCACTTCAGGTTGTGATAGTATTAGCTCTGGTGCTGTGCTCCACATACTGAGGAGTGGAATGAAGTGCATGTGCATGTCAGATAGAAGGTAAATCTCACAGGTTCGCTTTAGCTTTGCCTTCTGACTTATGCACTCCTGAGCTTGGTTATGATGTCATTTGCTAAAAAGTAGAATGGATTGAGCCAATAGCAATAAGTCATTTCCTTCATATTTTATTTTCTTTTCATAAAACGCTTTCACAGTGTTAGGCAGAGTGCTGGCTCTGCATCGACCCAGCCTGAAATTGTGTGTTGTGCTGGCTGCCTTCCAGGAAAGGAGAGAACAGTTTAAACACCTCCCCATGCAGTGACAATTGAAAAAAAAAAAAAAAAATTGGGAACTACTAAGCAAATCTGGGAAATGCGAGAACCACTTAACTTAGTGGTTTCCTCAGTGCTGACAACAAATGTAAGGGACCGCTTTAATCCTAGTGCTGTGTGTATGCAGCAAAAGTAGTAGGAAGCCCACAGAATCAGAAGAAACAAATACATACTCCAAACTTTGCCACTGATGAGTCTCCCAAGAGAGTATGAGAAATACAGTGCTGCTGGAAGGAAGCTTGGGACTGTGAGAAACGGCATCATGCCATGCAGTTTGACTTGCACTGTGTGCATCGGTGTGGGGTTTTGAGGTCAGGACTGCAGCTGGTATAAATCATGATAGTGAAAAGAAATGTTGATGCAAATTTCCTTCATATTTTTTAATTCATTTTTCTAAATCATATGACAACTGCAAAGCAATTTGTCTTCATTAGCACGAGGCAAAAATCCTAAACGCTTGGATAATTTAACTAAAAAAACTTAACTCCTCTTCAGATGAAGATGTAACTGGTCCAGCTGCAAGCCGCCCAACCCAGTCACCTTAATGGAAAGTAGTTCAGAATTCAACATCACTAGCACCAAAGACTGCAGCAGCACTGGATTTAAAGGCAAGTTGTGTTCTGCTCTTGCACTGGTATAGATCTGGGTCATAGCCAAAGAAATTAGTGGGATTGCACTGTGTCTGCACTGGTGCAAGCGAAGAGGCTGATGATCTCTACTGGAGTGTCTGGGCCTCTTTCTAGAGAATCACAATTCCCTCTCTAATACAGGATGGTGTCGGGTTAGGGTGGTAATTTGTAAATCCCCCTATGTGCTATAAATATAGCTGTGCTGTTTGACATGAACAAAATCCCTTTGGAGGGCCACACAGCAGGGAGATCTGTAGCCAGATCTTCGTTGCAGACTTCTGTTGGCACAGCAGTATCAGCCAGGAATATGAAAAGGTGTGATCTCTGGCTAGTGGAGCCAGGTGAGGAAAATCTCCTAATACAAATGCAGTTACACCGATGTAACTATTATATAGTTACAGGGTGACTTTCAGAAGGGTTGCCAAATACAGCGGTTCTGCTGCTGTTAAGTTACATCCACAGTAGGTTGCACAGGCTGAAATAGTTACTCCAGGAAAATCTCCTATTAGTATAGATAAGATACAGATCTTTTAAGACCTGCCTTTTCTTTATCACAGCAGTTAATAATTAGCAGACTTCAGGCAAATGGAGGATCCGAGTTTTTCAGCAAACTGGAGAAGACAAGCTAAAACTACCAAAACCAGCCTGTGTGTCATGGCACTTGTGAAGCAGTAACTGCAGTCACCCCTTGCAAGCACAACATGGAAGAAAAATGTGTGATGTACACATAAGCCAGTAGGTTTCTTTTTTCTTTCTTTTTTTTTTTTTGGGTGATGATTGTTGTCAAGAGTTACCAAAATACGTGATGTATAATACCAAGGGAAGTAGAAATGTTTTGCAGGGATTTAAAAGTGTTTGGTTTTGAGTGATGAAGGAGAAGCAATACTGCATCTCATCTGGATATAGGTGTTTACCCTGCAACCTGACTCCCAGTGGTTTTGCAGCCCATCCATGAACCCTTCTTATGGAGCCTTTCTCCTGATCTGGAAAAAGCACTGGTGATCTTTTGCCTAGTTAAAAATAAATAGGGTTCCAGAAATGAATAATAAACAGGGCTAATAAAAATATTAAATAAGCAAGCTGCTCTCTTAGAGAAAAAACAAAGAAAATCTAACTTTTTCTAGCTATTTGCTTTCTTTTAGCAACACAATCTGCAGTAATGCTTCCAGTACAGAGATTCTTTGAGCGTTGTAACTCTTCTCTCTGATTTGTTGCGATTTTGGACAATCTATGCACTGATACCAGTGGCAGAATGGGAAAAGTGGGACAAATTTGTTTGTATGTACACACTAGCACCTGCATTAATCTTTGCTTTATATGTGCCTGGAAGGATTCACATCCCTCCCCTCCAAGCATGGCCTCCATGTGTCTGGGATTTGTTACTTTCCAGTCATTGCCGCATAAATCCTTATTAGATAGCTTGTAATGGTTCTTAGTATTCAGCTAGGACATGCATGTGATGACCGAAGCCATTTATTAGTAGAAGTTGAAACAGGCTTCTACTGAAACACGTAATAAAGCAACTTTTAAATTTTTAATATCTCTTAGTGCATAAGTGAGTTTTAGTAATTCTGCCCCTTCACACTGACTTCTTAAGGCATCTCTCTGAATATGTTACCAAATTAAGATATTGCAGAGAAAAATACCAGAAAAGAAAGAAAAAGCCTCTAGAGCCAAAGAGCAAGAGAAAGAAGTTTCTGTTTGTGTGATCTGAAATGGGGCTGAGAACTAGTGAAGCAAAGTACCGCCAGGAAAACTGCTGCAGTCAACACTGCTGGGAAGAGCTGTGGTGGAACAGCTGGTTCTGGTAGGCGAATGCCGAAACCTTGAGGCTCTGTTGCTCTGCAACACATCTGGGACACTTAAACACATTTTTAATGACATGAATGCAAAAGGATGGAAAATGCGTCTCAGCAGTTAGTTTTACTGTAATACCGTAAATGATCCTAGGGCCTGATCCAGCGATGTGGTGAGCATTCTCCAATATCACCCAATAAAAGCAGACAAGAAAAGTGAACTTTTTCCAGATGGACTCCCACAGATCATCCACTGCATATCCAAATATTTTGTAGGAACACACACCGGCTAATAACATTCAGGCTAGGTAGTAGCAAGATTATGAGCTCCTCTCACTGATCCAAAACTGTCATCTCTGCTGTGTTTTAAAAAGAATCTTCTCTAGAATTTCTGCCATGCATCCCTTAAGGAGGTAACCTTTTGGGGGGATCAGCTCTTGTTTTACTCTTCAAGTTTTCTATTTACTGTTACAATGTTTTTTGTCAGAGCCAATGGAAAGTGATTTTGAAATGGTTTGGTATGGAGTGTCCGCTATGGTTTGGTATCTGTTGTGCTGCTGATGAGATTGGCACCACTGAACTGTTTTGCATGCTTATTACAGGAGATGAACAAGAACACTTCCAGTGAATGAGGGAGACCTTTAGAGTTAAAAAAAACACAAACAAATTCTGATTATGTCAGATGGGCATTATAGAAAATGTTACAACTCCACTACTCCAGCTCCGTTAAGGAAAGGACTTTAGTATTTGAAAACTCCAGACTTTCACCTGAATCTTAGCAGTGGGTCAATGTGGTTGTCATGCTACATCTAGTAAGCCCGGGAGAAAAGAATGTAGTTTTGGTAGCTATTATGTGATTTGGCCAGTATCACAAATATGGCTTTAAGTCACAGTTTACTCATAAACAACGGAAAATGTCTAAATGTACAAGGTTAAATTTACTTCCTTTCTGGCATGAAAAGCCAACTAACCAGCCCCTTGCCCCCAGATAGCACTGAAGGATGCTGAGGGGAGACCTTATCACTCTCTAGAACTACTTGAAAGAAGGTTGTAAAGAGGTGGGGGTTGGTCTCTTCTCCCAAGTAACAGGCAATAGGACAAGAGGAAACGGCCTCAGGTTGTACCAGGGGAGGTTTAGATTGGATATTAGGGAAAATTTCTTCTCTGAAAGGGTCATCAAACATTGGAACAGGCTGCCCAGGGAGGTGGTGGAATCGCCATCCCTGCAGGTATTTAAAAGATGGGTAGCTGTGGTGCTGAGGGACATGGTTTAGTGGTGGTTTTGACAGTGTAAGATGGATGGTTGGACTTGATATTAAAGGTCCCTTCCAACCTAAACAATTCTATGATTTGTTGGGGAGTGAGCTTGCGAACTTAACCCTCCAAAGGAGAGGGGTGTTTTGCTATCCATGTGAGTTTTATTACTTCAAGTAACTGCACAAGTTGCAGATCTCTTTATTGATCTCTGTTGAAGTCTCTAAAATCTGATTTCCAAATGGCAGCCTAGTAATTCTTTTTATCACCAAACTTACTCCCTCCCTTCTTATTGATGGAGGGACTTAAAAACAGATTCCCTCTGAAAATGTAGAGAGAAGGAATAACAAGCTACCTGGAACTGAAAGGGGAGTTTTATGTGAGGAGAAGATGAGAAATTTTACTGCATCAAGCAAAAGAAGATACAGGATTTAAAACTAGTAGCAGGAAAAGCTTTTCTGAAAGAACTGCTAAAGCTTATGCTGATGTGACATGATGAAGAAACTGGACCAGTTCACGTGCAAATGGAAGGCACCCCTAAAGAATGTTCAGGAGGCCACTGCAGTTTACTCGCTTTCAAGGTACATGATCTGTCCAGATGTTTGAGCTATTCTTGCAGTGTTTGGAAGTGCATATTTTCTTAAGAGGTATAATGTAGTCCTGAATTACTCTGGTTAGAGGAACTCTGTCATTCTCATTAGCCTGAGAAATGGATAATGCAGGCTGGAGGCAGACACAACACAGCCACCTCTCTGAAAGGCCCCTGGCGATTCATTCACAGTGTCCAGTAACTTTATTATAACTGGTCTTCCGGGTTTCTCCTCGGAGGGCTATTCCTGGTACATCGTAACTCACCTAACCAGCTGCAGTAGCTTGAGAGCATCCACTGTGGCTGTGCAGGCCGGATGGAAGATATATCTTGGAGGTTCTTATTAGCTTTTGTAAGTTTGCGTTAGCAAAGCTCTATTCCTAGGTGTTCACAGTCACTCTGGTAGGCCTGCTTCCAAAAACAGGCCTCAAAGTCAGTGGAGCAGGATGCCAAGCTTCGACTCCATCAGGTCATGGCAGCAGGATAGGCTGCATCAGTGTGGAGCAACTTTCACACCACATGTGTGATGCAATTGCTCTGGTGCTGGTGCACTGGGACAAATACAGTGATGGACAGAAAGCCAGGGTAGATGCAACTCTGAGACCTTGCTGACCTGCATCTGTCATTGTGCAAGAAATGTTCTACGAAGACAAAACAGTGCAGGAGAAGACTCTGCAGCATAGGGCAACAGCGACTTGGTGTCGGCTGCCTGGTTTTCCCAGCTCTCACTTTTAGTTAACTAGAGTAGAAGGTTGTATGAATAGCATTTCACTCCCTTTTCTCCTGATCTTAAAAAGAAATTTCAAGTAGCAAACAGCAACCAATTTACTTCCTGGCCTGAAATGCGGTATGAATTATCACCCTGGAACAGTGGGATTTAAAGTTGTTCAGTTTCAAGCTCAGGCTCTCTTGTCCAAAGCTTTTGGGAGCAAGGCACACCTGCCTCTCCAGACAGCAAACCCTGGAGAGGGACCCAAAGAGATAAGGAGCTACTGCAGCTTTGCTCCTGTTGTCTCTCAGCTTAGTTCCCAGCCCACGTTGAAGTTGTAAATACAGTTGCGAGGAGGTGCAATATAAGGTAGTTTTAAGTATTTGAGTTTAATTTCCAGTCAGTCCCTTTTTAATTATTTGTGCTGAACCTGTAACAATCTGTCTGGATCCGAAACAATTCCAGAGTAAATGGCAAGCAGCTGCCAAGTGAGGTACATGTGTAAATATACCATCAGCGGTAGCAGAAGGGTGATGGTGCCTCTACTGTCAGACTATTTGCCACTTTGAAGGGGTCTGTGTCCCTTCCCATAACACAGTTTGGGACCCCATTGCAAGATTACTAGAAAGAAAATTGGTTTACAACTTACAGTGGTCAAAACTGAGGCACGCGGTATTAAATCCCAACCTCTGAAGTGACGAGCATGTCCTCAAAATATACAAGTCCTCAGCTTCGTTTCAGAGTGCTCTCTGCCATGCAGACACACACCCAATACTTCATTGCTGCAGAGCAGAGTGCTAGAACTAAAAGATAAATTACTCAAGATCCATACCTTGTGGTATGCAGTGTATATTAAATTACATTTTCTCTGGGTTTAATGCAGATTTTTTGCAATGTGTTTGCTCTTTGCTATTACTTACTTGTTTAAAAATATGCAGTGGGGAGGGAATGTAGAGTTTCAATTTGAAAACTAGGAATGGTAAAAGTGTTGTTTGCTGAAATGTGGGAAATCAGTATTCTGTTCTGGGCCAGTCTGTTTTGGCATCTGGGAGGATGCAAGTCCTTAGCTGGTTGCTAAGCATCGTTTCATGCTCTTCAGATAGTCTAATCCAGCATTTCCTTCTTTGGCTCATACTTGTCCCACTTGTTCTTGATACATCAACAGTTTTTGTCTTTCTCTCTGGAAGTCTTTCAGCTTTTCAAGAAGAAAGAGCAAAAATGTTTGATTTTCTTCTCCAGAAGAAAAATCCAAACCACCTTTGTAGCATTTATATACTCATATTTGACCTCGGCAAGAGACAATGGAAACATGTTTGACAGAAACCAAGGCCGTTATTAAGGAAAACATTCTTAAGTACCATCTGAATTTTTCATTTCTGATTGTCCCTGGACTTGCAGCACATTGGCATAAACCTGAAATTAAGCATAGGCTTGAATTTTTTACTGGACTGCTATCTCTAGGTAGCTGGCGTGTCTTTTGGTACCAGGAAGAAACAAGTTCTCAGAGGACTGAATTAACAGTCTCTTAAAAATCTGTTTCTTTTGCATATACTGTTATTGGGCATACAATAAACCGAGTTGTCTCTGCATTTCATTAGCTTTGCCCATGCATGCGTACATAAATAGTATGGCAATGCCCATTGAATAGACAATCTCTCAGTACTCCATTGTGTTTGCACATGCATGCATAAGAATGTTACATTTTAATATATAAAGGCTCCTGTTATGTGGTCTGTGATGATGTTTGTGGAAGTAAGCAAGCTTCCTTCTCATGCTGCCAGCGACCCTGTCTCTCTGGTTATCTTCATGGGGCAAAGAGGTTTGGTTTTCCAGACCCAATACTCTTGTTTCATATGATGTGATTTCTGTATTAAAAATAATCTGCCCTCTTTCATGGGCTTTCCTACTTCCCTTGTTTAAAAAAAAAAAAATAAAAAAATTGCTCCCTTTGTGGTGTGTGTTATAGTTCAGTCTTTTTCACTTAACCCCATCATTTTAATTCTACAGAAAGAAATGTTCAGGTGGTACAAAGTTACACAGATCTGTTTAGCAAACGGCGTTTGCAGGATAGCTATTAATTTGACACTCAGAACCACAAAGAAATCAAATTGTTTTAAAATGTTATTGGGTTTCCAGACAACATCTTTTCTGTGGAGGGAACAAGACCAAGTTCTTACAGATTAACCAGCACATGATCGAACAATTAAGAAGTCTATCATAGGGTATAGTGCAGTGGAAACGTGATTAAAAATCCTGTTGGGACTCTTAATGTGGATTTCTGTGTAGGAAGAGAAAGATTCTACTTGGGACCGTGAACCAGTTATTAAAAGCTACGTAATATATACATGCTTCCACATGTATTAAAAAACTGTATAGTGGAGAACATAGGTGATGGAGATAACCAGCAGTGTAAAATGATGCTGAATAAAAAGTTTACAGCTTCCCATGAAGTGAATGTGCTTTGGCTGCAAACAAAATGATACCTCCCTTCTATTCTAGCCTAGGGGTGGCTGTGAAGCAGTGGTGACATTCCTTGTTTGTGTGATAGTGTGAAGTGTTATCAGTGGAGAATTAGATCAGTGCTTCCTCGTTCAGGTCAGATTTTATTCAAATTCCAGTTTAAATACTAGTCGCGACAGAGGACAGCATTTTACTGGACTTTATTCAACCTGAAGTCTCTTCCTAGATATCCTCACAGACCAGCAACGCCACTCTCCCCCGGCTTTCCTCAGTGTCCCCCGGCCCCGCGGAGTGTTTCTGTTTCTCTCCTGGGGTTGCTGGTTACGCCGACTCCTCTGTCGCAGCATGTGCTGATGCCTTCTGAAGTCAGTGGGCATCTGCTTATTTAATTAAATGATTGTCAAAACAAACTCTCATCTTGGGCAATTGTGGTACTTCCTATAGTCGGTGGGGAAACATTAACTTCTGACCTGGCAGTTTTTGGGTGCCATCTGCCCAGCCAGGCTGTCGGGAAGCAGAGCTCAGTAACCCAGCTGGTATTGTTTGAGGATAGAGCATGGATAAATACGAGCAGAAGGTGGGGGTCGCTTCTCCATCCTCAGCTATTGCTCTAAAGCAGCCTTTCTGGAGGCTTCCAGCTGATGTGGAAAAATTTTAGAAACCAATGTAAATACATCAGGGAGTGGTGACTTTTCCCTGTTTCCTCTCTTTAGCCCCACCATTTTTATGTAAGGCATCGCTCCTGAAGGGAAGTGACCAGGTAAATCCTGGCCTCTCCTGGGTATGGCCAAATAATGTCCCAGGTAGTGCCACAGGCAGATACATGAGCTGACAGATAATGCTTGACTGACTAGCCCTGAACTGATGCTTTAAAAGTGAAAACCACCATGACCATTCATCAAGTTTCCTCTGTCTGAAACAGAATCCTTGAAGCGATTTGGGTTTGAAGTGCTCAGAAAATTAGACTTTATCTGCCTATAGAGAGAGATGGGGTGGGGAGGGGAGGGGGAGGAAGATCAACGGGTTTGATTATTTCTCTGCTTTTAGCTCCACAGTTCTGTGTTAATGCATTATTCATGGCACCAGTGTATGGTACGGCTGACATTTGTCATTGCTGGTTTCATTATATGCAAATGTGCAAGCCCCTTTTGTAGACACTACATGAGACTTTTTCATTACGTGAAAGAGTGAATGTGTAATTAACAGTGTACCAGTGAAACCAGCGCTTATTTGGGCTATCATAACAGGAATCTGTTCTTCTCTAATAGCATTTTCAGTTCGTCACACACATGGTATCTCCTTGGGATATGAGTAATAACCTTGCCTTTCTCGAGTAACATTCAAATGGCTTTTTTTTTTTTCCCTTATTGCTGTAAAAGGAGTCTAAACACTGTTGTACATGGTAATTTAAGCTACCCCTGTTCAGATACTGCTGGGCTCTGCTGGTACATAAACCTCTGGAACATCGGGCTTTCATTAGCCATAAGTATGAGAATTAAGCTCTGAACGTGGTTATCCTGATATATCTCTGGAATATATCCACTGAGATCCACAGCCTGACTGCAGATGTGGGGTTGTACCTGGGGTGATGGAGAGAGCATGCCTTGGGAAATGAGTCAAGGCAACTGGTACCCTGTGAATAAGGCCCCTAGATTTATGTGTAAATAAGAGAGGATTTTGGCTCCAGAGTACTAAATGATACTCAGGGGAGGGTGCTTTCATTGCATTTATTTTAAGAAAAATCTGCTGTTGGAACAGGAGCAATTTAACTCTTATTATGCTCATTTCTATGTGGCTCGCTGAAATATTCCCTGCTGGAATATTATTCAGAGGCTTATTATCCCTGCATAAAGCTCTTCATTTGTTTAAAGTTCCTTAGGTTAAAACCTCACGTACAAAAGAAAGCATTATAATAAGTACTTTCTGTATTTTAGAGTTTACCTGACCTTTCGAACAAACAAGAAAATATTGCCCTTTCCCTGCCTCCTTTTCTTTAGGTCCGTGTTCACCCTTCCAACACAGTGCTTGGCTAAACACATTCTGTTTGCAACTCTTTGCAGGAACAGTGGGAGAATAGTGAAAAAATTATTTACGCAAATTATCATTACTTCAGCGTGCAGGAGAAAACACCACAGTGCCATCGGGCCAGAGGATCCTTCTGGAGCTGCTGCAGTTTGTGTCAGGAACTGAGTGAGAAGATGCGGACTAAGCCGGTCCTCAAGGAGCAGACATTCTTCACAGCAGTCGTTCCTCCCCTCTGCCTGTTGTTTCTGCAAGCTCAGCAGTAAAGGAAGTAAGAACAGGGAAATTTAAATGTATGCTTTTTAAAACATCCAGTGTATACTGTCTTCTAGCCTGCCATGGCTGTACCAGAAGGCAAAGCTTCCCTGGAACATTTGCAGTTGTTCAAAACCATTTTTTCCCCCTCTCTCAGTTGGAATTCTAATTTTGGCAAAAAAGGGATTTTTCAGTAAAAATGAAAATGTTTTATTTAAAGGTCTCTACAGCAGAAAATCTTTTTGTTTGTTAAATTAAAACCAAACTATTTTACTTCAGAACCCCTGTCCTTGCCTTGTTTAAGCTCTCTACAGAAGATAATTTGGGTTTTTTTCTTTGGTTTGTTGGATTTTTTTTCCACCAGCTAAACTAATAAAATGTACTAGACTCTTAGGAATATTCTATTGTTGTTAAAATATCTTAGCAAATGAAGCCTTCCCTAGTCTGTGATTTCATCTCATTACCTCTGCACACACAGTAACCTCAGCAGTACTCAAAAGCCATTCACTGAACTGAAACCCGACTGAACCCTGCTGTAACTCCTGCCACTCGGCGGGTGAATGCATCCTCTGAAATCTCCAAGGCAATTTAAGCAAACCTCGTTTGCAGGAGGGATCAGGTGAGAAATTGTTGCTGTTGTATGTTAATCTCATCCAATTTTCCAGATGAGAAGGGACTGTTGATCGTCCTGTTCTGCAGCAGGATTTTCAGTGTGTTGTGGAGATCAGGCATGTGAAGGTCACACACACCCCGCTTCAGCTGTGTAATTTTTACCTCTGGAAACAAGAACTTCTCAAAAAAGGCAAGATTGTTATTGCTACTTATGCCTTGAAAGAGCTGCCATTATGTAGTAAATTACAGCGTTTATACATGGGTTTGGGACCTTGAACAAAAAATAGTTTTCTTAATCCTGTTTGTCAGAGGCTAAGATTAAGTGTAGATGATCCACTAAAAGAAAAATTGAAAATGTCTGGATTTGATCCTAGCCTGACAGAAGTGCTAAACTAAAGATGAAGCTATTCACTCTTAAAGCTGAGCCAGCGATTCTCCTGGAAACCATTACGGCCAATGATAAATTCTATAGAAATCCTTAATGTATGAAAATATAGTACGCATGACATCCAGAGAGATATAAATGAAGCCGAGCAGAATTTCTAGATGTTTCTGGCACTGCTGCACAGAGAAGTCATTGTGGTGTTGTGAATAAAAAGTATTTAACCCCTGGCAAAAGCAGTTTGCAAGTACTGTAGATTTCAGAGTAGAAGATGGCTTTACAATGTGGCAAAGGGGGAAGCTGTGAAATCCCACCCACCGTAACCCCAGATGTTCTCCAGGGCTCAGGTAGTGCATCTGGGACTCCTGAAGCATCTTTTGCATTTTAGCCTGTTGCCATTGCTGGAAACAAGCTCCTGCCAGAGGTGGAGCCCAGGTCTGCAAGGTGCAGCTAGGAGCGTAAGTCCAGCTATATGAGTTGTGCCTGTTATCAGGGGAAAGGGAGGGTGATGATTAGACTACATCAATTCAGAGGTAACTGGGCTAAAGATGACAGGTCAGATCGCTGTCATTAGTAGTAAAAGTCTGAGACTGCTGCTGTGCACATGCAAAATAAAATACATGTTTTCTAAAATAAAGAAACTCCAAGAAAATTATGGCACTGATTCTTTTTGCCTAATGCGAAATGGAGCGCTGTACTAGTACTAGTACTCCTTCCCTTTAATACAGCACATCAGAAGGCAGCCACGAGTTGGCCAATTTAGTCCAAGGAGGAAAATGAGAGATGGAAAGGAAGCAAGGTTTTTGTTAAAGTTTTTCAGTGTAGAAATTTAAAAAACAGCACTGTTTAGATGTCTCTGAGCTATTGCAGGCTGCTCAGGCTGAAGTGAAGGAAGCTTCATAAGCTTAATTCCAGTGCAGAGTGTTTTCTGCCATGTCTGACTGTAGTGGAAATGGATCTCCAAAAATTTATAGTGCCTGTCACAGGATTCAAATGCATCTTGATGTATAGGAAGAGCCTGGATGGTTAAATGAGGTTTTAAAGGTGACAAGTGTGTTGAGAGCTTTAAATCCGTTTCGATCAGCTGTAGAAGTACAAAAGTTAGACTTCTGCTCAAAGCATTTGAGAAACGTAACAGGAAAAGGTACATGAATAAGTATTTATTAAGAGTTTACAACTGAAATTCACACATCTCTGACAGAAAAGAAAATATGCTGCTTGCTTATGGCTGAAACTGTTAAAGCCTTATGGTCAGCAAATGCTGAAATGCAGTTCATTTTATTGCCTCTGGAAGTGATCACTGAGAAGTCACTGTGATCAGCAATATATAGCCTTACTCTCAGCAGGAGAAGGAAATACTTTTTCTGCTTTCAAAAATTTAAGAGTTGACTTCAAAACAAGTTGTTGTACATCTATTGCTATGCAGGAGTCAGAATTTGGCTACGCTGTGCTAGGTAGAAAGCCCCAGATGAATTTTCTGTGATGCTCCAAAAATCTTCTTTTCCAAGAAAAAGCTAGTAATGAAGAGAAGTGGAGCAATACGGATAGGCTCATGGTATATAATGGTGCTGCCAAAATATTTCCCTGTTCTAGCCTGGGAGAGGAGCAGAAGGAAAAAAGAGGGTGAGAGTCCATGCAAACCTATGCTGTTCCATACAGCGTAGTGCCCTCCCCAGCATTTCTGCTGTGTCTTTCCTATTTGTTTCTGCCAAGTGTAGAAACAGGCTCTTATTTACTCTTTGTTATTGGGGAATACACGTATTAAGCAAACTGTAGTGATAAAATGCCTGCTGTGAGATGTACAACCGTTGAAAAGGGGCTTTCTTCCAGGAAATGATACGATGTTCTCCCTATGCCCAAGATTCCCCTACCTAAAAATTCAAACTAAAAGTCTCCAAACAAAAATCTGTAAATAAACCTGCTCTCTCATGAACTGCCACCCCAAGCACAGTTCCTACGCTCCAAAGAAGGCCATTGCTGTCATTCTTTAGTGGGCATTGACATGATTTGAGTGTCTCTGAATGGTGCTTTTCTATTTAACTCTCTTTTCTTCTGCTGCTGGGCTCTTTCATTATCTGTGGTTCTGGTCTTGCTCACCTGCATTCAATTTATTTTGAGGTTTTGAGAACGGCAGTAGTTAATGCAGAAAGCCGCGAAGGCCAATAAGGAATTACAAATCCTTTCAGTAAATTCCTCTCAAATGAGCGCAGTGCGTGAGAAAGATCCTGAGCAGACAGGATCGCGACCCAAAGTCTCTTCGTGCCGTACTTGGGTAAGAAGATCTACCAAGGCAACTTTCCCCTCTTTTAGCGAGGTGTTCCCTTGCATGTGGCTGACTTGATAGGACTTGGCTGCTCTTCTGGGCTCTGCCAGTGAGCTGCCGGCCAGCTGCTCTGCCTACCTGTGTCTCCTCTTCCTCTACAGAATGGGGACAGTGCTGCTAGCTGTAACGGCATGCATTGGGAAAGCACTCTGAAGGGGAAGGGAGAGCAGCTGGGCAGTTATTCTAGACCCACAGGCAAACAGCAGTTTGTGTATGTGTGTACTGCTGTTTCATTAGTGTTGCTCAGCCCACACTCGGAGCATTTATAGCTCTGAGAAAGTCTGTCTCTGACCATGTTGTATAATTCATACAATATTCTATGTCGTTTGCTAATAAATATATTTGTGGTTTTTAACATGGATACACCTGGGCAGTGCTGGACTCCATGAATGGAGTTGTTCCCTTTTGATTACCGTAGAACTATATGGTGAAATATCCCTTAAATGATAGGATGATGTTAAAATTAATCTTCTATCATGTTTCAGTGTAAAGCTTGATTAGCTAGTAGCAGAGCAGTGCAAAGCAGAACCGCTTCTAAGTATTGCTATTAATTATGTATTATCATTTGTTAATAATTGATACCACTTTTTTGGATGGGCATAGGGGCTTGGAGCTAGTTAAATGTGCCTAAGAAAACGTTCTACACAACGAGGGGTTGAAATCAGCAGGAACTGCACTTGAGGAGCAGCACGACTGCGATCACGCAGTTTGTTGTTATTTCTGACAATGAAGCTATTGTGGGGCAGGAAAGGAGGGAAGGGGAAAGGCAACCGCAGCTGGAATTTTCCCCTCTGCGCTCTGCTGCCTGCCTGGCCGTGCCTTGCAGCAGAACTGCAAAGTGTTTTTAAGCTGGCAGAGCTTGGGGTGCAGCAGCATCTCCCAGGTTCCTCTGCGAGGGTGAACTTCACAGTCTGCTGGAGCAACAGCTGAGCTGGGATGTGCCAGCCAGGGGGACCGTGAGCTGCTGCGTGCTGGGGAAAGGCAGCGAGCACCAGCTGAACAGGGCAGTGCTGGCATGGGGGAAAGGGTAACCCTAGTGCTTTAGTTAATACCAAATCATCATCCCAGCTTTTTCAATTGTGTTCAGGTGAGCATTGATTTCTTTTTGCCTGACCCCTTCAGACTGGCCCAAGCCAAAATCCCATTTACAAGCACTGTCCACCCTTACTCTTCTAGCGTCTGGATGGAAAGACAGTGCATCTCAGCTGTCAACGGAGGTGATGCCTCTAGAGCTCATTGCCTTTTGGATCCATTTGTACATTGTTTTTAGCAGCCAGCAGATTTGCTGAGGAGCCTAGCTATAGAAAAAACGAAGTTATTGTAGTAATTTGAATTTGTAGTGCTGAGAATGAGAGGTAAATCCAGAGGTGTTCCTGTTGTCTCTTTCTAACAAACATAAAATAATACCTAGGGAATCCCACTCAGGCATGGAATTCAACCCCCTGAGCAGTTTCTCATGACCTTTTGTTTTGTATGGTGACTTTTATCCATGTTTTGGTTGAAGTTCCTTAACAGTTTAAGTTACCTGTTTCCTTCAAGAAACTTAATGGCTTTGTGAAACTATCTTAAATGCATGACAACTCTTCAAGTCCCTGTTCCTCTTCCTCTGTAAGGTTCAATGATTTTTAACAGTACAGAATACTAGAAGAGGTCACTGCAGACTTCACTGATCACATATATCAAATATTCAACATCCTTTCTTCCTGGAAGGAACTGGCTAGAGCATCCTTCAAGTTGGACTAGATAAATAACGAGGGCATTGCTTCTATTTTTCATGAGTGAATATAATAACATGTCAAAAGATAAATGTGCTCTATATAAAAAAAATCATTGCTTGTACTACAGGGGTTATGTTACTTCACTAATAATAATATTTAACAGATGCATATGCTATTTTATAATTGCATTAAGTGAAATAAAATGGCAGTGCAATGAAGACTGTTTTACAGGGCTACAAGACAACTGTGCCATAAGTAGGCTTGAGGTAACAGTATTATAATGAGACAAATTAATGCGTGTACCACTACCAGAGGAGGGATTGGAGTCAGGAAACATGTATTACAAAAAAAACAGTTGAAGGCTAACACAATCTAAGTTTCAGGCAGAACCTGAAGAAGGTAGCCTAGAATACAGGTGTTGTTTCTGGTTATATCCTTTCATAGAGCTATGAAGGTGTTTTCATGAGTTATCACAGTGCCTTGTTACTCAAGTGAAAACTCCTACTCTATACAAAAGCATTTTATAATGCCAAAAAGGTGGTCGTACAGCCCTTATGGTTTGTGCTACAACAGCTTCAGTGTGTCTGTAACCCTTTCCCTCTGAGGACCACTCTGGCATCTCTTGAGGAAAAGCATAATGGATATATGGCGGTTCGCAAACCTCAAACTAAGAATTGCTGCTATAGGTGATGGTATATTTCTTGCGTTTATCCATCGTAAGTAATGATTTCGGGGGTAGTCAGGACAGAGAACAACAAAACAACCAAACAAAAAAAAGATAGGATGCATATTGAAATACTGGTAGCTTTCCAAATTTGGATTCAGCACTGAGATGGAGATTTTTCTTTTTTTTTTTTTTTANTTTTTTTTTTTTTATTAAATTAATAAAAGCCCTGCAGACATTTTGCTCTAATTGGAAGCTGCAAATAACTGAGCAAGAAAAGAAATTAAACAGAATAGAAAGCTGCAATAGGGAGCCAAAACTGTGGGTGGGCCTTCCACAGAGCTAAAGAAATGAAGAAAAAAATGGGAAAGTNAAAAAACAGTTGAAGGCTAACACAATCTAAGTTTCAGGCAGAACCTGAAGAAGGTAGCCTAGAATACAGGTGTTGTTTCTGGTTATATCCTTTCATAGAGCTATGAAGGTGTTTTCATGAGTTATCACAGTGCCTTGTTACTCAAGTGAAAACTCCTACTCTATACAAAAGCATTTTATAATGCCAAAAAGGTGGTCGTACAGCCCTTATGGTTTGTGCTACAACAGCTTCAGTGTGTCTGTAACCCTTTCCCTCTGAGGACCACTCTGGCATCTCTTGAGGAAAAGCATAATGGATATATGGCGGTTCGCAAACCTCAAACTAAGAATTGCTGCTATAGGTGATGGTATATTTCTTGCGTTTATCCATCGTAAGTAATGATTTCGGGGGTAGTCAGGACAGAGAACAACAAAACAACCAAACAAAAAAAAGATAGGATGCATATTGAAATACTGGTAGCTTTCCAAATTTGGATTCAGCACTGANGGGAGCCAAAACTGTGGGTGGGCCTTCCACAGAGCTAAAGAAATGAAGAAAAAAATGGGAAAGTAGTCTGTCTCTGAGGGATTTTCCTCCAAAAAGCTTTTGTGAGATGGGAATTCAGCTACCAGCAGCTGAGGAGGCAGTAATCCAAATGACAAGCATACTGGAAAAAATCTATAGCTCTACTGGCACAGCATTGCTTTCTTCATGCTGCCTGCTTCAGAGCTTAAATTCTGTAGTTTGGGTTTTTTGATGGTGGTGGGTTTTGTTCACCTGATGTCCCAGAATTTGCAACTCACTTTGGAGCAGTAAGGCTTATGTTGGTGCCATGCCATGCAGTGGCTGCCTGTACTGTCCTCAGCTCTTAGGGCTGTTGATTCACTGATGTTGCTGATAGAATCAAATAAATAAAAGGCATCAGCAGAATCCATCCAAAAAAGGAAGGTCGTTAGAGAGGCTCTTGATTACTAGTTAGTTGGATTATGGCTACTTCAATTATTACTATGTTTTTACTCTAGTAATTTCCTGTCTAGCATAGCTACACTTTTAAAAGCAGATAGCAAGAGTCTTTTAGATGTCTTATTACATGTCAGAGATTTTAAGACTTGTGCAGTAATAAAGACCAATAAAACTCGGCAGTTTTATTGCTTAAGCGCTGGGCTTCTGGTTTGATCAGATTAGCATTATACAGGCCTTTCTTTTAAAACACTGACAAATATGACTGCAGTGACATATATTACAACCGGGTTCTATCCCAGAGATACACATCCTCCAATATTTTTGCAGAGTAGTTTAGACCAGTCTTAGGAGTGACCAAATGCTGAAATAATTTCTTTTAGCGTAATGTTGTATGTATGGGTCTTTGATAGATGCATAGCTTAAGGCTAGGCTTTTCCTGCTGCTGCTGGACTTTTGAATAAGTATTTGAAAGGTGCTGCTTGGAGGACTTCCTGTGCTTCGTGTGAACTGGTGACATTCATCTGAGCCGATAGCACTAGAGGAATTTTGAAAGTGCGTTTGTGTGAGTTTCCCTAGTCCTGATCTTTTCCAACGCATCCGAATTTTAAAATCTTGACTCATATTTATTTGCTAATCTCCAAGAGTTAATTGTTTCCTTGTGGAAATCCCGGAACAAAATGTACGCCCTGCACTATCCTTGGGGAGACGCAGAACACACGTTTGTTGACATACATTTCTTTTTCTGAGGCTTTTTATTTGATTCATTTTCTTTACTTCTCACAGATACAGGTGAATGCGGAAGGAATAATGGTCCCTCCTCAAAGTTAGCTTAGAAAACCTGGCCACTTAATTAACGCGTGAACTGGCAATCAGAAGGAGCATTTATGAAGTGGTTTCTGTGGCTGTGGCCACAAAGAACCCGAGCGGTTGGCCATCTATGTGGGAGAGCCCACCTCTGGGCTAGGGGGGCTATCGTCGCCTCCAGTATAGGCTTGTCACAGGTGAACCACCTCTAGGGAAAGGTCCCTAGACTGTTCTAACTGCTAGACCATATCTGGTGATGGTTTGAGGCTGGAAGTGGTAAATTTGTGACAGAGAGGGTGTTCAGGTAGTTAACTGGTGGAGAGGAGCACGTTGGAGCGCTTGGGAATGCTCTTGGACATAGTATGGATGGTGTGTGCCGATGCTCTCTTTCACATGGAAACCGTGTCATATACGGCAAAAGCACTGGAACAGGAGTTGGAAGAACTAATTTCTAACTCCGCCTCAAAAGCAGATCTATTGCTTGATCCTCATCAAGGTAGCTGTCACTGTGCGTCTGGCTGAAAACATGGGGAAAATTACATTTCTTAAATGACTTCTGATCATATTACTACTGCTGCTATTACTACTACTTAAGAGTAGTTTGTGGATCTACACAATCCAGCTGTAGCCACTACTGCTGCTCCAGACAAAGACTACTGCAATTTCAATGTCACCTGACAGGCAGGAAGCCAGTTTGACAATGTTAATTCTCAGAAGTCTGAGTACTTTTACCGTTATATCAACACATGTGAATGCTAGTAGTGGTTGTAAAATTATGCAGACTTCAAAAAAAGAAAAAAATACAGACACATGCCAATTGTGTTATAGACCCCATCTGTGCATCTACTGGTTCAAAATGGGGAAAAAAAAAATCCCTTGCCTAGCATGTTCATCAACTAATTATTATAAACTACATCTCACAGTGACATCCTGTTTCAATGGTGTACAGCTGCTTCTGTCTCTCTGTGTTTCTTTCTCCTTTTTGTATCTTTTTCCAGGCTTCCTTCTCAGTGCTTTGCAGCCAGTGGAAGAATTGATAAAGTCTTTAAAATATTTGATCTGAAGTCTTGATCCAATCCAGCGGACTCAGTAACAGTCTTTCAAATGAATTCAGTAGGCTTTAGATCAGTATCTAATCATAAAAGGCAAGGAGCAGTGAAACATACTCTCTGCTTTTTTTCCCCTGCAAAGCTACAGATTTTTTATCTTCTTTCGAAGGCCCACAGAGATTTAAATCTGCTTCTCAGGCTGCCCATGGCGTGGCATGATCAGATGGGTGCTGTGGCAGCAGCAGCAGTGGCTTATGGAGTTCCTGTCCCTGTCGGGTCAGGACAAGCCTTTGTGCTTGGCAGCAAGACTTGCTCCATCTCTGCCTGCCTTGACTTCCCTGTCTCCTTTCCAGGCTCCCCACTCAGTTGGGCTAGCACAGTGGCTTGTGGGATCCCACCCTAAATGGGATGAGGGAACCAATTTGGTTATAATTCCTTATTCCCTTCCTCTCCCACAAATTTCCATGCTCTTTTTTTTTTTTTAGCTGGACTCTTCCCCTTATTGGTTTTAGTTTGGCCATGGAAAGAGCCATGTTGGCAGAGCTGGAGATGAACAGTATGGGCTGAGGAGCAGGGAAATCAGGGGAATAAACCAGGAACTGTTTGAAGGGTGTTTTCTCCTGACCAGTCGATGCAGAAGTCAAGGAAATGGAGTTAACCTGAAAGACTAAATTGTAAGGCTCCTGCTCAGGGTTCATCTTTTAATCTGTGAGTATTTCTACTGAAACTGCTGTTCCCAGGAAGGAAGTGTGAGCGCAGTCTAACTCTATCAGCCCCTGTCTCCAAGGCAGGCCCATCTGGTGATAGATCTCTTTCAAACATGAAGTAAATTTGGACTGATTTATGCTTTTACCTAAAAATCACACAGTACTTCCAGAGCTGAATATGCAGTTGACTCAGAACCAGGCAGCGTTATAGCTATGTTTATTTTAGTTGTTTGTCTTTGCAAATCAGCTCAGACTGAAGGCAGAGAAAGATTTGCATGAATGATTGCAAACAAAAAACTGCTGATTTCCCCAAACTCTAGTTAATTGACCATCCACCAACTCCAGGGAGAACAGATGGAAACTGTGGCCAGAAAAATAATTTTTAAAATAAAATCCTTGAAACAGCAACAAAGAACCCACAGTTGCTGCAGGAACAAGTCTGTAGCAACGGCTGTGTTTTGGGGATCTTTAGTATTCATTCAGAACAGGCAGTAGAGCAGGGCATCCGTGACCCTTGGACCTCACTTCTTGTTGGCTGAGAGCCACCCAATTGTTGCACATTCTAAACATTGCCTCCTCTTCCTTGGCACTGACAGGTTTTCCCACGGACGGTCAACACCAGCAGCACCAAAGGCTTTCTGAGGGTTTCTCAAAGGAAGAGGTCGTGTCTGAAAACCGGAGCCCAAGTGGCAAGCCAAGGAAAGGCCTCTGCAACAAGTCATCTAGAAAAGATAGAAACCCTTTTGTCTGAAGAGGAAGCTCTTTGCCCTGAGTTTCAAAGAATATCTCTGAGGAAATGCCTGTGGAGTCTATGAATATACCCAAGGAAGCCTTCTCCTGTCATATTATTAGAATTTGGATTGCAATTTTATTGCAGTGTATAAACCAAATCCAAGATCTAGGTCTCTATTCCCTGTTGGTCTCTTGGCTGTTCACGTAGGAGGGATGAGGAGAGAACATACAAATGTCCTCATTTGCACTTCTTGTTTGAAGGCTGTATTGTGCAGTCTAGACAATGGGGGAGATTAGTCTGCTTGAAAGAAGTTGTATATTAAAGATATTCTTTGGGAGATGGCTAGTCCTGAGGGAGGGATATGAAGCCTGTGTCAATGCCTGAGGAAGAGAGACTTGCTTAGTGTTTCACTGCAGGCTGACCCTTGACATTCATCTGCTGGCCCTAATCTCCAGGCTGATGATGTGACACATGTTCTTCTTCAACTGCTGGAAGAAACAAGCAGTTTTGTACAATGATTGTGCTGGGATTGGAAGCATTTCTGAATTCAGGGAGAAAAATTATTTTTACAGCAAATGATGGGATAGTATTTTTGAAACTCCTGCTGTCATCATTTCAGGTAAGAGGATCCAAGGAGTTTGCCCTGTAAAGTAATGCCTCTGGGAAAGCCTGTGCACTTCAACCTAGTGATTCTTTTTTTCCAAGACAAAAGTTATTTCAAATGCCCTGAGGGCCAGAAAACATTGTCTTCACTTGCCCTTACAGAACAACTTACAGAAAACTCTCCTGCAAATTAAAGATGTGATACCAAACATCAAAAGCCATGACTACCATATGTGTGTCAGGAAGAGAACTGAGACATCAGAGGATATCTCTTTGTTTTGTTTTGTTCATTTTTTTTCCTCTACAGTTTTAAATCACTCCACAGTTTCTAACTGCACGGGTATTCCTGCAATAGGATACTTTCTTTATGAAAATAACGGTATTTTCTCCCCACTCTTTCAAGGCAGACTCAGATCTTCTACCCTCTGATTCCATGGGCACTTGGAGCTGTCTCAGGTTTCACAGGGAGCTTTTCTTCCTCTGAGTGTCTTAAGATATTTCTCTATTTGAGCTTTATAGATGTGAGCTTCATAGCTTCATCCAGAAGATGTGTGTGTATATAGTCCTTGCCACACCAGGCAGTCATTAGAAATTAGGTAGCCTAATCCTCAGCCATGAGGCAACCAAATAACAGTCTGTATGAAAAAGAGAGGCATTACATGCTCCACCAAGGGGTCAGCCACTCAAAAGGTACACCACCTTACTTCGTGCACCCTATTTTTCTACGTCAAGCTTTGCTGTTATCACTCGCCACATCTTTTTTAAATCTTCCAGGTTATTGTATGAGCCATGCTGTGGTTGAGGCCTCCCTTCTTGAAGGAGAAGGCAGTTTCACTATGGCTGAAGCCAGTGCAAATCCAGCTGGCCGTCAGGCCCTGCTTGCTCCCACCCCAGGTAGTTCTCTTATCAGGCAGTGGAGTGGTTCAAGGAATTGATCTGGCTGAAAATGAGTTTGGCAAAAAGTAAAAAATTAATTTTAAGTTCCCTGAAGTGGCATATTTTCTAGTTGCTCGCTATTTATTGCTGGCACACATGAAAATGTTGGGAGATCATCTACGAAGACAGAACACCTGGATGATTAAGCATCCTGCAATATGCTTCAGGTCAAGTTAGACACAGCCATAGTTATTCCACGCTTGTTATTGGACAGGGATTGTTAATGAGTTGTGGACAGTGTTTCCTTCTGAGCAATGGTAATGATGCAGAACTTTATGGGGAAGCAGAATTAAATATCTTTACCCCTGCCTCCATGAATGAGTTCTGCAGGAATGCCATGGAGGTCTTGTGAAGGATGAGATGCGAGCGATGTTCTTGCTTGCAAAGATCAGAGGAGAAATAGCCAGCGCAGGGATGCAAAATCAGGTATTTTGTTCTGCACTTGGAGAGCTGGGACAATTCTAACACGCTTTTCTAATTTACCGAGCCAGCGTGGTGTAATGGGAAGCTTGCTGCACAGGCTGCTGTAAGATAAACAGGCACGAGAGCGGCTGGGGCTTGCTGACTCAGCCACAGCAGCTCCAGAGCTTCCCCATGTCCTGCTGCTTTGCATCCTCAGCGCTGGTGTCACCGCTTTCAGTCACAGACGTGTCACCTCCCGCAGGCATGAAACGCAGAGAGGGAGGCGAGCGCACACCCACGCACCCCCCGCTGCGCGCAGTTGCGCAGCAGCAGCAGCAGCGCCCTTACGGCTCAGGCAGCTGCTCTGCATCAGAGGCAGGGATGTCCCCAGTGCCGTGACAGCAGATGTCTGACACGGCAATTTAAGGGACAGGGTGCCACTGCAGTCCCAGCCAGGAGGCCATGAAAGAAAGGGCACAAAGCAAGGCCGCATCTGTTCGGGAACAAAGGACATCTGTCCCTGGCCCCAGCAGCTTTTTGGCATGATTTCACAAGGACAAAGGCTCAGGTTGACTGATACAAGGCTAGTAACTCCATAAAACAAGCCATAGGGTCTTAGGCTGTCCAAATGTGTGCTGACAGTGAGACGGTGCTCTGGTAGGCGTGAGGTTTTATTCTTCCATCTGAGGAGAGAGTGTAGCACAGGATGGGGACCATCCTGTGCACAGCCTTTAACCACACATCTGCCTGCTCTTTGTGCAGCACAAAACCCAGACTACTATCGGATTATAGACAACAGATGTTCCGTTCAAGCAGTTTTGTGTGTGACATCCTCATCGCAAGAAAATTTCTTTTGCCTTTTTTAGAAGCTGGGTTCATCCGTTGCATTCTCCAGGTTGTTAAAATTCAGTTGTGAGGATAACTTATTTATTGAAAGGCTGCAAACCACAGATGCACATCTGCCTTCTACATGAATGTGAGTCTTACAGAAGAAAATCTTTTAGAAAGGACAGACTTCTAATGTGCCTTCAGTAAAGTGTTCTGGACTGAAGCTGACCATAGCAAAGCCTAGTTTTTAGCTTGCTTAGCATCATTGTTAAAAAATACGCTGTACCTTCTTCCCTTCTCTGCTGGTGCCAGTCGTGGCTGTAATGCTTTTTAGCTGGGGGGATCACAGCAGAAAATTTTGTGGCAGAGTGTGTACGCACGTGTGCACACCAGTATAATGCAGTGGAGATTTAGGAGAACAATATCATACAAAACCAGAACAGTCTCGGTTATTCATTACTAAGATTGTACTAACAGGATGAGTATATTTAGTTCTTATATACTGAAAAACAGAAACAAATGACTGTTAAAACATTTTAAGACCTTGTAACTTTTTCCTACACGCTCCTTTTTATTTTCAGCCCAAGATGCCACATGCCTGTCTCTGAGAGTGTGGGGGACAGCCAGCAAATTCCTCGCTGTGAGCTGCTGCACAAGCACACAAATGCATGAGAACTCTGTAATGCATTTAGGCATTAAAAAACCCACCAAATCTATGGAAGGTTGTTACATGGTACCTCTTAATCACATGCTGGGTCCACTGTGTCACGCTGCCTGTGCTTGATAGTGTTAAGACAGAACAATGAAGAAAGATTTTTAGCGTGGTTTATAAAGTTCTGGTGGGGATGGTATACCCTCTGTCCTACAGGTTAAGAGCCTCTGACCTTGCATCTCATAATGATAGCTGCTGAAACTGTTGGTCTTGCCCGGCTGTTTAAGAAGTTGATTTTCCAACTGCATCTTTGAAGAAAAAGAAAATAAAGTGTATTTATGGGGAATCAAGGTGGGAGACGTGTATCCTCACTCTACTCGATGAATGGGAAATATGACTGAGAAAAAAGGGGGAAGATTTCAGAACTGAAACATTCTGCTAGATGGTCTGAAACTTTTAACACTTGCTGCTGCATCTGCTACATCTGCAGTCTTAACAGAGAGGTGTGAGGCACAAAATTCACATAGAGATCCAGATGAACTCTGTATACCACAAAGTACAGAGTTAAAATAAAGAAGGTGGAAATCATTCTTGTGTATACAAGGGTGTCCAGATAGAATTTCAAATGTCCAGTGATGGTATGAGAAACTGCCGTAAGAGAATGGTTAAAAAAAAAAAATCTAATTTTCAACTCCTAAGTGGAGATTTTCTTCTTCAGAACAATTTGTTACAAAGTGCTGTTTGATGGCTTTTGCAAACGCACATCTGTAATAGTGGTTCTGGGATTTGAGCAGTCTGCAGTGTTAGAGCCCCCGTTCATTTCCTTTAGCTCTCAAAGTGACAAAAGACACAGTAAGTATGTGTTGTATGGAGCATTCACATTGTCTGGCTTTATTTTCATCTAGCTTGAGAGACTAAAGTAAAACTGCAAGCATCATATGCAGCCAATGGGACCTTCAGAGAGTGACAGAGAGTGCCTAAATGATGGAGCTTTCCTCCCTCCTTTCCTTATACAAGCAGTCTAATCTCAGGCAGCATGAATCTTCCGTTTGAACTGAGCTGATGTGCTGGATCCTTAGAAACTCTCTGAAGTCCTTGCTACCTGTTTTACCCAATTCTGTTCACCTCTGGCTAGAGAGATGGCCCTCTGCTAGCACATGCTGAGCAGAGGAGGAGACAGAGCCCTTCTTTGAGTCATCGTGGTTTCATCTGAACCCAGTACTACTGGCAAAGGATGAACTCCTTGAATGCTCTTTCTGGTTCTTGCTTGGGAAGCTGCTCTTAGGCTTAATTCATGGCCTACATGGATGTCAGTATGCTCCAACAACAGGTGAGAGAAAGCCATCGATTTTGGTATAGAGCAGTTTGGTAGAGGCTTGTGGGCATAGAAAGAGAGTTTAAGACATCTATGGATACTCCTGATGCTAGTGCCACCTTCAGCACCACCAGTCTCCTCATTCTTGTTTCATTCTTCATTAGTTATACTGATGAATCAGATCAGGTAACTTATTTGGGTTAAAAATATCCTGATCAGTTCACCTTGTGATGTTTATGGCTATATTATATAACTACATCCTGAATAAAGGTTCCCTAAGAGCAAAGTGATACCACCTGAGGTTTGTTCAAACATGAGTTTCTCATCAGGAAGTGTCTTGTCACCACTGAGGGGATGGTGAGGAAGCGGAAATGAATAGCTGTGAAGGGGATGGGAGCTGGTGGAGGTTCACATGAACACTGCCACTAAGAGAGACATGCAGGAGATATGCTCTGGGTGGATTGTAGATGTAATGTACCCTGCAGAGGCTAGCAAAATGGATATCCCTGAATTACCACTAATTAGGAAAATGCAGGGCTAGGTCTCAAGCTTCGTACTACAGATCTGTGCAAATTAGTCTGCTGGGGATTTTTCATTCCCTGGATTCCTCAAGCACTCCGGGAGTTATACATAGTCAAAGTTGTTGGAAGGCAGCCATTTATGAGCAAAAGGACAGTAGTTGGCACATACTGCTACTATGACTGGCACTCAGAGAAACTGTAATGATATGCAAAGTCAAAGAGGTGTTGTGTTTAAAAGTAACAAATTCTTTATGCAATCATTGTTATAAAGTGTTCACCCAAGCGGATGAAATGCTGTTTATTTTATCAGCAAAATAAGAAAAGCTGGGCTTGATTTTTTCTGGTTTTGAGCTGTGATTTGGCCACCCCCTCCAGCTATCTGAAACAAAATAAGAGGCATTGTTTATTTACTGCTTTAAAGCCAGTTTCTCGCACTGAACTTTTCTAAATCCAGTCTTGTAAGGATCAGTACTTTGCAATGTATGCTTTAGCCTTTCAACATATATTTTAAATATATATTGTTTCAAAATTAAGTGCCTAAGGTGTTACAGTAATGACTGAAAGAAATTAAGAAGGTTCATCTCTTGCAAAATGTCATTCCCACTCTTCTTAGTTAGCCTGAGCCCTCAGCCAAAATTTGTATCCAAGTTATATACCACAGCCCAAAGAAATACTAAGATTTTCATAAGAGGAAAAGAATGCTTCGGGATTGCCAGCATAAAAGCTTCCAGAATTGTCTTGGTGATTGAGTCATAAACAAAGTCGCTCTGTAAGGGAGGGATAAAAGTCATAGGGATTAATACCAGATCTTGCATATTTGTAACTGTTTAAAGTTCTCCAGTCCTGCTGTGGAGGTGAATGGATGCTCCACATGCAAACCATGGGCTTGCTGAGTCCAGAGATGTCCAGGCTTACCTTTGGTTCCGGTCCCTGTTGCCCTCTCCTGTCTCTAGAGTTAGCCAAATCCAAGCTCTAGAGAAAAATATCTCAGTCTCTTGGACTGACACTGAGACCTGAATGACCCTGCTTGCTCCTGTAAAATCCTGCGCCCTAAAAAAGACCCAAGACAGGGTTGTAAGGATTGGACAGGAGATTGTTTATTAATGCTACTGGTAGCAAGTAGAACCCACCCTTTCTCCACAGGATTTAGTGTCTGAGTTATTCAAACACACCCTAGGTTGTCTACTGTCACCAGAGAGCCGTGCCTGTGGTTGGATGAAGAACTTTGCAGGTCTCTTGCTCATTTCTTGACATTTTTTCACATTACAATGAGCCATTTACTTTCCAGTAGAAAGTTTAGAAATGAACACTGGAAATTCTTAAATAAAAACATGCAAATTTCAAAATTTGAGTGCACTGCCCATGTGCCGCAAATCCTTCATTGCTTCCTGTTGCAGATGGATGGCAGTCATAAACATGCTATTATAGGTTTTGTGGTTTATCTTTAGCAGATCTTTCTCTCTGCATTTTATTCTGAGATTTTCCTGATGGATGTGACATAAATCTGAAAGCTGTAGGTTGTGTTTATTTATTTACCCACTTACTTTGCTGTTAAGCTCCAGGAATGATCATTTGCTTTCCTCTGAGGAGTCATTAATTGTGTAACATGAATTATCCATGGTTGTACAGACTGCAGACCGTCTGCCAGCACAATGGCCCCTGTGGCAAAGGGTAGAGAAGCCTCATCATGGTACCCGTTACCACTATTTTAGTTAAGAACCTGTCAGTCTCCATTAAACCCCCCATTATTCAGGTTTTCTGAGCAATCTATAAATATTTGCTCTGGCACAAAAGAGCTGAGCTGAAGAGCTCCTATTTTTAGCTGGAGGTTAGGTTTGGTTGTTCGCTGTTTAGTTTTTCATCTCCTTTTGAAAAGATGCATTTCAAGGTTAATGGAACCATAATTTGACCTCCCTTTGTAATACTGTGCCTGTTTGCCCCATGCATGTATGTCTGTATATGTGAGTATTCCCCTGACAAATGTGTCACAACATGAGTCACTGTGAAAGATGGAGACCAAACAATCCATACAAGACTAAATTCAATAGTAGTCACGGCACAGCATATCTTCTGTCACAAGGTTTTGAAACTCTGGTGGAAAAAACTGTCCTGTAATTAATCCTCAATGTCTCTCTTAGGGCCTAATCATGTGATGGGATATGTCCATACTGGCCTAAATGCTCAGTGAATGGTGTCACCATCTCCTGCCCTGACCCAACAAAGCGCTTTAGTGGGGTGTATAGCTTTTGTGACACATAGGTCTGATGGGTTTGTCTTTTATTAAACAGCATAGAAGTTCTCCTAATGAAGGCAGTGATGGGTTTTTTTCCTGGCTGTTCATAGTACATCAAGCCTTCTAATGGAAGCAATCAGAATTATCATCAATCAGAGTGAACCAAACTGAGCTCAGCTGTCCTTATTATGAAGGGCCTGGACCAATTACTTTAAAGGCCAAATCATATCTCATAAAGCTCCTCTGGTAAAGAATACTGCCCGTTTTGTTTAGTGTTTATCGGTGTTCATCTACATAGCTGGCATCATATAGATAGATAAAAGTGCAAGGAGGAAAAAATCTGCTTGGGCCTTGGTCATCTGTCCCTAATTTGGGAGACAGTGTAAGGGGTAGGCTTTTAGCTGTCAAACTTTTTGTATTCAATCTTGCATTCTACAATATATTAAAAATACATACTAAATCCTGTGATGAAAAAAATATCGATAAAATCTCACCCTTGGGAACTGAGAGGACTATGAATTAAGGTCACAGTGCAATCCAAATTTGGTCCATTTGGGCGTAAAGGGTAGAATAAAGTCTTTGTTGACTCTTACAAATTCAGTGCACATGACTGACCAGATACACGTCTAAAAGGTACAGAAACCAAAATAATCTAATTTCGTGCTTCCTGCTCCTCTGAGCCTTCTAGCAGAGTCTGTGGGAACGCAAATCTTATTTGCTGTAGATAGTGTAGGGAGTAGTAAGCCAACATGACGTAACCAAGTCCATGTGACTACATGGGATGCACCCAAGGTTGTGAAGGCAGCTGACCGATGTCACAGTGAGGTTGCTCTCTATCGTTTTTGAAAGGTTATAGTGACTGAGTTAGGTTCCTGATGACTGGGAAAAGGCACCACACCTGCATTCAAGAAGAGGAAGGAGGATCCAGGGAGCTATGGGTTACTCAGGCTCACCTCAGTCCCTGAGATCATGGAGACTTGTGAAACAGCATGTGGAGTACAGTGTCCAGTTTGGGGCTCCCCAGTGCAAGAAAAGTATTGACATACTGCAGTGAGTTCAGTGAAGGGCCACCAAAATTATCAGAAGCCTAGAGTACAAGATGTCTGAAAAGAGGCCGAGAGAGCTGGGTCTGTCCCACCTGGAGAAGAGAAGGGTGAAGAGAGATCTTATTGCTTTCTACAACTATCTAAGGGGAAAATATAGAGAAGACTGGGCTAGACTTCTCGGGCACACCGTGGCAAAATGAGAAGAACCAAGCACATGCTGGAACATAGGTAATTCTGACTTCGTATAAGGAATTTTTTTACCATGAAGGTTGTCAATCACTGGAACATTTTATTAGAGAAGCTGTAAATTCTCCACCCTTGGGGATCTTCAAAACAAAGCTGCACAAGCCTCTGAGCAATTTGCTTTACCTGGATGTGCTTTGAGCAAGAGGTTGAACTGGAGACCTCTGTAAGTCCTTTCCAACCAGAATGACTGCATGCTAGTTTTGAAGAAAATAAGATATTATGTTTATTTCAGTAATTTAATGGGACATGCTAGATCTTGTGATTAGAATTAAAAATAATACACTCTAGAGTTTGCCAGACCTCCAGTCGTTCTGTTTCCAACTTTGCTCTTGCAACAGAAGAACAGTTGCTTTCTTGGAATTGTTTCAGATGGTGCCTGGCTGTGAGAGGCAATTGCAATGACACAGCAGAAAACTATCATGAGATTGTCACATGTGAAAAAGGTTTAGAGATAAGAACCTAAGTCATGGCCAAATTTGACCTTAGAAAGCCTTTTTTTTAGGCTTTTCCACCCTAGTCGTTCAAAAGAAGCTGGTTCATCGCAGGCTTTCTGGAGTTCTGCATCGCGGCAACTCCACTGTTAACTGTGAAACTGCATCAGCGTATTTAACTGGAGCACGCTACTAGTGTAGCAAGCCCAGAAAATGCCAGATACTTGCAAAATAGTACACTATTAAAACCGTATGCATGACAGCTTTTCAGTGATGATTTGATTTGACTCAGTAATTTTGTTAAAGGGCTTAGCCTGGGCTTATATGACTATATTAAACGTGACTGTGAATGTTCCTAGCCATTGAGCCCAATTGGCATGGAACAGCTTGCTTCTATGCCGGTGAACTGGGTTTGCCCGTGCGAGGTGGCTGCAAGCAAACTGCTGCTTGGGTGTGCTCCTGGCACAGTCCCGCAACCAAAACAAGTCCAGAAATTGCTTGGGAGAGCACCAGTTGGAGCAGGCTACGTTCATGCCAGCGAACTCTCTCACAGTTTATTAGCATAGGCACCAGTGTTGTAGTGCATAGGCGCATTGTGGGCACGCTTGAATTTACTAGTAGAGCTTTATGCTCTAAGGCAGGTGAGCTAATAAGTCCTTGTGATGAAAAAAAGAGACTGGAATGCAGTCTAAGGACCTATTCCTGAGATATTAAGTACTGTTAGTTGTCCTGGATCCTTTCCTAGTACTAGCCTGCTATAGACTTCTTGGGGGAAGGGCTCAGCCTTTTGAGCTGGCTTTCATCCCTTCACAAGAAACTTTTCATTTACAGCTACTTTAATGTTTTTCTTTCTGGCAATTCCCAGTATGTTGGACCTTAGGTCAAGAAAATGTTAGTAAGCAAATTTAAAACTCAATTAGATTTCTGTTTCTGTTACGGTTCTCTCCCATGAATAAATACGTGTGCAGAGTCAGTCTCCTGCAAGAAAATAGAGCAGAAATGAGAGCCAGGGCTTGCCTGCCCAACTGACCCTCTTTGAGAATGTGACTTCTCTGTGACTTCAGCCAGTGTTGACAAAAGTGTGTTTCATTGATGTCCATGTGGTACCCTGAAAAATCTTCTGTGCTACAAACAATATGTAAATTTCAAATATTTCCAAATGAAATGCATTGTGCTACCTTTAGAACTCAAGGAATCCGTTCTGGGACTGCAGAAACAAAGCCACTGAAATGATTGCCAGGTAGAGATATTTTGCTTTTCATTATGAGTGTATTTCTACATTTGGCCTGTGAAAATATGTCCATGGTCGTTCATAAACTATCTGTGAAAGCTTCTGTGCATGTCCGAGGATGCTCCTAGGAAAGTATTGCATGAAATCTGCTCCACAGAAACCCTCCGTGGTCAGAAGGCTACAGAAAATAGTTTTGGCTGGTTGTAGGCATTGCATCAGGGCTTATGTAGGATGCATCCCAGTAGGCAGCAAACACTGGGGCTGCAAGGATGTACAGGGCCTTACAGCTGTTCAGTAGGCCATGCACCACACTCTGCTCCTGCCTAAAGAAGGGAAATTCTATGGACTTGCAAAGGTCTGTTGGTTCAGAAATATGAAAATCCCCCCTCTGGAGCTGTTTTTCTGCCCGTTGAAATCAGTGCATGACACAGTAGACATCCCACGAACCTTACAATTTATTTTCTGTTAACCTCTTTTTGAATCTGGGATCAAATTATAACGCAATTATACAAGATATTAGTAGCGATGACCAATTGACTAATCCTTAGACAGAACAGCCATGTAGCGCTGTTAAGTCTTTTTCCACAGATGTAGGGAATGGAAGAGTTTAGTTCTAATGTACGCTATAGATGTTGTTGGGATTTTCCTTACAAGTTTTAAGCTGGTCCTCAAAAGTGATCCTTTTTCTCCCCATTTTGAGGGAGTTAATTTTAACTCCAATACCACATATAGTTCTGACCACTCTGCAGAAAGGTGAATTGGAACTGGCAGATGCATAAAAGGGCAGTGTGAAAGATCAGCAGCACAAGGGTCCTGCTTTACAGTAGGAAATTGAAAGGAATGATTTGTTTAACCTTGCAAAACAAAAGCAGAAATGGGATATGTTTGCTGTCTGGAAATGCATCAGGCGGGTAAATACCAGAGAGGAGAAAAGGAGCCACAGACACCTTAGAATACAAATGACCACGAATAAATTTAAGCTTGAAATTAGAAAATGGTTTCTAGGCATTCAAACAGTAGCCCCACAAATGGGATTTGTGACTGCTTTTAAGACAGATCTTGCTGCAGTTATGAATGGGAAAGGGCGGTGTGAGCGCGTATATAAGCAGTGGGCCAGGCTGAATGACCTGGTAGGTGCCTGCTAATTTTGTCTTCCTGCCATTATTGTGCTTAAAGAGTGTCTTGGAGATGACACTCTGATGACAACAAGATACACATCCAGCAGATTCCTTCCTCCTTCTTTTAGCTGGAGTTTCTCTTCCAAATTTTTAATTCTCTTTTGCTATGGGTTGCAACATTTCCTAGTTTGACTGTTTGCCTCAGCGAAAAAAATCCTGATACTTCTAGTGATGGTCCTGGTACATTTTGAGGACAGCACATCCCTGCTCCAGGGTAGGAAAGACAGCAAGGACAAGCTGGGAAGGCTCTTTTGGCCCCAGCCCACTTCAGACATCCTAATGAAGTCAGATCCAGGACCTGCATCCCATAAAGCTTTTTGTAGGAGAGAAACCCACAAAACTTTTCAGTTCATCTTTCTTGGAATAGCTTTGCAGGGGCAGAGAATCTGCTCTGCCAAGGTGGAAGGTACAATTGTAAAGGAGAACAGTATATTCTGTGACAGGTTTCTTCACAACGTGAGCAGATAATCCTGGATATTTGAACAGATATTCCTACCTGCTCTAATGCTGATATATTCCTGCCAGTTTCTCAGCAAGCAGAATTGCTAGAGGGCTCAGGCAGCGGCATCCTCATGAAAGCAGCTCTTCCACGTACCTGAAGATTTCTACACAAGGGGAATTTGGGATGACCTTTTTCCCTGCAGATCGAGCCATGCCAGTGGATTTCCAGCCATATATGAAGACAAGGGAGATTGTTTTGTGTTATGGAAGAAAAACGGAGGTAAAAGTGTAGGTTGACACAGGCTGGAAGAAATGGAAAGAAAGCAGATTAAGTACACAGGAGACTTAGGCTGCCCTAAAAACAAAACAAATGGGGTCCAGTAAGTGGCAGTCCAATTTCATTTGATGTTCCCAGAAGCTGTGGGAAGAAATTATCCTCTTAACACAGTGAGTCAAGGCTCACTGATGTGGATGAGAAAATTGGCTGAATCACACCCAGAGGGTGTCAGTGCCACAGTTTAGCAGAAAAAATTACTTAGAAGATGAAAAAGGGTGGTGCCTTTCTGTGGAGAATGGAGACAGTGTATCTCATGTGTAATGACCAAGCCATGAGCAGCTGAGGCACTAGAAAGCTGTATGACAGATCCCTTGAACTATGAGGGGCTGGAGGGGAAAGAAATGCCTTAAAAGACTCAGTGGCAAAATAACTGAAGAACAGCCCTGTGTGACAAATAAATCCAAATTGTAGAGAATTTTTACTATTTCTTTTCTTGCTCCATTAGTATTTTGATTTTTTTTTCTTTTTTTCTTGGCACTACTTCAAGGAGCGCTCTTTCCTAGCAGAAGTTTACTAGAGACATTCAATTCCCATCTTGTTCCAGAACCTGTAACAACAGGCAACAGAGCTGCAATCACGGACTAGTTAATAATCTCAGGGGTGATTTGGAGGTGTTCAAAAGGAAATGGGCACCTCAGGTGCAGCTCTCCATAAGCACAGCTGCTTTGCATGGCATGCTCCCACAGTAACAATTCTGCTGTAGAAATGCAGACCTGCCTGTCTTGAAACTGTTTTCACAGGTGCACATATCGTGAATGGGCCATGGGCCACGGGCCACGGGCCACGGCTAATCCAATTTGGCAACACAGAAATTAGTAAGAGAACAGAGATGCAGAATGGGTTATATGATATATTCAGATGTGAATTGTCCAGAAGAAACAGAGTGCACACAAATCAGAAATGCCCCAAGAAACCAGTATTGGCCTATTTGGGCTATGCATGTCACATCAATGTATAATCAATAAAACCTCCATGTTGTAAATGAGTTGGAAGTTGTTTGTGGTGTGAGGCATCTCAGAGCTCCCACCCTGCCTCAAATGGGTAGTAGCCTCACAATTGCACTAATATAGATCAGTTGTGTAGAGTGCAAAATAGGCAAGCTGAATCTCTCTCACAGGTCTAAATGATTTTTTTGGAGGGCACCATGTTAAGTGATTGATGAGAAATTTGGCCTTGAATATGATTTGTTTCCTTGCTTGTTTGCTTCCTTGCAGTATCATTCCCACACTTTTTAATAGGATGTCAAAACTCCATGATACCTCTCCTTCCTCCCGATGCTTAGATAACACTTTTATGTGTAGTTCATCCAATCCATCTAACCTTTTCAGTTGAATACGCATTATATGACAGATATGAAAACGCAATCCTTTTAAACTACTCAAGTTTTCAGTACAGATTTACTGGCTGTGTTGGCATAAACGTCTATTCTTGCCATTGTCTTGTTGTCTTCTGCTTAAAGTAGAGGTAAGATAGACAAAGATTCTACTTTACTTCACAGGAGGGTTTGAAAGTTAATGTAATTAATATTTGCTAAGTATTGGCTGGAAAATGCTAGGGGATTACAATTTTTTTTTTCACTATTCCAAGTGAGGTACTTGGTGGCTAATCAATACCTACAACAGCACAAAAAAGAGCCAATAAAGGAACTTTATTCCTCTGACTTGCATTCAGGCAAATCAGCTTGGAATCCTCTCATCCCAACTTCAGTATAAGGGTTTGAGGAATATATGAAGCTGTACTAGAAAATATTTATCAGCTAGCTGCTGCTGGTGACATCAGCTTGGCCTGTTGCAGGGAACAAAGCACGCCTTGCTAACTCCTGCTAAATAAAGCAGATGACTTTTTCTTTTTTTTTTTTTTTTTCCTTTTTAAAGAGCAGATTTCCTTATGGAAAGGAAAAAAAAAATAGCCAACACCAAGGCAACCAATCTCATTCCAGCACTTTCAGGTTCTGTTTTTATTGCTCTCAGTTCCCTCCTACTTCCAATTATTTATGGAACAAGCTGTGAGTCACATGGAGCTGGAATGATTCAGGAGTTTGTTGAGCGAAGAGAAACAGGAAAAGAAGGGCCTGGCAGTTCAGACAAATGACATCAGTGCTTCGGCATCCCATCCCAGGCCTTGGAAAACACAGTCCTTGCTGTGAGAAAGGTTGTGGAGTGATGCTCAGAGGTAGAAGTGGTTTGGTTTCTTGGCCGGCCTGCAAAATAGCTCTAGATGTAGTCTTGTGAGCTTTTTTGGTAATGACAATTCAAGTGGGAGATACTGATGTGTAAATTATAGCAAGGGAAACAGCTGAAAGTGTTGAAGAAAAATCCCTTCAGGTGATTATGAATCTGTAAAAAAGTACAGAAACTGTAAGGAGTGTCTAATCTTCTTTACATTTCTCAGTTTATTGCCAATGCAGGTTTGCTTGGTTGGATTTTCTTTTTTTCCTTCTTGAGAATAGGGATTATACCGAGGTGACAATTCTTGTGAACTCTGCAAGCACAAAGATAGCAAAGAATTTATCTATTTTCTAGGATAATGAAAAGGAAGCCGCCAGGCACTCATCACAACCTGATACCCTTTATCCCTGGGTTCTCGAGATTGTGCTTCTGGTACCTCCTAAGAGATTAGCTGGGAAATCTTGAGATGCTAAGGCAGCATGTTTGCGTTGACATATTTTCCTTTCAAAGTGGGGCTTTGGCTTAAGGACCACTCAGTGGCAGAGCTGATAAGACTCTCTGAAATCCAGCACATTGCTATAGCTCAGTAGGCAGTGCCTAGGACAATGGTTTTCTCCGCAGCTGCTACAATACAAGAATAAACTAAAAATCAGTGGCAGTGCCTGGCAAGAAGCACGTCCCAATGTAAAAGCGACAGAAGTACATTGGTGAAGAACAAAATCAGGCATGTGTTGATTTCAAAATTGTTTTTTAAACTTGCTTTGTATAAATTTATGGACATCAGTACTGTTATTCCCATCCAGTGTGTCCTGTTTTTAAGGAACATACATCCTTAATGTTAGTAACTATATTTTACTGACATAGTATAGAGGTCTGAAAAGTCACACTTTGTGGCAAGCTGGTTAAAAAAATAATAATCAATAAGCTCAAAACAAAGAAAATATTTTACAAAACCACATCGATTCTGCTTCCTGCATTATGGCCTTGCTGCTGAAAGCGCTCAAAAAGCCTAGTTGTAGCCTCTGCAGAGCCGCAGCGATGGGGCTGGGCAGGTCGCTTGCCAATGTCACCGGCAGAGCCATGGGACCAAGTCAGGAGGAAAGTGAAAGGGCGGAAGCAGACAGCGATAATCACAGCCCAGGTAAAGAAATAGCTCAGGGGCAGGAAGGAGCAAGCGTCCCAGCTTGCTGGGCACTGCCCTTTTCGGGGTGAAGCTGCGACAGCTTGCGGATGGTGAGCAGCGGCTGCGGTTTGCTAAAGTTAGCTTTTCTGGCAGCCGTGGCTGTCACAGGGCTCTGGCAGGTGAGGATGCTCAGGAGTGTGTTGATTTTGGTCGGGGGAACAACCTGGCCCTACCTGCGAAAGGTGCTTTAGGAAGTTGGCTAGTGCCAAGGATGCTTTGGGGTGGCATATCCTCTCACAGAAGGAAACCCCAATGGGGAAGTCACTGTATTTTACCCCTTCGCATCCCACCATACCCTCACCTACTGGCACTAGTTTTCGGAGGAGCTCCTTACCAGGTCAGCAGTGCTTCTGCCATATTCAAAGCTGTGGCTGCAGGTGCCTGTGGGCGTCCCCAGGCACCATGTTTCTTTCTTTTGCCTTTAAGATGTGGTTTGGCAAGAGGAAAGAAGGTGGCCCAAAGAGGGTAACTAATGTCATCAGTTTTTGGAGGAGAGGTGATGGTCCCCACAAATCCCTTCCTGGCTAGCAGCTGTGATGCCAGTGTGGCAGGCAACGCTGGCACAGGGGTGTTAAAATAAACTCATGATTCACTGGGAGGAAATCTCAGGAATGATGAGCGTTTAAAAACAACTTAATTAAAGCCTTATATTTTGTTGCTGCAGGCATGCGTTCAGACTACAGCAATCCTAGCAGTGCAAGCATAACGCTGAAGAGGGAAACGCTGCAGCAGTGGATGGCTTTATGTCTGAGGGGGAAGTTATGTTTTCCATGGAGAGTTCAGGGAGTTTGCAGTGGGGACTAGCGAGTGATCCTGCTGCAGCAGCCACCAGTCAGAAACCACCAGACCTTCTGTGGCTTAGTCACGTCAAGTCACAAGATGTGACATTGACTGGTGACTCTAGCACACACTGGAAATTGCTTATTTTCATACGCAGAAAGCACAAATAAAGGCAATTAATTCACCATTTCCCTTTTTCTTGGGATAATAAACAAAACAACATTATTTTGACTGGTTAAAGTATTTCAGCAGTGTCCAAGTTTTGCTGAGGCATTTACAATTGTTCACACCTTCTTTAATTCCCTTTTAAACGTATATTCAGTCAATTTTCATAATATAAAAAATTTATTTGAGGATGTCAAAATAATTGGTTTTTCTATCTGAATTTTCCTCCTGTTCTTTTAACTTAAACTGTTCTGTGATCTTGTTCCAAATTTTTAGGTCACTTCCCCATTCCACAAAACTTCAATTTTTAGTTTTATATTATATAACATGTTTTTTATACATATATATGCTATTTTAGCGCCAAAGCATGCCCAGATCCAGGTGTGAGCAAGCAGCATTGTTGTTCCTCTGCTCTAGTCACTCTTTCCTGAATAGGAATTCAGGTTCCTATACATGCCTTCATGTATAATTCATCTTCACCAAACCCATCCACTCTGAAATTCCCAGGAACAACTGTCTTGCTTCTTAATTAAAAAAAATTCACACTTTGCCTACAAATGACTGGATTTCCAGAGTCCCAGGCCTTTTTTGTTTTCCATGAGGCATAGTAAATAAGGCTATTTCTAATGAACTCTGTGGGTTTGTACTGATGCCAAATTTGGCACTGTCTGCAAAACCTGTTTCAAAGAAGTCCTTCAAAAGCAGAGCAGTGCCAATTATTGTTAGTATGAAATTCATATGAAACTGCCTAGTTCTTACTCAGGCTGAAGGACAAACCTGTATTTAAGACTGTGGGTTGATGTGGGATCTGGACATTTTCAATGGTGTTACATGTTACACCTTGGGGTTTTGTCTAGCAGCCCTGTGAAAAGAGAGACATAGCTATGGGGAAAAAAAAGCAAGGAGTTATTTTGCATTTGAAGCTTGCCATCCAAAAGAAGCTGGATTTTGCCTTGAATGTGTACATTATTGGAGAAAATCTGCTGCAAGTTAAAGGAATAAAACGTCTTATGAAAGATAAAGAATATGTAGATGTTTCTTGTATACCACAGTGTGAAAGAGGAGGATGGAAGTTGAATAGTTCCTGTGTTTTCAGCCAGGACCCTGACAGCTGAAAAATAAATGGCTGATTTAGTGAAGCTGAAGTTGATTGCAGTGGGAGAATAATTGTAATTACCAGTGGAATACAGAGCTTCCACACAAGGCCAATTAGAGATGTCCCATAACACCATGATTATTTTTAGTTAGCTATGTATGTGGGAGAGGAAAAAGATCTTCTATTTAGGTACGTTGACTGGCAGCAAAAATTCAAGAAGCAATGGTCTTTAAGCCAGATGAATCAGATGAATGAATTTTGCCCCTTTCTCTCAGACGATCATAAGTAGCTATAATGTTTTTCCTCTGGTCTGGGTTTTTATTTTGTAAATGCATTATTGATTTTTTTTTTTTTTGTTAGCTATTGGTAGCTTCAGTTTCATTCCAACAGCTCTTTTAGACACCCTCTATTTTCCCAGAAGGCCCATTTTTGCTTCCTACAGATGATGTGCAGCATTTGGTTGAACCTGGAGGGCGGATGACCAGCTCAGATATGTCAGTCCTAAGATTCTTCTTTCTAATGGAAACGTCCATGTGAGAACCCAGGGAAATCTTCTGTGGGAAATCACTCGGATGTATTTTTCTTTTTTTGTTTGTTTCATTAGTTCATGCTGCTTCTGCAATCTGTTCTCAGAAACATTCAGAGGACAATTTTACTGCCCTACGTGCCCATGCCGTAATGCTGTCAGCAGACACAGTCTGGGCCATGAATTAAACTAATAGAGGAATATGGGTGCCTCAAGATCTTTGCCTGAAATAGTGGCCATTTAATGGTCTAGATGAAGATCTGTCTACAACCTTTCATCTTCCTTGGCCAGCATGAATTCATATATGCATCCATTTTGAACAGCTATGTGAATATAAAGAAACAGTTGCTAAGAGTGTTTGAGGTCTTGTTATGAGACAATGATTCCTAGGAAATGAGAAGATGAATGCAATAAAATAATACTCTGACAATTCTACTTTCAAAGTATTTCATAAACGATAGCTTGTTCTCAAAACACCTCTGTGATGTAGAGAAACTTCACCCACAGATTACAAAAGAGGGATCTGAAAGGCAATGAGCTGGAAATTTCAATGACACTCTTGACTCCCACAAACCTCCCTTGGTTCAGTACAACTTCCTTTCCTTCTGGGTACCAAACATTATGTGCTTCCTATAAAAACTACACTGTAGGCCTTCTGAGCCTGCAAAACCGGTGTCCCCAATGCAGCCCTTACTGTTCCAACAACACTGACCTTTTATCAGATTCTTGGCAGCTGCTTAAGTAATTTTTCTTCTCAATAGGGTGGTGATAGACTGATGTGGTCTGCAAAGAAGGAATCTGGCATCTTTGTTGTTCTGAAGCTTCCCCCAAAACCTTTTTGCCAGCTGCAGAAATAACCTCCACGTGGGCAGAAGCATCCTAGGTTATCTCCATCTCTTCTTGCCCATAGCGAGTTGCTCACAACAATTCCCACTGTGGATCTGACATTCCCTTGCATGCACTGGTCCACACAACCACTGGTCTCCTTCAGCCTCTAGCAGGGAGTTTATCCTTTAGAAAAAATGCATTTGATTCAAGCTACTGACATGTTTGAAGTTGGATCTGTTTTGAGTCAGTCTTATATGACCCCTAGAAATGTGTGGGGTCTGCAAATGAAACCAACTGCATGTGGAGGGTCTATATGGGCAAGTCCACACCCAGATTACTTTTGCCAGGATTTGTTCAGGACCAGAGCAGTTATGTGAGTGACTATCCTGGTCTGGCCAGTGTACCATATGGAAAATAGCTGTTGTGGGGCTGGGAAAATACATGGAACATTCTAAGCATTCATGAAAGGTTCCTTTCCCAGGGAAATAAATTATATTCTGAAGGTTTCAGATTTCATGGGTATTGTTTGGCTTTTGCTGTCTATTTCCTGTTAAAATTAATCCTTTGCAAGGGATATGGTACCTCTTCCTCATGTCACTGCCATTACCAGGGCCTGCATCATTCCCGCAAATGGCCTTTACTCAGGACTTTGGGCATGTACTTAAAGGAACAGGATGCTTTGAAAAGGACCTTGGTCTTTATACAAAACCCTAGCTGTATCATCCACAGAAGAAGAGCCACGAAACTGTGATTCTCATGGAAGCAGTGCCTCTGAAAACCGGGACCAAATGCCACCAGAGAGGTAGCAAATTTTTTGCAGTCTGAGCTTTTCAGTGAGATGCGTTCTCAAAACAGTTTAGAGATTCTTTCGTGCTTTGGCCTTATTTTGATGTTCCTAGGAGTATTTCTTTTTACCTACAACCATTTTCTTAAAAGAATTAGTCTTTCTTTATGCTGCAGAGCTCTCCTGACCAGAACTTCATGTTCTGTTGAACAATCTGATGGCCTGAGTCACTTTTATTTCTCATGCACCCCTTTTTTCCTTTGATCCAGACATATCAAGGAATGCTCTCCAAGGGGTCTTTGGAGACGACAAGGATGTTTAAAGTATTTTAAAAATATATAAAGATAAATCACATTTCCGTTCCAAATAGCTGTAGCTCCAAAGTAAATACTTTGTATTATTACTAGTTGGCTCACTATTTGAAAAGACCACTCTGCCTTTGTGCTTTGAAACAAATTGGAGCTGGCAGATCATCAGATAATTAACAGCAGTGTATCTGAAGTACTGCCTGCACCCTCTAGCAGGTTTATCACTTAATCAGTAGTTTGCTCCCTCTACTATGGAAGACTAAAGGGGTGAATCCCTTACAAAATAAATAACGTGTAGATTGCCAAGTTTAACAGTGCTGGCAATGAATGTGTGCCCAGGCTCAGATTTTACAGTTTGTTGGGCGTCTTTCTGCTTTTTGCATGGCCTATGTGATGCGGTGGGCTGAAGTTCACCTCAGGCTGTGACTCAACACAAATCCCCTTGCATGTCATTGAGACTTTGCTCCACAGACCAAAGTTACTCTTGAAAATGACATTTAGGCCTCTTAATGCCGTGGAAATACCACCTAACTACCTTTAAAAATTGAATCTGTAGTGGTTTCCTCTGCCTTTGTGCCCAGCAGCCCCCCCTCCTGTAACTGGATCCACTAGAAGTTCTCTGTGTAAATTATGAAACTACCCTGAAGTTTGTATTAAGCTCGCAAATAGCAGCAGGTATAGGTAACACTTATTGATGACTCCTCCTTTCTGCCAGAGGGGAAGATGTGTTTACTACAGGCTGGGGAGGCAGCTGAAGCCCTCCAGGAGGTTACGTCACTCAGCACTGCTCACCAAACTTGGCTGTCCCACCTCTCCTGAGCCATTCCTGTGGTTACCTACACAGGCTTCCTCACTGTGTGCTTGCTTTGATGCTAAGAGACAGAGATAATTGCAGCATTGCGAAACGCTTGGAAGATTGACTTGGCTCAAGGACATAAATCCAGGAGGGCAACTGCTGGGAGCATGAATGATTTCACAGACCAAAGGCTTCCCACGTTGACGTGGTAGCAATAAAACTTCTTAACTCCGAGCATTGCAATCTCAAGTGAAAGGAAACCCTGGCAGTCTTTAATGAGTGATGCATTCAGACCTCATTGTTTTTCCTTTGCTTTGTGGTCGGTGCAGAGGATGGAGCCTGGCACTAACCCTCTTCCACATGAGTCAAAGCAAGAGCTTGCGAGGCAGCTAAACCCATCAGATCATGGCGGGGTGCAGGAGCAGCCCTGGGTTATTTTTTCATCAAGCCAGAAGATGCAAATGAGATCACACAGTACAATTATCACAGCCTCCAGGTGAGAAGCAGGCACTTTGACTCCCTGCTGTTGACTGCATAGCAGTAACACTCACTGGAGATGGCCTTTTCTAATTTTGTTTTTCCCTAAGAATTATGGTGAGTGCTGCACCTGATGAACCTTCTAGATTAATTACTTGACAATGAGTTACTGATGTCAACTGGAAACAGCGGGCAGAGAAAAATATTTAAGAACAGAAGATATTTTTCTGAACTTGACAGCTGTTTCTCAAAGAGAAGCAGCAGTCATGATGTTTCCTGTTCACTTGCAAGGCTCAAGTGAGGTTTGGGATTCTCTGAAACTGACATGAACTCCAGATGAAAGACACAGCAAGCACCAAAAAATCGCAGAGCAGGTTTGAAGTGATCAGGTTAAAAAAAAAAAAAAAAATTGACTGTGCATCATGTGGGTTTTCCAGCAGCTGTTAGCAGTGATTTAGTTGGCTTCTGGGCAATAGGTAGAGAAATTAAAACCAAGTAAGTCTCAAAATTCTTTCTGCAGTGTTTTCAAAGCCCTTATAAACTGAAGAAATTCAGCCTAGGTAATCCAGAGGTCTGTGCTGCCAGTTTTTATTATAGTTGTCCCTTGTGACTCTCAATTATAGGATTCCTGCTGCTACTACGGCATTATATTTGCCAACATTGTAAGATGATCAGTGGACAGTGCACTAAATAATATAATGGTAGCCATTATATTTGAATGAAGAACAAGAAAGCCAAACTTCTTTCCTTGTAGTTTAGTGTTTTTGTACAAACAAACAGATTAACTAAAGAAGTAAAAATTCAGCACATTAAAGGTTCAGCCAAGGCAACAGTCCCAAACGTAGCACTTACTCTCCCTTGCTGTAGTGTAAATAAGCGATTCACGGGTCTTCTGAGAAGATGCAGAGTACAGTTACTCATGTGTTTTACGAATGAGATAACAAATCATATTATTGTTATCTACGAGATAACAATTCATAATTTGATTTTCCTAATGAAAGTGGCCGTGGGAACTCTTCCTAGTTCTGTGCCTCTGCTGGTGTGTCTGGGTTAGGAAGTTGTGGGTGGCAGAATGAGAGATTTCTTTTAGATTTCATTTTTGCCTAGAAAAATTTTGGATGTTATTTGTTGCTTGGCATCTTTGAGTATTAGGCAAAGTATTAATATAGACTGCTATTTTCCTCCCTTGTGGAACTATTGATCAGTCTATGTTGGAAAAGCAATGTTCAGACTCTTGCAAGCTATTCAGGATTAGTTGTTCATTTTCCTGTGAAGAAAGCATGGAATTTTGGGCTTGCATCTGGAGCTGTGGGGAAAGTGTCCTCAGAAGTTAAAGATGTTAAAAGAGGAGAAACAACAAAAATTGGGGACTGCGACACCTCACTTTTCCCCTGTGCAGATCATTCACTATGGAGACGACAGCTCAAAACCAGTGTGACTGCACAGTGCTGTGACTATGAAAGCCACCACTGCAAGTCCTACCCTGTGAGGTTCACTTTGGGCTGAGTCACTACTGAAAATACGGTGGCCCCTTGACTGCCAGAGAAAGTGCCCGCCTCCCCTGGCCCACACTGGCTCTGCAGAACAGAAAACCCCATGAGGCTGGAGGGCAGGAGTCAAGGGTGAGAATATTTCCATGAAATAAGAAAGAGGTTTGAAACCACGCAGAACATGAGAGACAGCAGAGAAGAACCCAAGGGACAAACAAATAATAAAATCAAGGTTTCTCCAGAGTTTAGTTCTCAGGTATCTGTTTCCCAGTTTTGTTTCATCAAAAATCTGAACGTTGTGTAAACTTCTTTACACAAGTTCATACTGCCTGAATGTTAACTGTATTGATTTGAATGTGCTTATAAATGAATGACGGGGATGTCAACAGGCTGGTATCTGGCTCTCATGGGGGAGTCCACAAGACAGGAACCACCTCAGCAAAACCAAGGATTTGAGAAGGATGTAATCTTGACTGCCTGATCAAAGGCTTGTGACAGAGGGCATGTGCTAAAGGCTGCTGGTTGCAAGACTGTGCAATGCATGTCTCTTTTGGCTTTCTCTGTGGAACTTCCTGCAGAGACACGTTGCAGCTCTTGACCCAAAGGGTGATAAATAGTGAAAATACCTGAGTGAGCTGGCTGCAAGCCAGAGGAGGAGGGGAAGGGAAAGAACCCTGTACGGATGTAAAACCTGCAAAAAGGAAATGCTAGTACAACAAAGACAAATGCTGGTGCAGGCACTTGATGCTGTTTCAGGGGCTCCAAACTAGGACGTCAAGTGAAACATGGAAGTTTCTCTTTCCTTTTCTGCCTCAGTGCAGGAAAGCTCCAGGGGAGCTGTACAAGAAATAGTTTTCTGATGGAGGTTTATTAAAGAGATTATGTTGCTTGGGGAGGGCTGAAAGGCTTTTTTAGACCATGGAGTACCAAAGTGGAATTGAGCCCAGAGAGAGAGGGAAGGCTTCTTGTGGACTTTGCAGGTTGTCTTGGAAGGAAACCCTTGTGGGTTGGAGATATTGAAGACAGAAAATGGTGGGTGGCTTTCTCAAAAGAGACTAAGCAATGCAGCTCAGAAGAGAAACGGGATACCTGCTGTGGGTGAAGAGGCACGGCACCAAAGAAGGTTTCATAAGGGCAGTGGGACTGTACCGATGTATGCTGCGTCCTGTTCTACAACTTTCCTTTAGTTTGCAGTCACAGAAAGAGAGCTGCATATTCTAGATGCATGGAGTTGAGGCTTGAAGTGGACACAGTTATTTTTGTAGCATCTATTGGGTTCTGTTTTGAGGTTTCCACATCATGTAAATGTAAATTTGGCACGGGTTTAGGAGAACAGCCATTCTAGATATTAATGCCTGTGCTGTATTCTGTAACATTTAGTCATTCTAATGAAATGTGCTGCCTTCGCCTTCTGTCCCGGGCTGCGGTGTGGCATAATGAATTTGACACAAGAGATGTTCAGAAATCAATCTTTAACAGAGACCTGAGATTTCCAGATAATACATTGCAGCAGAAACAAACTCTGTGAGGGACTGCCAACATGAGCAAGACATCCACTGAGTTCACCAAGTCAAAGTTAATCCTGGTGTGAATACTGTTCCAGCAGATGCAGGGGAAGTTACACAAAAGCTGTGATTTACCCTGGCATATGTGAAGTCCTCATTGTGCCTTATTCAGTAAGCTTGAAAATGTCTCAAGGGAGGGAAAGAGAGGAAATTCCATGCTTTCCTTTGCAGTTCAAGGAAATTACCATAGCTTGCCCTAAAGAAACCTGCAGCAAAGGCTTGGCTGCACTGAAACTGGTGGCAAAACTCACATGATTTCCTGAGCTGGCACTTCACATCTGGTGTTTTTCTTCTTGGCAATTAACCTCTCTGACTTCTTCTGTCATGCCTTGAATCTTGTTCATGACTGCACTTCTATTGCCTCCAAACTGGAAAGCGCTGTTCATGGGCTGATACATTTATTGCAACCACCTCCTCCCTATTTGATATGGAATCTCTTATTTTTCTTGCCTCCTGCTCTTTTCTCCTGGCAAGAAATTTAAGTTGTACATTGTGCTTCTCGCCTGTTGCATATATGCATATGTTTTCCAGATGTCAATCCCCAGGTGCAGATGATGGTTCTAGGCAGGACCTGAAACACTAAGAACATAGTCCACCTCCTCTTGGAGCTGGGGTCCAACCTGAGAAGAGCTTTGACACAGCCCTGGAAGTCTTTGCACATTGACTGTTGCCACCTCAGAAGAGTTTTCTGACAGTTTATGTCAGAACTGATCTAGAACCACATCCAATTTAATCTTTGGTTTCCAGCTCTACAGCTCTGTGGACTTTGTGAGATTAGATGGAGTGCAATGGTTTACCCTAAAAGCCTGTTAATCTAAACCTTATCTGAAACAAACGCGTTGTTTCAAAAAGGCTTGTCATTTTATATATGATCACTGATGCTGGCTCTTCCTTTGCACACAACTGTCTCATCTTGTTATGCATGCATACATACATCTAAGAGGTCATCTACTAAGAACTGGTATAACTTGATTTTGCATTTGAACTACAAGGTTACACGCTTTGTTGCACCCATAGGCCCTATTTCATGGCATTTGGGAGGATTTTTGCATTGCAGTACTTCTTGTGACTGCAAACTTTCTGCGTGTCTTACCATCTTCCTTTTCAGAGCGCGTGTCCCACAGCTGCCTGGCAGGGGCTGCGAGTGCTGCCCTTTGCTGTACAGCAGCCTCCTCTCTGCCCTCACTGCGGGGGAGCACATGTGGCTCCCACTGCTCCTCTCGTCCCTTCCCTACTCCGTCCTCACGGGAATTTCTGATGTGCCCCAGACTCCCCAGTTCTCCCCTGTGCCGTCTGGCCTTTCAGGGTGTCACCTTTTAAAGCAACGCCTGGAGACGCGCAGAGCTGAGGCGAGGGAGGGAGCAGTGGCAGACTGGCGTATCCATGCCTGCCGCTGTGTGACCTGCACACCTGCAGGTGTGGGCCAGGCTGCCAACAAGGTACTAGCCATTCTTTATCTCACCGTCCTGTTGGGAGGAGACCCTAAACCCATTCCAACTCGGCCCAGAGATGTCTCCAGCTTTCCTTACAGTGTTAGGACTGATGACATTCAGCAGTGGTGGAAGTTACAGAGTGCCCAAGAACATCAGCTTGAATGTGAAAAGACTGTTTCTGTGGGCCCTTCTGTATCAGTAGCTCTTAGTCAGTCTCCCTTATTTAAAGTATCCAGGACCTTCATGGTGACCCTTTTGGTTCTAAAGCAGCAATAAGAACTTAATGCATATGGATAATAGGTCTCAAAAGGACATGATCAATCTATTAAAATAAATGTTTTGCTGTTAGTAAAGTTTTCAGGGAAGGCATTTCTACGGTCTTCCTCTTGTATCCGACAAATAAACTGTCCCATTTATGTTTGCAACAAAAGTGTAGGTGAAGGTTCAGGTACCAAAAATGTCTTTTTGTTGGCTTGTATTCACCTTCCACATCTTGTGTTCTAGGAGTCTTCCCTTTCCTACTTTGTAAGCTCTGATGCTCTCCTGCATTATGAAGTTCACTAAGGCCAGGTTTGCGGTTGATGGGGTTTGTAGTTCTGCAGCTTGCAGAACTCCCCAAAAGCAGTAGGCCAATATCCAGCAGTGCAAAGAGATCTTTCTTCTTTGTTCTGATTCCCAGACGTACACACCAGCAAGCCCAGTGCACATAATGTGCAGTATTTCCTATTAAAAAGAAATAAACTTGAGCTTATACTGCAAACGGTCTTTAGTGTTCTCTATCATTAGACTTAGACTTTCAGAAGATCTGACCTGAAAATAAGCTCTTTTTGGATCAAGTCCTCAGAGCTGAAAGCTAAGTCTGCCACTGTTGCAAGCCCCAGAGCAACAATTGCCTTTGGTGGCAGCAAGTTTGAGCTGAAATTGTAAAAGGTTGTTCTTAAAAACTCCAAACTTTCCACATTATTTTATTTTTATGCGGTTTTAAATTGTATGGTATGTGATGGCTGGCTAGGAATTATCTGAGTTGTGAGTATGAGTTTGTCAAAAAGCATCAATTCATCTTTTGCTAGACAAAAAGGAAGTGACATAGCAGCTATCAAAAAAACATCCAAACCTGTCGTTGTGCAGTGTCCTTAAAAGAACCCTTTTCAAATGACAAAAATCTGGTTTGTATACTTGCAAAGAATTTCCTTTTCCTCTCCTCCTCACAGAGGCATTCATTATGTTTCAGTGTGCCCAGGTTGGTTCTGTGCTGGACTCCTGGTGTACCCAAATACTTTTTTGTCCCCAGTAACCAAGATTCGACTTGGGAATAGTTTTATTGATGTACCCGGACCAAATCCCATCATTCAACATGGGACGTTAGTGCAATTCCAGGGATACATGGCGTTCATCTGGATTTGCATCCATAAAGTAAAGCCTGAGCCTGACTTTGAAGGTGTTCCAGGCTCCTTTCTGATGTCAGCAACTGTCACGCTCGGCGAGGGTGGAGTTACTGCCTTGCTGCTGAAGGCAGAAGTCACCCACTGTCTTGGCTGAACACATACCAACCCTTGAAATTTCAACCCTTCGGTTAATTTTATTGAAGAAAGAAGTAATGAGCAAAGTTGGATCTCTCTTTCTTGATGGATCTGCTTACCGAGCAGTGTTGTGCTGTGCCTGTGAATGCTGTGTCTGACTCCTGTGAACAGGAACAACTTCTGATAAGGTGTACTGCTGAACGACCTCTTAAAATGCTTATGGTCTTACGGAGTGCCAGCTGAAAATAGACATTTTCTGCAAATGTGAATAAAATCATGAAGGGAAATGAACAGGGCAGTAAAATGCTCTTAAATGTCCTAGATTTCTAATGGAGAAGATAAAAGAGTCACTGTATACATGTGTGTAGAGAGACCATAGTTTTGGGGTTTTTTTTCTTTTATTCCTGGTGGGGAGAAGAGAAGCTGGCACTAGTTTCTACTACTTTTTATGTTCTTTTCCTGGAAAACATCTTGGATATGAAATTGAGGAGAAAAAATAACCAACCAAATACAGAAACTTGTTTATCTGCTCCTTTCTGTAACACATCTCAAAATGAAAATATAGGCAAATGCAAGTGGGAAGAGAAAACTAATTTTTAAACATTTTTCTTTGGGTCTACAAAGGGAGGGGAGGCCTGCTTCTATGTGAGGAAAATACTGCTTTTATCCTCCTTTCAGTTTTTGAAGGGGAAGGTCTTTGTAGCATTGACCACACGGGAGGGAGTTATTGCCCAGAGCTGAGTACAACTGAGAAAATAATTTTGACCTGATATATAGAAGTAGTGTCTAGACAAAGAGCGTTTGAAGTGCTCAAGGGGAAACTCAGAGTAGGAACCAGTTATGACAAACCTAGCTTTTGAAGTGACAAATAGAAACAAACATGCATAAACTTAAGATCTAATAAAGTAAATGTGAGATTTGCTGCTGACTAAAATTAAAGCAGAATACAGGACCAGCCCAATTTGAGTGTGGTTTGCTTCTGCTGTCCTCCTCTTTGAAACAGCAGCCGGAAGATTTGCTTGTGGGGCCATGCTATGCAACCAAGAGGTGAAACCACCTTTTTTTCCCTTTTCTCTTTTTTTTTAACACACCCAAGGCTTTCTTCTTTTACCTGGTCCAGTCTGCAGTCTGGATTGGTCTCACAAGGGTTTTCATCAGGACGACCTAGAGGTTAATGAACTGCTGTGTGTGGGCAAGAAAGGAGCATAATATACTAAACTGGGTTCTGCTCTGCAGGCAGCTGAAAGGAGCTGTATTCATGTGGTCCTGAATGTGCCATTTTCTGGGGCATTTTGCCTTAGCAAAGCTAAATACATACTCCACGGGTTGTGGGTTGTAAAGATACCACAAGAAACGTTGCCTGCATCCAGAGGAATTGGTCTGAAGGGTGATTTTTTACTATCCCTGCTCCTGAAATGTTGTAAGTGGAAATCTGCTGTTGGGATGAGAATTTTGATTGTGGAAGAGAATTATCAAAGGCAAAGTCCTATAGCCAAACTGATCATTTGCACGCCCCCAAAATGTCCTGAAGTTTAGAAGATCACATTTCAATTCTTGATCTGCACCAAGGCATTCAGGCTTGGTCTCTGTTAACCTAGTGAAGAGCCTATGGCACTGATACAAACTAAGGAAAGTTACTGAAATACTGCAGTTTCTTAGACTAAAGAAAATCATTTCACAGATAGTGCTGATTAGAAGCAACTTGTTAAAAGTTTCAGGAGAAGCTTCTGTTGCTGGGGAGAATTGGTGGATTTCCTTGATATGAATTTGATGTTTTATTCTGAATTAACCATTTAGGGTGTCCACGTTATACTTGAACTACTTAGCAAGTAGGAACACTTGTCACTGCTAAAATACATTATTACATAAGCTTTCCGTGTATCTTCCATCATATTTAATCAGATGTGGTGTAATTCCTTGAATGAAGGGTTTTCTAAGCACATAGCATGATTATAGTTGGTATATATGTAATTGTTAACTATTTATCTATTTCAATTTCCTTCTGTCTGAATCAATACCTTAATGACGCTTTTAGAAAATCACAAGCAATTACTGTGGAACTGAGTCAGATCATAGAATAACAGGTTGGAAGGGACCTCAAGGATCATCTGGTCCAACCTATGATCTTCCACTCCAGCACTCATGACTGACTAAGTTAAGAAAGACAAATAAGCTGACTGGACTCAATTCTTGGTGTGAAGAAAAGCTCTCCTATTCCTTTGATCTAAAAATGATATTCCTAGTTGTATTTGCAGGAGGCACACCACAGTGGAGGTCCAAGGTGATGCCAAGAGAGCTTTGGGGCTCCAGAGCACCTTCGGCTTTGCTGCTCTTCTCTCCTTTTCTCTTGTTTTCTTAACTGCAAAATGCTGATGATCCTGTTGTTGTGTTTTAGCCCTCAGTTTTGCCTTCTGAACTATTTAGGCCTCAATTAGGAAAGTGTTTCTTCAAGCACATAAGCCAAAAATCCAGTGATGTCAGAAAGATGAGGAAAGAACATGTGTAAGCAAGGATTTTGTTTATCTTTAAATAGGCACACCAAAAGATAATTTTATTTTCTTTTTTTCTTAGGCCTTGATTTTTTTTTTTTTCCTAGAATGTCTGGATCTACAGTAAAACAAATAACAAATCCTTTTGATCTCAGTGAAAATGACAGCACGGAGTGTGCAGTAGGTTCTGTTCTTCCCTAACTTCTTTTGGACTACATTTTTCTGCTTCTCTGTGGTATAAGGACTCTAATTTTAACTACAGTAAATTATTGAAGTTCATGAGTTCTGACCCTTTGTCAGATACCAGCTTTAAGACTATGTGGATGTATTCTACATAGTGGAAGATCTCACAGCCAAGCTTTTTCGTCCCTTTACTTCTGAGGGAAGTGGCGCAGCAAAGGGAGAGGTCAGCATGGGTCTGGAAGCATTGGCTGATCCAGTTTAACATGCTGTAATAATATTATATTGTGCTTGCCTGAAATAATTTGATCTCCCTTTTTTGGAGGGAATAGATGTCAAGGAAAAATCTTACTTAATTTATTAGTCCAAGTGACTCCAAAAGAATTAACATAGTCCAAAACCAGGACTTCTTGCCATTTAAATGGCTACGTTGTTACTCACAGTCGATGACCATAAGAGTTACGCATCATTTAAAGAATATCAAGAACTGAACCTGTTTTCTTCTCTACTGTCCCATCTTGGCTTTCAGGGGAATGACTTCAACATGTATCACAGGACAAGGAATGACCATAAACATGACAGAAAAGAAGATGATATTACAGGCTATAGCATTTCTGGTATGTTTAATTCTCTTCGGGTACAGCAAGAACATTAGAGGTTTAATCTTTGAAAGCAGATTAAAATGAAGGCAAATTATGGGGCATTAGAACTGCCCAAGGAGAACATCTTTGAGAATAAATCTAAGATGAAATGTTTGTAATATCTTGCTGAGATTGAGCCGAGGCACAATCGAACATAACAACATATTATTGCAAAAGAGTACATAAATTATATGCCAAGTGCAATATACTATATTAACAGGTGCTCTTAGGTTATAACTATAGTCCTGTACCTGAAGTGACGAGAGATAAGAAGGAATGACCTGAGAGGCTTTTAAAAATCTTTTCTGAAACTGTATTATTTCTGGGCAGGTCTTGGTAACAATCCATGGCAGATGATCTGATCTAACCAGAATGACAGGGTTACCAGCATGATGCAAAACATAATTTGCAAGCAAGGTATGAATGCTTAACAAAATACGTGTGATAAGACTAGGTAGCAGTAGCATTAAAATGTGCTTCCTTTTGAACCAAGTGGTAAATACTTATCATGTCTGACCTGATCTTTATAGTCTGATCACTGATCTTTATGCTGTATCACTATGCATGCCTGTATAGCATGACACATGATGCTGCATGGGTGTGACAATATGTTGTAATGAGGCATTGTTCACAAAAGTTTTCACTTGAAGTATAGTGAAGGTGCAATTGCTCCTAAATGCATTTGAGAGCTGCCATTACGTCGTGCTTTGGGATGGTATGCAAGGGCTTGCCAGAAAACACACCATAGGTTTTCTTCTGCTGCCCACCACGACCAGAGAAACTGTCATTTTCTCTTTTGACTTCCTTTATTTTCCTTTGCGTGCAATGTTTTCTGCAGACAAGCAGAACTGAGCAATGGGATTTCCCTTTTTAAATGTTATTCTTTATTTTTCTTTCTGTCACTGATTGTTGGTAGAACCCCAAAAATTCGCACTGGAAACATTACAAGAAAGGGCAGAATTAAACACTCTAAGTGATAGTAGTTCCTTCTTACATTTACTAGGATGTATATACAATGTAAAAATACTATTTTTAATCTTTATTTTACACAGTCGTTTGTGATCATTGACCATCTTCCTGATTATGAAGACGCTTTTGGAACATCTTTCCCTTTCTAGAGGGGTATGTTGGAGACACGCAGCACCCTCCTGAAAATAACGCAGTTCATACACGTAATAAAATTCTTCATTAGTCCCATTTATATCTTCAGTTATAGTGAATGATACGATATTTGCTCTGAAGTAGAAAGTTTAATTATCCCTTGTGTGTTGCAAGGAAAATCTTTGTAAACTTTTAATTACAGGCTGCTAAATATTACCTAAAATTAAAATTTGTTCTTCTTGAACATACAAAAATTTAATTTCTGTTTATTGAAAATTCCTGTATTATTTACTTAACTAAAAGCTTGAATGCTTCCTTTTGTGCGGGTGAGGCACAAGAAAAGAAGGATTTTGCACCCTTTGAAATATGGGAGTTGTGTGTCATTGCATGCCAACCTTAAAATGAGCCCTACACCAGCACAAGGCCAGGTTCAAGCCCTTGGAGTGAAATCCTAAGTGTGAAAGCTTATGGTAGACCCCTTGTCAAATTCAGCAAAGCTGGAATTTTATCCTGAGGCTTTACCATCTCCTTCATGGTCATGACCATTACAGCTTTAAGACTCAAGGAAGCATGTGCTTTTTATTCCCCCTTATTTTGAATGATGGAGTATAACTACAGTCCCTACGCTCCGGATTCAGTTTTTTCCATTTTGCAAAAGTGCTAAGACTTCAAAGCAGAGAATATTCATGGGCAGGGCTTTCTACCACAGAACTGCCAAAGAAAATGCCACTTTTTGAAAAGCTGGTTTCTGAAAAGGCATTATATGATTTTAATATTTTATTCTTCATGTTGTTGTTAAAGTTCTAATCCTCCTACAAATTCCCCAAAGCATTTTTCTTGCGGGGTGGAGGGGGTTCATTCTGGAATGCGTTTTAAAATACAGATGTATATGGAGGAGCATTTAAACTTGCATTACTCAATCGAGAATGGGAGTTAATTTGAAAACAGTGTGGCATTTCAAAGCATGGAATGAGGTAAGTTTTCAGCAACAAGCTTACTCTTCACCCTGTAAGTTGCCATATAGACGGTCTTTCAGATTAAAAACCTGTAATACATCCAGGATCTAGTTAAAAACGCTTCTTCTTGTGGAACCTGATCCTGCACATCTTTCTCAAGTTGGTCATCGCCGATCTAGGTCATTATGAAGAATTAAGCCAGGCCCATGGTTTTCGACGTTAAAAGAGCTAATGCAGCAGTATGAGCTACAAGTGGTTTCTGACTCCTTTCATTTCTGTGAGAAGGCAGTAACCTGTCTGGCCCTTTGATGGGACATGCAATAAACACTCTGGACTTTTCATGCATATTCCTGTACAGCTGAGAGGACTTTAGAAGTCCTCGTGCGGACGGTGGAGAGCAACCTTCCCTGCTCAGGTCCCACGGGCCTCTTTGGACAACTTAACGTGCCACACACATTCAGGAGCTGAGAGTGTTACTCAGATTCCTACCTGTGCCAACAGAGAGTGATAGGCACAAAGTGCTTTTTTTTTTTTTTTAATGACTTTTCATTCTTATTAAGTGATACTTAGCTTGATTAGTTTCTTTCTTTTACAGTTGTTTATGCTGAGATTCAGCCGGGAGTGCATTCCTCAGTCCCCGTGGCATAGATCTAGAGGAATTTCTTTCTTGGGGAGTTGTTCAGACTCAGGCCAGTGTAAACAGGATAAGAATCTCCCCGGATGACACTAGTGGATTTAGTCTGGTTTTATGTTTGTAGAGGAGGGAAACAGGGATTTTCTTGGAAGAAACAGGCAAAAGTCCTATTTCAAAAGCTTCAACAGCAGTTAAGCTTTAATAATACACTCCCCTTCTTTGCTTTGCTATGAATGCCAGCCAGAAGAAAGGAAATGATTTCTTTCTTCTGAATCCCAAATGTACTACTCTCTGAAGCGACTGGACAAAGTTTAAGTGTCAGATAATGATATCTGGAGTAGATTTTCGTATAATGGCTCAATATTACATGTTGTTGAGGAAAAGGGGAGGTGTTTGGTTTTGTTATTATACATTGCATCTGAAAAATCCTGCTTCCTAAAACTTTGCAGTTCTACTGTGACAAGGGGTGGATTATTTTTTTTTTCACTTGTTTGTGTAGACATCTTGCAACTTTTATTGCTTTGTAATTTTTCATAGAATTATTTGGGTTAAAAGGGACCTCATGACGTCTCTAGTCCAACCTCCTGCCCAAAGCAGGATTAGTGATAAGATCATATCAGGTTGTTTAGTCCTTTAACCAGTCAGGTCCTGAAATCCTCCAAGGCTGAAGGTTACACAACCTGTCTGAGCAACCTGAGCCACTGCCTGACTGTCCCAATGGGGAGTTTTCCCCCTTTTATCCCTGTTTCAGTTTATGGCCATTGTCTCTCTACTGTGCACCTCCTTCCTTATCTCTTCTCAAAGGTGCTGGACATCTGCTGCCAGCTCCTTGAAGCCATCTCTTCTCGAGGCTGGACCAGCCTTGGTCTCTCAGCATCTCCTCACAGATCTGTATGTCAGCACCTGGCCCTCCCCTGGACTTGTCCTAGTGACTGCCCTTGTTCTCAGCCCGTGATGGAACCAGGTGCCATATTCTAGGCGCAGTCTCATGAATGCCAAGTAAAAAGAAATAATCACTGCCCTTGATCTGCTGCCCATGATGCTGCTGGTACAGCCCATGATGCTGCTGGCACAGCCCATGATGCTGCTGGCCTAGCCTGGGTTGCTGCTAGTCTTCCTGGTTGCCAAGCAGGCTATGGCTGGTGCCCAAGTCACTGCTCACCACCACCACCAGGTCCTTCTCAGCAGTGCTGCTCCCCAGCCAGGCAGCCCCCAGCCGGCGTTGAAGCCAGGGGTTGTTCCTCAGAGTATTCCTCCCTGAGGCAGAAGGAGGCCCTTGAGCTTTCTGAAGACAATTTCTTGAAGGAGTTAAGAGCTCAGTGATCTTTTCTGAGCACAAGAAACCTGTGGCCTAATAGCTGTGATGAATTCCTTCCCGTGATCTTTCCTCTCCTTGGGAACAGAAAAGTGGTCATGGTGCTTCTGTTAAACATGTGCACCCTGGTACTGATCTCCGTGGGAGACTGAGGTGCACAACAGGGTTTCTGCTGCACACTGTGTTTCTTGAATCCTATTAGGGAAAGCAAAGCAAAGCAAAGCAAAGCATTACTTCTATTTCTAAAATGATCATTAGTTGTTAAAGCCAGCATTGCTTTCCAGAAATACCACGGTGCTATTAATAAGGCAAAAAGTATGGCAAAAAAATGTGCTTCTAATTACTTACATAGAGATGAACTCTTAATTCTGTAACTGGCATCTACACTTTATTTTGAAGGAGCAGGAGGGCTGCCTGGGAAGGAATGAAGAAGAAAGCAAGTTGGAATTCTGACCTCGGTTATGCCAGCTAGTATGCAGGGCAACTTGGATCCAAATCTGTTTTAGGAAGGACTTTAAGATTTAGCTTGTTAAATCTGTACAAAATGAATTACTGCAACAAAGGAAGAAAGCAAGCCTTGTAGTGATAGGACAATAAGGGTTTTATTCTTGTTTTCTCACAAAATTTCCTTGGTGATCTTGACACTTTTAGGCTGTGTGACTTGGTCAAGATTGAGTGCCTGTGGGTAGGCACCAGACATTCATATGCAGAGATTTTTCTAGTAAGCAGTGTGATTTTGAGACAGCTTGATCATCAAACTTCCCAGTTCTCAACAGGAGAGAGGATGTTGTGCTCCGATTGGCCTCCTAATTTATCTGGTGTTCCGCGGTCTGACCAGATCTCCCCGAGTAAGCCACTGAGGCTTATACAACCTCATCTATGATTCGTGCTTACTTGCAGAAGGACTGATTCAACGTGCAGTTCTGCTTTAAAGCCAGACACAAAGGATTTGGGCCTCCAGTCCTGTTTGCTGTTTTCAGAACTGTTTTTTCAAGTTTCTGAGTCAGTGGCAACAGCTGATATCTTGGATGATCCCAGTGCTGAGTGGGAGACTCAACTGAGTGTCAGCAACGCAAGAGAAAAATAAGAGATGACACTTCACCTTCTTCTCAAAAAAGGCAGCCTCAAATCTACTACTTTTTTTGTCCCCTGCTATCGGAGGAAATCTGAGCAGGATTTGAAGAGGAAGATCTTTATAAGGGAGATCTTATTGTGTGTATTGAAGCATTCTGGAAAGCATTACATGTTTTTAATAGTGTTATGCTGGCAATGGTGGGAAGCAAGCTGGAGACAATGGCAACTTTATAGAAGGACATAGCCTGTTACGTATTCTGATATTTATTTCCCTCAGTCATGTGCTGGGGTCCCTTGTCCGGTAGTGGCAACCACATGAAGGGGTAGCCCCTCAGGCTCTGTGTTCCACGCTGGACAACATTATCATTGCTCCAGGAGGCAAAGAAGAGTTGCTTTTTCTGGGAAAATTAGGCCAACTTGTTTGAGTACCGAATATGGCTTTGGAAAACTTCTATGGGATAAACAGCTTTTAGGCTTACACCAAAAGAAGCTGCTTATCAGTTTTGAAGGTTGTGCTATAGCATTGAGAAGGATATGAAGAATAATGACTTTAGGGCTACCTTTTCACCTCCTCAGGTGTTATGGCATCACCAGTCCTTGGAATTGTGAAAAATATGAAAAATGATGGCGCTGGGAAAAATAAGCCCTCCTCTTTTAAACCATGCTGTTTTGGGTTGTACTGTGGTAAATTTCTTTGTAGACCTTTCTATTCCATCTATCTGATTTTCTTTTTAAAGGGAGATAATTCTGGCTAGCAATTGTCAGAGAAGCTAAAAGATAAATTAGCTGGCGATTTTCAGCACTTAGAATAACTAATACTTTTCTGCTGTAACTGTTACATGCTGCTATTATATACTGGCACATCTCAGTAGAAGATAGCAATGCAAACATGTATTTTAACAGGTCTCTGCTGCAGCACCATTGATTGTAGCCAGCTATTGTTCTCCTGAGTCCTGCCTCAGACAGGGTGTGAGAAGTTTCCTGGGATTTAGGTCCAGACCTTTTTGACAGGAAGCCAAGGGACAATTAGAATCTCTCCACACACGCACACACTTTTTTTTAAATGAAAACTGTGGAGAAGAGGAAGTCGAAAGAGTTTCCCTTCTTTCACTCAGCTGCTGCACAAGGGAGTGGCTACATATAAAAAAGTTATGTTCTTTACTTTGGAGACCGAGTTTTTTCTGGCATGTAGTGGAATCAAGCCACTTTAAAGAGAGAAGTTGCTCAACTTCTTGCCTGGAAGAAGCTGGCATTTGTGAGTTGAGGCAAGGCAGGAACAAAAGCTTGCTACTGCCCCACCTGCCAGAAGGATGCGCGTGCATCCGTCCATCACCTGTTGGAAACCATATGACTGGCAGCTCCCCCCCCTCCCTCCCGAGCAGATGGCTGATATTTATGCTCTTTTGCCTTTGTGTTTCTTGTGTCCTTTCAGGATTGGAGGATACAAGGCCCTAGCATTGATTTTTCTGTGCAACTAAAAAGACAAGAAAGCTGCTGTGCTTTTGAAGCTTTAGACTGTCAGTTTTCTTATTCCCTGCAGGTCTTCCAAAGGTCTCTCATCTCTTTTTCGTCTATGCAGATGCTTCTCTCTTCTCTAGATCCTTCCTAGTCACTTCTTTTAGGAAGGAAAAGAAAACCAAAATTTTGGTACCAATGGAGCATTATGCTATAAAGTTCCAATTCTGTGCTTAATTCTGTATGGGCTTAATTGGCATCTGTGTTTAATTGTGCTCACGCATAGTTGTACATGGGAGCAATTAGAGCTCCCTAGTGATTTGCACCAATGAAGCTGTGTTTGTGCAGTTACATCATTCCAAAATGTTTAGAGGCAGAAAAACTTCCAATTCTAATGGGGAATATCTTTAGGGATGAGGGAGAAGGCATCCCCCATTTTCTTTAGTCCTCACAAAGACTGTTCCCCCTCTATTCCCATCCAGTCCTGCAAGCTGAATTGTTAGAAATTTCTTGCAGCAACTAACAAATCTTGCTTTACATTTGGGATCCTGTGAGAAAACAGTGTCCTTATAATATTAACAGTCCTTTTAATTCCTGATCTTTTTGTTCAGAGGGTTCACTGTACAAGCAGCTTTATGCGGTTTTGATCACAAATGCTATGAGAAAGCAATTGAAATGCAAATAAAACAGATCCTCACAAACCCATTAACTTTTATTTTTTAAGCAGAGCATGCACTGGGAATATACACCATCAAACAGGTTTCCAAAAATAAATACAATTCAAAGAAAATCTCACATAGTAGTAGAACGTATATCTCTCTGGATAAGAAACATTTAGCTAACTGTATGTACCTCTCATTTAATCTTAACTTTTTTCAGTAGGCCTAAGTGCAGTAGTTACCATGAGATAACATAAAGATTAACATAGGATGTTCACTAAAGTTCGGAGGAGAAAAAACATGAGTACTAGTTTAACAGCTACAAGTAACTATTCTAGGCAGTTTTTGTCACCTCAGCTTGAGTTAGGGTAATGGGAAATAAGACAACTGAGAAACCTAAGTGATAGGAGAGGAAAAAGAAGCTTAAGTGTTTTGCAGGCAACAACCAAAGAGAAGCAGCTTGATCAACAAACTAGCCAGTAGATGCAATTTTTACCATACTTAGATTAAGATTGTATTATCCTGTCTCTTTGCCTTGTATAATTAAATCATTCAGTGTTAGTGATGACACTGTCAGGGTCTGGCATAAAAGAAGAGTCTGGCACCAAGATGGTGTTCCTGCAGCAATGAACCCCTGTTCCTGCAGAGGTTTCCATCTACAGAGGTTGTGAAAATCTCTTTGATGGTTAGTTCCTGAATTGAAGTTAAGTAAGGTTTTTCAGCCCTCATTGGTGAATTCCCTACTAAAGTTCTTCAGAAACCTTTTTTTTGGGGTTTTTTTTTGTTTTTTTTTTTGCTTTGTTTTGGTTTGTTTTTTTAATCTCTAGATATTTATGGTTTCTTCTTTTGTCAATTTTTGGTTCTTCTTAGACAATATGCATTTTCCACAAGAAGGCTGTATTGCTTCATTCTTTGCTTGCTCATTGTATTGCATCTTTAACTTGTCTAAGTCAAATTCTTTTTAATTATTCTCATTAAAACCTAGTTCTTCTAGGGGAGGGGTCCCTGAACTCTCTTAATTTTCAGTTGTTTTCTGGGGTCAACAATTGTATGCACAACTGCCAACTTCTAATATAATTAATTTCTATTTGTATTAGTGTCAGTGAAGCAACAAAAGAGATGGTCTTGGACTAAGGACTGCATTGGGCTCATATAGTGATGACTAGGGGTAAAACTATTCCAGGGAGGCCTAAAGAAAACATACGTTGCATGTACAGTAGTCTTGCAGTAGGATACTGCAGCAATTTCTGCTGTATAGTCTCTGCTTGCAGCAGAAATTGAGGATTTGTACTTTTGATACTGACTGTAAAAACTGTCCCTCTCCTACAAGATGAGCTGGGTCACTGCACCATGTTGCAGTGTTTGTTGGCTCTGTCCCATGGGACATGATAATGTTGTGTGCAGAAACCAGGAGGCTTCTGTAGATTTTTTAGGTGGTCTAATTTGGGCCTGACTACACTTGAAACTTAAGCTGGTGCCCAGTGGAATTAACACTGGAATACAATGAGCTTTCTGCCTGCATTGTATGGAAACAGGAACCAGACAGCTCCCACTGGCTTTGGGTCCCATCTTCTCCCAAATAAAACAAAAAATATATAATTAATGCTGAAACTTGATGGATTTTTGTGCTTGGAGCATCTATGTAATCAAGCCCAAAGGTTTTTAACATGGGTAGTGGTCATTTGTCCAACAATCTGTACTAAAACGACTGTATGTCTTTTGCTTCATTCTTCATGTTCCTCTGAGGCTTCACAGTGTGTTCAGTTGAGAGTCAACTGTTGGTTGAAGTAACTGACCTGAAATGTTTAAGGGAAAAATTATCACTGTCCTATGCAAACACAAAAAAATGTGTAGGTTTTTTGCTGACCTCCTTATATTGAGAGTGATAAGAGTTGTCCATCAGATCTTCTCCTTTATTTGTAAGAAGGTGCTGTGTTACCTTTCATGACCTTTTCCAGTGTGTATTAAGTACACATGAACCAAACCACATGTATGTTTAACGGACTCTCGTCTTTATAATGTGACAAATAATAAAAAGGGCTTTAGGGAAAATACTTATCACATGTCTGGCTGGAAGGGAAAAAATATGTAAGGCAAACACAGTAATTGACTTAGAACACTATAAAGGGAAATATCTTTTCTCATAGAGAAAAGAGCCTCAATTCACACATGAGCTGCACCAAGTAGAACTGATGAATATAGCACAATAGTCCTAACAGATTCACTACAAGCCCTATCCTGAATAAGAAGAAAAAGAAACAAAGAGGAAGGGGGCAGGGAAATGGTTTCCTTCTTGCTCTTGGGAAGCGTTAGAAAAATTGAGTGCTGAGCAATATAGGGGGAAAAAAAGGGAAAATAGGGAACATATTATTCACGCTTCACTCGTGTTTGGTACATTCACACGGGCATATTAGGCATGAAAAGAACTCTGAAATGTAAATAGAGACATTAATTGTGTGGTTTTACTTTATTTTTTAAGGAGGAAGGGAACAGAACGAATGGACTCCCCACTCCACTGTTTCTCAGAAGGAATCCCTTCTGAAGCCATTCTGATGAAAGCATAATTAACCTTGTTTTCGTTAATGGGTCTTTCTTTTGTGGCTTAGATAACAAAAAATGGGGGAGAGCATGGGCCACCCTGGTGATCAAGGAAACATCATAAAAATTGAGGATGAGGTTGTTGTGCACAAACTGAACTACCAAAGGTGTGATGGGCTTGAGTTTAATTCCCATAATTATACTAATGATGCAGAATATAACCAGCCTGAAATAACTCAGGTAATTACTTAGCATATTGCTCTAGTTTCTGTAATGGCAGTCATTGTTTACATCTCTAATTATGCCGTGTAGACACATCAAATCACTCACGCTTGTTTTGACTTGAAGTATTTGAAGCAGCAAACACTGATGAGCTGTATCTTACGGATGCTGCTATGTGAATGAATGCAATTTAGTAATACTTGTTCATCAGGCTCAGGGTCTAATCCTGCATGTCTTTCATACTCAGCATTCCTGCTGCTGTGACTTCCTTACGTACTTCTTTCATTGAGAACTTCTCCTTGCCTTGAGCAGATGTTGAAGGGCTCCATATTCTCATAGCTAAGCACTTAGCGTGCCCTTATTTTTAAGAGCACGAGTAGTCTACTGCAGGTCAGTTGGACTGCCTGCGTGTTTTAAGGGTGAGTTACCACTGGTTAGGATACAAGTCAGAGTTTTCAGCATCTAAAACAAGGCCAATTGCTTATCCTGGGGTAGTGTAGTGAAGGCACATGAAAAATTTGTTCCAATTACAAACAACAGTAGCCAAAAAATGCCCAAATTGAAGTTATTATCCTCCACCTACCATTTTTAAACTGAGTGATTTTTCTTCACGACAATGAGAAGAAAAAAGTAAGACCATTAGAGAAGTTTCATCCTTTAAATAAAAAAAAAAGCTTAGGTTTCTTAGCATGTGCAAATGTCTCTTGTGCATTTATGGCTCTAGTTGACATATGCAACGTGATTTTTTTTCCCCTGCAAAACAGTGTGTTCTCTAAGGGTTGTATACAAGTCCATGTGCCAACTGCTACAAATATTTCAATCTCTAGGACAACCTCTTTCTGCAGTCCTAGGCAAGCAGCTTTCTCTGCTCTGGGGCTCTGTCTCCCCTTCCGCAGACTCAAAATAATAATGCTCACCTTTTTGAACACTTTAAGGATTTCTATTTCGATGCGCAATACAAATTTGCAGTGTTAGGCCATACAAAGGATCATTACAAACCATACCAAAGGCCAGTACTGTGGGCCTTTTATTGCCCAACTGGCTGATTGCACTAGGCTAAGAGTCTGTAAATGCAGGTAAATTTTGTCTTGTATATTTTTACGCCAATGTTTTTTTTAGTAACCTGCAGGTATATTTAATTTATTTTGCTTTGCTGGAAACATAGTGAGGATATACTTTCCATGTTGTCTCCAGGAAAAAGGCTCATAAAGGGTAAATTGTTCCACTAGAAATATTCTCCTATTAGATGAAGCCAGTTTACCCTTTGGCAGGAATATACCTAGCTTTCAACTGCCGTTACAGCTCCTTGAGCATTTATAATACACTTTTTAATGGAAAGAATTTCAGGCTCTTCTATTAAATCAAATTCAATGTCAACTCTCGGGGATAGGAAGGGGTCTTCAAGCATTTTTTTTACCCAGAAAGCATGTTACAGATTCTAAAAATAGGTTGTGCATACATTAATGGCTGTATTATGGGGTAGCCAAAGCTGGAAGGATGTTGAGTACTTTTTTAACTCCCATTGGCTCCAGGAGGGCTCAGTACTTCACAGAATCCGCCCGGGGGAAAGAGGAGGAGAACAAAGTGAGAATACACAGTCCCAGCAGTGCTCTGGCTCTGCATGCAATCCTTTTGCAGTCAAACCACCCCACAGGAGCATGAAAGGATGTTTCAGTCAGTAGCTCCTTTCATCAAGGGCTCGCTCTCACCAGAGGTGTTCAGAAGGGACGATCTTGTCATATGAACTAAAGACTAAAATAGGAGGAGCTGCTTTGCCTTTGGATAGCACATTAAAAAACCAAAACCAACCATTTTAACAGAAGGGTGCACATCGTGGGAGAGTAGAAAAACAGTTCCCACTCCACATTGGTTGCAGGTATTACAGAGGTGTGGACTGCTTTGTAAAGCTCATTACCTTCTTTTCGCTGTTTGTGTAGTGGATAAAGTTTCAATCCCTCTTGCCTTCCAAATTATTTTTGGTACTGTTGAGAAATAGGCGAGCATTTTATTTATTCCAGCACCCCACTGGCAACAGAACAAAATGAGCTGAGTGTCTTTGCAAAGGCTCTGGTCTCCTGTGTTTACAAATCTGCTACCTGCGGCTGGAAATGTGACTCTATCCTTCACTGTAGAGTCCAGGCCATCCGTGTTTTCATGGCAGGAAGGATTTTAAAAAGTCACCACGCAAGAGGTCTTTGGTGACTCCAGGCTTGGGAGCTGTGACTGCTTTTTGACATGTTAAGTGGCTTGATGAAAACTTTGGGTCTCGAATAGTTAGAAGGAGTAATTATTAATAGAGCCAGACACCTTGGATGCAATTTTTGCTTATTTACAAGAATGTAGAAAGTCAACTTGCTTGAGCAAAGGAAGACTTGAACAACCAGAGCGCCTCTTACCGCAAGGCAGGCACTGTCCCCCTCCTGCCATTCTCAGACTTTTTCCAGGGTGATGCACCAAAGCTATTCAGACTATGTCTTCAGATCAGCATTTCCCAACACTTGAGTTTTGGTGGCAGTATCATCTAAGGGAAATGACTCCCCTCTCTGCCCCTGCTCCATGCCACAATACTGTGGTTTTTGCCCAGATCACCAGCCAGGGGTAGCCACTGCGGTGCAGAAAACGTAGCTCTGAAAAGTGCTGCCACAGGCAGGATGCCTTCAGACCACAGCCTGTCTCTGTCCTTGAGCTCCGACTTGGATCTTCCATAAGAATCATTGCCTGTAGGTGTGCCCACCCCAGAGAGACTATGCAACACCTCTCACCTCTGTTTCATGTAGAGATGCATGTTGGCTGGTTAGTGGCTGCTGCTATTTCAATAATCTATTTTCTTTAAAGAGATTAATTATCTAAACTGAAGTAGTGAAAACTGCCAGCTTCACTGGTTGAGCTCACAAAAGATACTATCCATTTTTTCTCTTAAGGTGAAAACTACTTTCTTTATCCCTTGTTTGCAGTAGTGGATAGGCCTTATTACTTACTATAAAGCCTATTGCCAAAAATTAGGACTTTAACTACAAATACAGTACTGGCCTCTTCCTACCCAGAGAAGTATATAGTTCATGGATGTGGACATAAGCAGGGTAAATCATCGTGCCTCTCTGCCAAGGGGGTTGAAGGTGTAATGCCAAAAGGGAGCCCTAAAATGACTTTCAAATAATAACAGGGAGAGATCTTCTTAGACATTTAGATGAAGTTCCTCCCAAATGCAAATGCAGTCCGGGAGACAATAATTGTTGGAGACTATAACTGGCGAGGGCAAAAGAAGGTGCTGCGGTGGACTGGAGGGTGTAGGACACGTGGAGAAAATGTAGATAGTATGGGAATAACTTTAAGAAGTCTTCATAACCTGCTTGTATATGAATAGAAGGCAAGTATTCCTATCACTCCACTACATTGATGAAGAAACCTGAAAAAACAGGGCTGACATATCATGGCGCAGCAGAAGGTTCGAACCACAGGCTCACGTAACTTTGTTTGTGTTTCTAGCCATGGTTCACATCGCAAGTGTAAGGGGCAAGAGTTACCTGCCCTTTGGCTTCTGAAGCCCCATGACTCGTCCCTAGCCTCTTCTCAAATTCAGCTAATTTTGCTGCATCACTTTGCAATTGCATCAGTTGAAGACTTGAGAGTGAATTTTTGGCCAGAGTGACCGTCACAGGGCCTGAGTCCTTTCAGCAAGCTCATTAACAGTATTTGGTAGGTACTCTGCATGTCTTTTAAATGAATGAAATTGTTAACCAGGTTGTGAAAGTAAAATGCAACACTGGAAAATTGTTAGTTACAAATCAAACTAATAAGTGGTCAAGAAAATTTGTGCATTCCCGTAATATTTTATGACTCTAATGAGATAGTAAGATCACAGAAATCCAAGAGGATAAAACACATACTCAGTTGGCATCTTTATTCTCTAATGTGCAATTGCTACTAATTACTTTTCTCTCAAAACTTAAATATGGAAAATAGTAACCCTACATATCACTCAAGAAGGAATAAACTGTGTTTCGGTAAAAGCCTTTCTTTAAAGAAAGGTATATACACATTTCCCATCTTCTGCTGAAGAGCAGCTGCTGTGCAGTGCCTCTGCCTGTGCTGCAGACACGTGAAAAACTTGTCAAATGCAAATGGCCGCCCTCGGTGTACTTTCAAAAGGGCATGACAGATACAATTTGTAGAGCAACAATAAAAAGTGCTGATAATAAAAGATACTTTCATTTGGAAGATGCCTATGTCCTTTGGGACTATCTGCCCTTCCTGCACATCCATTTTATGTTCCTCACTGCAGATAATCTTGCGAGTCCTGCTGTCCTCCTTGGCACACCACTAGTCTAATGCAAGCAATTATTTTCTCTGCATGAGCATTTTCCAGCAAAACTTTTCTGGAGCCACACAGTAACAGATGATTATTAGTAACCCAACTTTCATCAAGAACAGTTGTGCCCAGATTTAATGGCTGGCTGTCATTACACTGCTGTAATAGTGATGTTCAGGAGCATAGCTGGGAGGTAACAGGGTATATATATATGCACGTCCTGCCACCTGATCTGAGAATGAGATTAAATTGTGGCAGGCTACCGACTCACCCACAGGCAACAGGTGGCCACACTAGAAGTGCTCAGTGGCAGGATTTAAAGCTGTGTCACAGTTTTACTCCAAAAAGGGGATATTGTACTTCTGTACTTACTGGATTAAGATTCCTTTTTCCGGAAGAGGGTTGCACTCATGGGGGAGTAACAAACCAATCCTGCATGTGCAGTGTTAGGCACAGGAGTACGTCTACCTTTCATCCTCCTGAAATTCAGGATCTGGCGTCAGTATGTCAGCTTGGAGCCCTTTAGATGTAGAACTTTTAGCATAGGCTCATTTTCCATGAGCAGGCAGTGACAGGCACATAGGGTTTGGTGTGATTTGAATATTTTAATTAAGTTGGAAGTGTGGCATCAGTCAGACTGAAAGAGAAAAACAGAACCAAACATTTAACGCTTGAGCCTACAGGACAGTGCACACCACCCTGGGCCCAGCAGAAGCTGAGGACCCCCGACCAAGACCTTGCAGGATTCAGCTGAAGCCAGAGCTCTGACAAAGCGCGAAGAGCCCCGGAGGTCTATTGAGTGACATGCAGCTTGCGGGCAGGCCGACAACAGCAAAAATCATTCTATTGCAAAGGCAGAAAATGCCAGTTGGAATGAGCAGAAGTCAAGTGCTTTCCTTGCTTAATAGAAGCAACGCAAGGCTGACATCTTTAAAAAAAGGGGGGTTGCTCTCACAGTTCTCTTCCTAGAAGTTTCGCTTCCTTAGGATATGTGGTTATTTCAGGTTACCACAGCAACTGTCAGAAGAGAAGGCATTATATTTTCTTGTTTTGTTTTCAGACAGAAGAACTAGGAAGACCACCATGTACTGGAACAAGAGGAGGGATTACAAAAGCCTGCCCCGAACAAAAGGAGCTGTGTGGAGATTTTCCTACAGCACAAAGGTTCACAACAATTCCTTTCCTATGAAGCCATGCTGAATACCCTGAACGGCTAATATGGGTACTCAGGAGATGTCTAGCCTGACGATGATGTAAAAACCCTTTTTGTGGTGATCCAAGGTGAAGGGGGGGGGGCCTCTGCCACACGCTTTGCTCCAGGCAGGGGCGCACAGTTCTCCTTGGAAAATGTGTGCCTTCAGGTTGTTTGTTTTGCCTGGTTTTCATTGCAGCTACGTGCCCAGTGCTGTTCTCGGTGAAGTTGGTTTGGTATGAACCGGTGCTGAGTGCCTCAGGATCCGCTCAAGTATCACCAGTTCTGTTTTGAAAAATGCAGATTTCTCTAAAGAAATGTCTGCAGGTGCTGCAGAGCGACGCTGCAATAAGCAGGCATGTGACTTTCTGTTTGCAGAGATGGGGCTCGGTTGTTTGCATTCTTTACATATGACTGTGCTTCAAAGTGAACTAAAACCAGTTTTGTTGTGTAGAAATTAAATCAAGAAAATATGCAATTATGTATTTGAATAGGGAGATTGGGACATCATTGCATTTGTTGGTTTAGAGTTGGTTTACCACTGAGACGTGGCACCTGAATGATTTAGGCAGTTCCTAGCAACACATTGCCTATTGAAAAAAGAGTGATTTAGTTATTTCATTACGCACTTCACGGAAAACTGTTAGGTATCTTTCACCTCTGTCCCCCCTGGCCCTACCGTGCTTATTTGTACTGTCCCAAGCTGATCCAGCTGCCGTGTTCTCTAAGCACTGCTTTTTGGCTGATACCTGTAACAGCGGTTGTGTCTCTGGGCTCTGCTGATTTTCCTGAGCAGTTGAACAGCACCCAAATTGTTACCCTGGGAATTCCTGGCCTCCTGAGCCACAGATGTTGTGCTGGAGAAAACCAGCTTAAATTTGATAATAAGTTGTGTGAATGCAATGACCTCCAACCTTCCCAAATTATACAAACAGGAAGGGTCTCTCCTGCCCTGGGGCCACAAAACGACCCCAAGGAGTTGCCCACCGGCTCCCTCTGCCCCACCAAGCACCTCTGCAGCAAAGAGCCTGGAGCCGGAGGCCACCGCCGTCAAGCAGAGGCCCGTCCTGGGTGATGCATCCCACGTCACCGTGCTGTCATTCGCTTCACCTTCAGTATGTATATCTTAATCCTGCAGCTTCCAGGCATTTTCAGACATCCAGGTGTATCTCTCCCATGCTTCCTTGCTTTACAGCATGGCTCCGGTTCTGCCAGATGACCGCTTCTGCCTGCTGCAGCCCCCGCCAGCGCTCCCCGTGTCCCGCTCTCTGTGCGTGAACACGGTGCTTGGGCTTCCCGTGGAAAGGAGGGGCTGTATTTGGAAGCGCAGGCCTCCCCATCTCCCCCCACCATGGCTGGAGTCCCACCAGACCGAAAAAGGCTGAAGGAGTTCCAGGCACCAGCAGCATATCCCCTTTCTCCCGCTTTTCCTCTCTGTAACGGACCTCTCTCCCTGGAGATGCCGGCACAGCTGCCGGGGGTCTCCGTTTAGGCTCCCCAGGGCAGAGAGGGGCGATTTTCAACCGTGTGCGGTGCCGGGGGCTGACAGCCTCGCACGCCGCTGCAGTTGGAGCTGGTGTAAGNCCGGGGGTGGGGGGGCGCCCGCAGCGGCCGCGGACAGCCCCGGTCCCGCCTCCCCCGCCCTGGACAGGAGGGGCTCTGCCTTCCTGCGGCGCCGGGGAAGAAGGGGCCGAGCCACCCCGCTCCCCGCCCCGGGAGGGGGTGAGAGACGCCCTGCTGGGTGCCGGGGGCTCGGCGGAGCGGGGACAGGGGCGCCCGGGCCGGCCCCTCGCTGCGGGCCGCCGTCTATGAGGCGCCGGCGGGTCCTCCTTCCAGCGCCGGGAGGCGGCTCGGCCCCGGCGGGCAGGGCAGGGCAGGGCCGGGCCGTAGGGGGGGGTGGCCGTGCGGCGGGGGGCACCCCGCCTCTCTCTTCCTCCTCNCCCGCTTCTCTCTTCCTCCTCCTCCTCCTCCTCTTCCTCCTCCTCCTCCTCTTAACTTGGCCGCGGCGGCGCGGGGCGGTGCGCTTCGCCGTCCGCCGGCGGCGGGGGATGCGCGGGTGGCGGCGGCGGGATGGCCTCGGCCGTGTTTGAGGGCACCTCGCTGGTCAACATGTACGTGCGGGGCTGCTGGGTGAACGGCATCCGGCGGCTCATCATCAGCCGGCGAGGCGACGAGGAGGAGTTCTACGAGATCCGCACCGAGTGGTCGGACCGCAACATCCTCTACCTGCACCGCAGCTACTCCGACCTCGGCCGCCTCTTCAAGCGGCTCCTCGACTCCTTCCCCGAGGAC